>CM047431.1:26198622-26244968 GCA_026168455.1 Theocolax elegans | reverse complement strand
TGCCGCACTCAAACTTTGCACCATTTTGAAGGTAATTAATCATCGATGAATTAGATTCTTGGATGGATAAAATATTTTTGATCGTACAACCCTTTTTTTTACTATAAAGGTTTTATTGATTATAAATATATTCAAAGTTTTAAAATAAAATAAATGAAATATTTGAACTGATTCTTCTTGAAATTAATAAACTTTTTCAAATTTAATGTATATAAGAAAAAATTGTTAGATTTTGAGTTATTAAGTGATAAACATGGCCAATATATCAATTTTTTCAAAAAATTCTATTTTTGTCGTTATAACTTGCTAAAAAACAAATTAAGAAATGGGGCAACTGAACCGTGGTACCGGGTTTTATAATATAGAAATAGTTATATATATATAGATAGTTTAAAATATATGAATATGTATATATAGCACAAATATACTATACTCTGTCGCCGTTTTAAAATGTATATACATATATATAACAAAATACACATATATATAGCATATACTATAGATTTTTGAGGGGAATCTGATTTCTGAAACGGCGGCAGCGGCGGGAAAACGTTTTTTTAAGGCCTAGGTATCTACCTCAAGGTGGCGTGGAAATGATACTATTCGTTTAACATACATATATATACACACATACAAACATATATACATACATGTTTTGGGTTATTGGGTTATTTTTGAGGGGGAGCTAATTTCTGAAACGGCGGCAGCGGCGGTGAAAGTATTTTTATAATATAGAGAGTTTATTAACCTTCTTTGTACATTCATTCTAAACTTAAGAAAAAATTTTAAAAATGAAAGAAGAAAAAATGAGATATTTTTTTGTACAAAATAAAAGCAAAACGTTTTTTAAAAAAGTATTGCACATAAGTTTTCGTACTTGTGAAATAAAAGAACGCAAGTAATTAAAGACCTTCGCGAAAAAAATCTATCAAGCATAGGAATTTTTTCTGGAGCCTAGAATTAATGTATCAAGTTTAAGAACTTTTTTAACATTACTTTTTGATTGGAAGAGGCAAACCTTTTTAATTTAAGTTCAATATCGCCTTAGATACATAAAGTGTTATTTAAACATTTCAAAAACAAAATTAATAACATAACAAAAGGTGTTGTTACGTTATTTTTATAGAAACAAAAGTGCGGTAAATATTTGTTTTGTTATTGAACATAAAAGAACAAAATAAAATTAATTATGTTATGTTATTTATATCGTAACTAAAGTACAGTTATCTTTTTGTTTCGTTACTCAGAACTTAACATTAAGATAAGGTAAATATCAAAACATTTAGTTACGTACGCATCCCTGGTTTTAATATTATCCGGGGATACCACGTTTGGCCCGATCTTTGCTGCAATCGCTGCGGCCACCTCCGTTGTTGTCGTGGACTCGTCCATGTCCCTGATGGTGATAGACACTTTGTGAGTCAGCAGCTGAACCTCTGCTGACCCACTCAGGGTGGACGAGACCACTGTCGTTAGCTCCGCCGTTTCCGTTCCGGGTCGCCCCAGTTCGAGGAGGAGCTCCCCAGCCCTGGTGCGCCTGATACGCGTGACCCGTTCTCCTAGGGTCTTTAATTCCGGTGCAGGCTTGACCTTCCGGAGAATGTCAGCGTAGGAAGAGCCCCCGCTAGATGTCTTGATCTTGATGGCATCTGGGCGTGGGGGTCTTACTCCGGCCTTAGGCTCTGCCGTGCCTTTGACCGGTTTGCTGGCACGTTTCAGCTGTTCATGCTGCTTCGGCTGGCTGTCCTTCATCTTCTTCTTCTTTTTGCCCTTCTTCACTACCGTGGCCCAGTCAGGGACCTTTGACTGGTTCCCACCGGTCTCAGGAACGGATAGCGAAGCATCTGCTGGCCCACCTTTGTTAGTGGGCTGCTTTGACCCCTTCTTCCTTTTCTCCGGGGGTTGCTGTGGTGGTGAGGGCTTTTCCCTTTCCACCGGCCTCCTTTGTCGCTCTTCAGCGCGGAAGATGGGCGACGATTGGCACGTACCATCCCTACGCGCATCCGCCATTTTAGTTTTCGGCGCTGTCGAACACACAGCACCATTCACCCGCGCGTATTCATTGAGAGCTCTGCTGGTTGCTCTCGCCATACTCTTCAGCTCTTTGTGGATGTTGTTCTTTTTAAGAACAAACTCCACCAGGGTATCTACCTTCTCACGCAGACGGAGAAAAGCTTTGTCAGCATCACTCGACATCCCAGTCGAGGGCAGGTCACACGTAGCATTAGATGCTACAGAGGCCGAGTGACCAACCTCCGTAGCATTTACCATTTTGACGGTGTGAGTTTGGTCCCCCCCAAAATCCTTGGGACCAGCACTGACCACCGGGGCTTTCACCCGATCAGAATTAGTGGCGGGATTTGACAGGATTGCCATGCCCGCTTGGGGTAGTGTTGTTTTCAGCTCACTATCCATACTTGGTTTTATTTCGGGGTGCCTTCCCCTATCTGGTTTTGGTTCGCCCCGAATATTTGATTTTTTCGGTACCATCCATATCTGGAAAGCATTCACCTATCCACCACCTGGGGAAGCGCCACGATCCGGGACCAGCAAACCCGGCACGGGATGTGTGTGTGTGTGTGTGTGTGTATGTGTGTGTGCGCGCGCGTGTGCGTGCGTGAGTGTGTTTGTTTATGTGTTATGCCCTAAAGTACATGAAAATTAGTGATTTTATGATGTTTATGAGTCATAACTTACACCAGCGGCTTTGGCCACCCTGTTGAAAAAAATCATATGATATTTTCACCTAAAATTTTCACCTTATAATTTTAGGTAACTTTTGTTTCATTTTTTTAAGTAAATTAGGTAATTTTATCAGGTAAAAGTTTTAGGTAAAAAATTTAGGTAAAATTTTTTGCTTTTGATTTTTTGATAGAAATTTTGCTTATATATATGAATTTAAATACGTAAATATATCACTTCAAAATATTATCCAATTAATTTATGTAGTAGTATAAAATAGTGTTCTTAATATTAATATGATTAACAATATATTACATTAATAACCTAAAAAACGTATGTAATAAATTTAAGTAATTTTATCAAGTATTTTGTTGCATGACTATTTATTAGAAAATAATCAGGTGATTTTATTTTTTGAGTGCTTGACTCTACAAGTAAAGAGAGCATGCGCAGCACGTTAATCGAATTATAAAAATGCAATTTATCATTATTTTTTAATCGCAAATTTGTATCAAAGAATAGGCACATATTATAGTTACTGAAGACACACATAAACATTGTTAGAATTGCCTATTCTTAGACCTTTACGAACACACAATAATTACTTAGAGCATCGGTTAGTTCCGATTCGTTGAGCATCAGGTACCTCGTACGTGATACAACACATAACGGTTCTTAGTTCTGGCGTGCACATCATAACACGGTAACCGCAAATACTGAAACTTGTGATATTTCTGAATTGCTGCGTATTTTCTCCACGTATAACAGGTTAAGTACGTAAAATATTAATTATAATAATAATTATAAATACTCATCAATCATTTCCTTATATCATTTATTATCGTTTAATTACTATTGAAGAAGAAGAATGTTTTATATTTACATAACCTAAAAATTCTGATACTTAAATTACTTTAAATTGTATACATATATTAATTTACAATTATTGTTAATTAAGTATAATATCAGTCAAATTATTATTTGGTTAGAATTTAAATTAATTGTTTATTAAAAGGCATAATTTTTTACTTATAAAGGAGACCAACCAAGTAAATACCAAAAAACAATTCGCTAGTTTAATTTATAAATATGATATAGAAAGTAAAAGCTATAGTTTAAAAAAATTCATGCTATCAATTTAATTAATTTATTTTGTATATTAGTTTCCATGAACATAGCTTTTGAGTTCAAATAAATTTTATCGTTTTTGTAGTATGATGATAATAGTTTTTACCAAGTGCGAATACATTAGAATATAAAAATTTATACTAAAATATTTTGCTAGAAAGAGTTTTTGTTAACTTATAGAGATACATAATAAATTTTTATATTTTTGAAAGCTTCAACACTGTATGTATAAATGTGTATACATATATGTATGATATATTCTCTTAAATATTGTTTTAAAGACTAAACATTCATATACATATTATGTATTTTATTTCTATACAGTTTTATTCGCAATTTCATCAGAGCAAAGCGGATGTAAACTAAGTTTTAATATGAATTCATCTAATTCAAAGGACGAGTTGATCTTTCTGTGTGAAGGTTTGATACTTTTTATTTGAAAATATTTCAAACTTATAATCTATAAAAATTGTATTTGTAAACTTTGTTTTAATTACTATTTTATAGTTTTATTAAAATTGCATTAATATAAAGATATTGTACATAATATCCCTATCAGCACACAATGTCTTAAAAACGTTTAAATTACGTTGCGGCTAAAACCTTTAAACGTTAGAATTTAATACTTGAAAAACGTTTAAACTACGTTTAAATTTGGTTAAAATGTCCTCTTTAATTTTAGGAAAGTAATATTTTTTAACGTATTTTAAACGTATTTTTAACGTTGGATAAACAAAATTATCCGATGTATATTATTATGGAGCATGCGCAGTTGTTACTTATCAATTGTAGCTATGCGCAAATGCTATTTTTATATTTATTTATAAATATAAATCATTTATATGTGCAAAAATGACAATTGCGCATAGCTACAATTGATAAGTAACAACTGCGCATGCTCCATAATAATATACATCGGATAATTTTGTTTATCCAACGTTAAAAATACGTTTGAAATACGTTAAACAATATTACTTTGCTAAAATTAAAGAGGACATTTTAACCAAATTTAAACGTAGTTCAAACGTTTTTCAAGTATTAAATTCTAACGTTTAAAGGTTTTAGCCGCAACGTAATTTAAACGTTTTTAAGACATTGTGTGCTGATAGGGATATACAATTAATAATTTGCTATAAATATATTAATGTTATATAACTATGTACTTTTAATAGTACATTGTTAAAATGTACAATTAACATTTAATTTATATTGTATCATAGGATAAATTATGAAACAATAATAGCTCCAATACAAAAAATATTTATTTCATTATAAAAAAGTGATTTTAAACTAAAAAAAGCTTCAACATTTAATTTTAGTACTATCCGGATACAACTGAATGTCAATTTATATTGTATAATAGAAAAAGTTATTGAAAGATGATAGCTTCAATACAAATAAATATTTATATTATTACAAAATTGTGATTTTAAACTAAAATAAACTTTCTTATGTATTATAAGATAGCATCGATTCACAATATACATATACTATTACATAGTTTAAAATTGAATTTAAGTTTTATCTGGAGTCATAATTGAAATTGTTAAAATAAAAATTTAAAAAAACAACAAATATTACAACAAAATAGAAAGGAAACTATATTACATAAATTAAAAAATTTATTTGAAGGTTTTTTTAGATAGAATTTTTGCTTTTAATAATTTCCTTGATTAATTTCCTTCATGATAATCATGATCATAATATTTTACAAAAAATAGTACAAGATTTAGTTTAAATTGTATTTTTTCTTTACAGTTTCAACAGATACATGTGACAGCTTGGTGTCACATATTGCAGGATCTCCTGAACTACACCAAAACAATAGCATTAATAATATAACAATCCCTTTAATAAATTGTCAAAATGTGCCTCTTGACCTAGAACGTACCTCAGAAAACACCTGTATTATAATTGATTCACCAAATGGTGTATTATCAGCAAAACCTATAGTATAAGGGAATCCAACAGTCTTTCCTTCTCACCAAGTAAATAATTTAATTATTTATCGTTAAATAAATATTAGTAATAGAAAAAGGCAAAACTATAATTTTGTAAATAATCTTTATCATATGAATTTTATAATAATAGTTTACAATCAGTATTCCTAAATATAACTTACTTGTTCCTTAAATAAATTTTTTTTCAGTTGTTCCTTCAAACAGTGATAATTATATACAGTTATATATACTATATATAGTTTAAGAAGAAAAAGATATTTCATAAGCAGCGCAGTTCTTTGTAAAGGATATTTATATACAAAATCAAATCTGAAATACTGCAAATAAATTATATTTATATAAAGATTGTAATATGAACATTTATTAGTATTCGAGAATTACAATGCAAATATGTCTGTGATCACTTATTGTATATTCTAGTTTTAAAATTATAAAATTTTCTACATTATTCGTTAAACAAAATCTATGATGAAATACGGCGTTTTCATTGTATTCAAAATTACATCAGTAAATTAAATTTGAATATTTCTTATTACTTTTGTAATATTTCATGATCTTAAGACTTGAAATTTCATAAAAATGCTGCATTTTGGAATATACTTTGCCGTAAATACACCAAACAGACTTTAAGTTAAGCATTTTTAAAAAACTGTTCATTTTTCCTTATTTTTAATTTCCTATCAGAAATTTCAATTTTATTTATTGTATTATAATGTTCAGTTTCAAAATTTTAAAACTAGAAACAAATAAATATAAGTTATATATATATACTATTTAATAGAACAGACTACTTACATCAAGCAACAGGGGGTTTTGCTTTCAGATTTGACATTTAATGTTATTAAGATTATATTTGTAAAATTGTTATCTACATTACTTTAACAAAAGAATTATTATATTTTTACAAAATGGAAGGTGTTATTAAAAAAAATGTATCTTCGCTTAATCACGTAAAATAATTGTTTAAAATAAAGATATATTTAATTCACCTGACTTATGTGTATATTGATGTCACTGTCACAAGTGAGTGATTTACAAATTTTTTAACAAAACTTTATCAGGTGTTTACATCACCAAATTTAACTTTTTAATTATTGAAATGACTAAAATTATTAAATTAAGGGTAGCTTTTTGACTTTTGACTTATATATTGTAATTTCAAGGTTCGACGTCATATATTTAAAGTACGTGATTTAAAAATATGCTTAAAAATTTGTAAATTAGCCACGTGTCCTGTTCAAAATAATCAAGGATTATATATACTACCTACTATAATTTAACAATTTCTTTAATTTCTTTAGGTAAATTTGGTAATATAATTAGGTAATTTAATCAGCTTTTTATTAAGTAAAGTAATTAGCTACAATTATATAACTTATTTTTTACATTACTTTTTAAAAACCTAGGTTTGTAGAAAATTAATTTTTCTTTCATTTGCATAGTTTACAAAAGTTTTAAAACAAATGAAACAAAAACTTAATATTAGATAAATATTTTACCTAATAAAATCACCCGATAAAATTACCTAATTCTATTACGTAATAAAATACTTGATAAAATTAATTAAATTTATTACGTACGTTTTTTAGGTTATTAATGTAATATATTGTTAATCATATTAATATTAAGAACACTATTTTATACTACTACATAAATTAATTGGATAATATTTTGAAGTGATATATTTACGTAATTAAATTCATATATATAAGCAAAATTTCTATTAAAAAATCAAAAGCAAAAAATTTTACCTAAATTTTTTACCTAAAATTTTTACATGATAAAATTACCTAATTTACTTAAAAAAATGAAACAAAAGTTACCTAAAATTATCAGGTGAAAATTTTAGGTGAAAATATCATGATTTTTTTCAACAGGGCAATAATCTAACCCAAGCCATTCGAAAGCTCGCGAAAAATGTGAACATTTGAGATGTGTTAGATTAAAATCGATTGTGGCGTGGTCGCCTTTTTTGATATTCAATATTTTCGAGTGCCCTATCTCTTCGAGATTTTAAAATTAAGAATTGTAACCCAGATAGATAAGTTCTAAAGAGTATTTTGAACAAAAGTTGTTTATAATGTTTTTTCAAAAAAAATCAATAGATTTTGAGATAAATGGATTTAAATATAATAATTTTTCTAAAAATTTGAAAAATTTCCACTTTTCATGGTCGAATAACTCTTAAGCAAATTATTTTTAAAACCTAAAAATTTTTTTCTATCTTCTGGAAGATATTTCCAGCCTGTTCTCAAATTTTGGAGCGATTTAAAATTTTCATCGTACCACTTGACGCGAATAGCCCATATATATATGTATTTTAAATTTGTTTTGTCAAGAATAGATAATATATGTATTTTTTTGGTGCGCAAAAAAAAGTTGTGAATATAACTTGAAAGAATGTGTATTAGTTTACTTATTCCTGTTAAAACTCATAAAATAAAAACGGACATAAAATTTAATGTAATGTTTTTAAAAAAATGCACAATTTTTCGAAGATAAAATAAATATTAATCAAGTATAACACACACTTTTCCAAATATCTATATGTGAAATATACAATAAGTTAAAAATTATATACATTAATTATTGCATTTTTAAGATAATTCTATTATAAACAGTAATGGCAAAAGAAAATTCAAATTTTAACAGTGGCAATATAAAATACGAATTACATTTGAAAAGTTTTTCGAAAATTATTAATTAAGTAGCATTTAATTTAAATATTATTCAAATCAAAATTTAAAAATTGTATGGATATATAAGTAAGTAGATTACGTATATTTATATAAAACAATATTTTAAATAAACAAGTATGTATTTATTAGAAACAAAAGGTTATTTAAGGAATGCCTTTGTTTATAATAATTAAAATAAACATATGGGCTCTGTAACTAAAGGGAAAAATAAATTGGATATATGGATTAAAACGCAAATTTTGAAAGAGGGTGCAAATTACGAATTACGGGAGAAATGGAAGAAACAGGTTTTTATTTATATACCGCTAAAATGTTATAAAAAGTCTTTAAAACTAATACAAAAATTAATTTAATTAAGAAGAAAGTTTTATTACTCTAAAAGTACAAAATATTAATGACATATAGAACTCTTGGCGATGACTTAACTAAATTAAATTTAGGAGGTAAAGTTCTATTTAGATCCGTTTAAAACCATCTAAAATTTTAATAGGTTTTTACTAAATACTACAATTAAGTATATGCACTTTACTATTTTTGGTAAGTTAATTTTTCATTAACACATATATATATTATATATATTACACCGCTGGTGTAATTTATGTCCTAAAATACGTGAAAATTAGTGATTTTATGAGGTCTATGAGGCATAACTTACACCAGCGGTTTTGGCCAATAATCTGACCCAAGCCATTCGAAAGCTCGCGAAAAATGTGAACTTTTGAGATGTGTTAGATTAAAATCGATTGTGGTGAGGTAGCCTTTTTTTTGATATTCTATATGTCCAGGTGTTCTATCTCTTCGAGATTTTAAAATTAAGAAATGTAACCAGGGTAGATAAGTTCTAAAGATTAATTTAAACAAAAGTTGTTTGTAATGTTTTTACATAAACATCTACAGATTTTTAGATAAATGGCTTTAAAAATAGAAATTTTTCTAAAAAATTGAAAAATTTCCACTTTTCATGGTTGAATAACTCTTAGGTAAATTATTTTTAACACTTAAATTTTTTTTGTATGTTCTGGAAGATGTTTCCAGCCTGTTCTCAAATTTTGGAGTGATTTAAAATTTTCATCGTACCACTGGACGTGAAATAGACCATATATATGTATATATATGCATGTATGTATGTGGGTGTGTGTGCGTGCGGCGGAATATTTATATAATATATATATATTTTAAAATGGTTTTTTCAAGAATACATAATATATGTATTTTTTCCGTGCGCAAAAAAAAAGTTGTGAATATAACTTGAAAGAATGTGTATTTGTTTACACATTTTTGATAAAACTCATAAAATTTTTAAACGTACACTCAATAATAATAACGGATCTAAAATTCAATGTAATGCTTTAAATACAGATGCAAAATTGTTTGAAGATGAAATAAATATTAATCAAGTATAACATACACTTTTCCAAATATCCATATGATATATACAATGGGTTAAAAATTAAATATATTAATTATTGCATTTTTAAGATAATTCTATTATAAACAGTATAGGCAAAAGAAAATTCAAATTTTAACAGTGGCAATATAAAATACGAATTACATTTGAATAGATTTTCAAAACCTATTAATTGAGGTGCATTTAATTTAAATATTTTTTTAATTAATATTTGAAAATTGTATGGATATATAAGTGTGTAGATAATTTATATTTATATAACACAATATTTTAAATAAACAAGTATGTATTTATTAGAAACAGAAGGATATTTAGGAAATGCATTTGTTTATAATAATCAAAATAAATATTTGGGCTCTGCATAGTAAAAATAAATTGGATATAATTATGGATTAAAATGCAAATTTTGAAAGAGGGTGCAAATTACGAATCACGGGAGAAATGGAAGAAACAGGTTTGTATTTATATAGCGCTAAAATTTTATAAATAATTCTTTAAAACTAATACAAAAATTAATTTAATTAAGAAGAAAGTTTTATTACTCTAAAAGTACAAAATATTAATGACATAGAACTTTTGGCGATGATCGTTCGTCATTAAATAAATTAATTTTAGGAGGTGAATTTCTATTTATAACGGTTTAAAATAATCCAAATTTTAATAAGTTATTAACTAAAATACTACAATTTAGTAAGTATATGTACTTTACTATTTTTGGTAAGTTAATTTTTCATTAACATTTATAATTATTAAAATATAAATTTAAGCTTTATATGAATTCATATAGTTTAAAATTTACAGTAACATTTAATATGTCTCATTTTTTATTACTTTTATTCTGATTTCATTACACTAAATTTGGTAAACTTTTGTTTATAAATTATAATAACTATAGCAATACCTTCAAGGTGTTGTGTGAATCTGTTTAATTTTTAAGGTGTCCATGGTAGTCAAAAAATAGTACAATTTAAAACATTATTTTAAATAAATTAATTACGAAAAACCTTTTTCGAAATTAAAAATTGGGGGTTGGCGCGCGAAGCGCGCAGGGGGGCGAAGCCTCCTAGTATATATATAGTATATAGTATATATATATATACTAGGGGGGCTTCGCCCCCCTGCGCGCTTCGCGCGCCTACCCCCCCCCCCTTTCAAAATGAAATATATATATGGGTGGTTCTTTGTGACATCGAAGTTGAAAAAATAAATATTGCTATAACTGTGGGAATATGTTTTAGAGGTATCCAGTAGTTCTCCTGAATTTTTTCAGATTTTTTCTGAGCCATTATTTTAAGTTACAGAGAGTCAAAGTTGACATTTTAGCACTTTTTTGCATTATATGCCCATTTTCATGAATTTTTAGCTCCCAGGGGATGCATTTTTCACTAAAAACATAAGTATGACTTTTTTTGTAAAATTTTCCGAACTTTTCATAAAAAATACTTTTAAAGACATAAATGTATGCTGTCACACTCTTGTAAGCCATTTAAACCTTCAATAGGGAAAATCAGCAATTCTGCTCCGGACTCTGGTAACCTAATACTCTCTAAAAGATGTCTTTTTATAGTCAGAAACTGCCTAAAAATTTCCAGAGTGGGTCTAAATCATTAGGATCACTTATGGTCAAAATATCCGGGAAAAGTGCCCGAAATATTAATAGAAATGTATATTTATTTGTTGCCTTATAACGATGAATCTATTAGCATGATCATTGCAAAAAAATTTGTGCACTTACCTTGGAGTGGTAGAAAAGTATCTTCACTTGTTTCAGTATCCATCTAATCCCCTGTAAGCTGCTAAAAATACAAATATTATTATACAAATGTAAAAAATTAATTTTTAAACATTTATAATGCTGAATTTTCAGTTTAAATCCCTTACAAGAATTATAATACTAATCTGAAGGATTATTATAAATATATAAACATCATTATTACAATAACTGAAGATACGTATTTAATACAAAAGATATATAAATAAATCGGATATATAATTATAATGAATAATATGATAACGTGACAGTGACAAGTTTGTGAAATCTAAACAATGTATTGCAGAATAATAATAATAATAATGTTGATACTTTTATAGTAATCCTTCAGATTAGTATTATAATTCTTGTAAGGGATGTAAAACTAAAAATCCAGCATTATAAATGTTTAAAAAATAATTTTTATAATTTTATAATAATATTTGTATTTTTAGCAGCTTACAGGGGATTAGATGGATACTAAAACAAGGGGAGATACTTTTCTACCATTCCAAGGTAAGTGCATAAATTTTTCTGCAATGATCATGCTACTAGATTCATCGTTATAAGGCAACAAATATACATTTCTATTAATATTTCGGGCACTTTTCCCGGATATTTTGACCATAAGTGATCTTAATGATTTAGACCCACTCTGGAAATTTTTAGGCAGTTTCTGACTATAAAAAGACATCTTTTAGACAGTATTAGGTTACCAGAGTCCGGAGCAGAATTGCTGATTTTCACTATTTAAGGTTTAAATGGCTTACAAGAGTGTGACAGCGTACATTTATGTCTTAAAAATTATTTTTAATGAAAAGTTCGGAAAATTTTACAAAAAAAGTCATACTTATGTTTTTAGTGAAAAATGCATCCCCTCGGAGCTAAAAATTCATGAAAATGGGCTGTGACAAGGTATGTAATACCTGTCAAAGTAATAAGCGAGCGAGTCCCAATACAAACTAACCTACCTACCCTCACATCTCTAAGCCTACCTAGCTAACCCGAAGCTCCCCAAATCCCCAATACTTCTCTTGGCTCCTTCCACGTAGCACAATAAAGCAGCATGTCAGGAGAGGCGACACAACTCCCAGGAGGCTTCGCACCAGGACCATGAAGCAGCCTACGATGGCCCAAGGTGCCAGATGGAGCAGCACGAGCAGCAACAAGATATCCAGGAAGCTGTGAAACAGATAAACAATTAATAAGAATCCTAATTAGAAGGAAACAAGGAAGCATGTAGTGCACATACTAACTGACAGCTACATGCTAGGAGAGGATTGGAAGTGAGGTTATGGTAATCATAACATTACCATAACTCTCAATTAATAATCAGTAAATAATACGCAGCACTCCCTCGGGAGATAGATATTCACCTGAGAAGCAGCCAGCATCCCCGCAGCAACGCAGCGCCGACGAAGAGCAGCAGTCACCGACCCGACGCGCACCAGCTGAGCAGTCACCGTGAGAGCGAGAGAGAGAAAAGACTCGAAGATCGGCCGTCCCGTCTGCACCTGTAACAGAGCAGACTCATTAGCCGATACATTATATAACACGGAGGAACGATCATATAGACTTACCGGGTTAACAGCATCACCGGGAACATCGTCCTCTCCGTGGGAAGCAGCAGCCCGGCAACGCCGTCCGCCTTGATCAACATGGCCGCGAGCACTCACTACACGTGGCGCGCGAGACGACGGCGGCCGACGGGCGACTCGACGCGAGAAGCTGCGCGCGCACGTCGGGCCCGAGCATCGAAGCGGCGAACGAGCCCGAGCTCGAGAGAGCTCATCGGGACGCCATCGAGGCAACACCGGCAAACCGACCGATTATTATTTCGAGAGTTTTGAGTGTGTGTGTGCGAGAGCAACTGACCGTAACGCAGCAACTCGAGGAGACGATCTCCACGTTAAAAAGGTGGGTGCACGCCTGCATAGAAAATTGGCACTTCCTCCAATTCGTAAGTGTGCTTCCTCTTTTCTCCCCTCCCCTCCCCTCGCGCAGCAGGTAGCAGCAGCAGCTCGCACGCAGCCGAGCTTACTTAAATAACTTCGCCGCGATCGTACGCGGCTGGCGCCCAAACCTATTGATTTACTTTTATAATAAATTCTTATTATTATTTATAAACTCATTTGTTCATTTCGCCTTTGTCGCCACGCCCTAATCCCCAGCGTGACCGTTACATTGGCGCCCAACGTGGTTTTCTTTTTTTTTTCGGCATCGGCACGTTTTTTTTGTCATATATTAAAATGGCGTCGTACGCGTTATCTTGCCGATATTGAAAAAGATATTACGGGATTTATTTTTGTGAATTTATATTAAAATTATACTAGCAGCAGCAAAAGTTAAAAATTTGAAAAAAAATTATATGGTTGAATTTTGATTATCTCAATAATACAGAATAAGCAGCAGCAATACTTATTTATAGAATAAATCAATTGTACACGTCAAGCGGACGTAAATTGATAAATATAATTGTAGTAAGCCGTAGCCATTTTTCCCTCCCCCCGCGTGAAGCACACATACGGGAAGGAGGAAGAAGCCGCGTGGCCATATTATCGGCCATCTTTAATTAGTGAACACGTGTTAAATATACACGTTATATTGAATTTTATATTATTTAGTTAATGAAATTAATAATTAATATAACTATGCAAAATAACTTGTCTTCTTTTTAATATATATTTTGATAATAATTTTCATTTGTGCACAATATTTCTTATACATTTATTTTATAATACCTATATTATTTTCTAACACACAATTTAACATTTTGTTTCGCTTTTTCCCCCCCTTCTCTCATCGCAGCCATATACCACTTATCATTATAAGCCGTTACTTTAATTTTTGAATAGTGCTATCAACAAATTAATAATTTTTTTTTGTTGTTAAAATAATTTAGCCCTTATATATAAAAAGTCATTAATATTTTCATTTTCTTTTCTGGCAGAAGCTGCAATTTAATGATTTAATAATTTTACGAAGCAGTATTTAAATAATACATAATAAATAAATTTTTATTTTTCGTGCAAATTAAAAACATTATTTCTTTTTGTTTTGTTTTCTTATTTTCGCAGCTAGCAGCCAATTAATTAAAATTAATTAAACCTTAATTTTGCTTTTAACAAAGTAATAATTTAGCAAATTAGCACATAAAAAATCAATTTAATTTTTTTTTTCCCTTCTTTTCATTTGCTTTTCAACTAATTGCATTTAATAACCCCATTTCGCAGCAAACTTGATAATTTTTACGCCTTTCCCTATTAGCAGCCAAAAACTTAAAAACCCGATATATTTGTATTACCCTTGCCTGATTTACCTTATTTTGGATTGTTTCTCCCCTGAATAGTATTTAAACAGATAACTAGCATATAAGAAACTTCAGCTTTAATTTTTCGTTTTTAACGTTGGGCTGTTAGTTTAATAGCAATAAGTATTGAGCTGCAGATTTATTGCGCCAAACTTATATCCTCCCCTTCTTAATTATTGATAGAATAATTAAATTAAAATTCAAAATGGCAGCTAACTACAAATTAGGTAGTAAAATAAATATTGATAACGTAGCACAAGGTGCAGCAATAATTAGGCGCACCATAAATAATACCGCCGATGGTAAAATTACAATTTACTGTAATCAGCTGGATTTAAACATCGACGACGACATACGCACAATTCGTGATCGCGTAGCGCGATACGAATTAATTAGAAATTATGGCCCCTCAGCAGCAGAATGGAAACCAGAAGTAGATGGACGACCCTTGGAAGAATTTAGCCCAATAGAAGAAGAATCTCTCCTGGACCTCTCATTAACACAATCCGAAATAACGAATTTCCCTCCCCCTCCCCGAGCAGCTAGAGCACAAAATATTACATCTGGTCGGATGTTATATGTGGAACTGCAAACCGGACAGTCGCAAGGACGGTACCAGGATCCACTGACTATGGAGGAGCCAACGGAATGCAACGAAACAATAAACGAAAGATTGCTACATCCAGCATATCGTCCGCAAGCACAATCAACGTGCAGGCATTTAAGAACGCCGTCTCCAGCTGAGCAAGAGCAGCAAAGATATTTATTGGAACCAATCATTCCAGAAATATTATATACATCGCCAAGCACAACCGTATCGTTATTGGGAATAAACTCAACGTCGTATTACCCAATTATTACGCTTGCTCCAACCATCCCGACAGATGAAAACTTATCAAATAACCCCTTCGTACCAAATACAACTCCCGCAGCAACACAAAGCACACATGTATATACAAACTCGCAGCCAAGAACGACAAGCAGCATACAACCCTCAGCATTCAGAGCAGTGCAGCAAACAGCAACAGAGCGAAGAATGAACGAGCGTAACCAAATGAACCCTAACGACCCAAGAAGCAGCACACACACAAGCAGCAGCAGAAAAATTCTCCCCAGCGTGCAATGGGAAGACGAGTTAGCAGAGCAGCAGCAACGACGACAACAAGCACACCAGAGCAGCATAAACGAAGAGCCTCAAATCCAGAATCGAAACCCCGAAAGTAATACAACATTTAGCATTCCCCTCCCCAGCAGCAGCAATATCCCCAGCAGCAATATCCCCCACAGCAGCAGCAGCAGCAAGCAAATACGTCGATCCCATCTTTTAGAAATTGTTACTCCAATTGCAGCAATTTAGAGGATTCGCTTTTCACTAGAGAAAAAAGAACAGTTGAAATTTTCTCTACATATCATATCCAGTTCAAAGGGACAAGGAAAAGCGATCCCGAAACATTCCTGAGCAATCTCCAAGAATGCAAGGAGACATATAACCTCTCGATGGACGACATAATCAAAGCTCTCCCATCCGTGCTCGACGATGAAGCATGGGATTGGTTCAAGAGAGAAAAGAGCAGCTGGCGAAATTTTATTGATTTTGTCGACGCAGTGCGATTGCAATATGGATCGGAGGAAATCCAGAGCAACTTGCGGCAAATAGTAGAAAATCGCACGCAAGGTCCAAATGAAGACATCTCAACGTATCTTTCAAAATTACGAGGGATATTGGACCAAATTAAACCTCCGCTTCCGCTAGCAGATCAATTGGACAGAGCATTTCGTAATTTGCATCCTAGCTACAGATGCAAATTAGAAAGAAGCCAATTTGATAATTTTGCGCAGCTACAAAAGCTAGGCAAAAAGGAAGAAGCTAGAAGGTTACTCGACGAAACATACAAGCCACCACCAACATTGCAAGGTTATGGCTTAGCAAAATATGGCTACGTCGACCCGAAGCAGCAAAAACCGCGCAGCCTAGCAGCAGTAAGCAGCTCGAGCAGTCCCAAAGCCTCATACCCTCCCCAGACCCCCATAGAGCACACATCCAACCCCAAATACAGTAATGAGCAGCGATATACCAAGCCCAGCAGCCCCCAAACAAGAAGAGCAGCGCCGAATTCCCCTACACATATAGAAGCAGCGAAACGCGACCCCCCTAGATTAAGTAGCAGCAGCAGCACACAGCCAAAGCAGCCATGGAACAAGGTAGTCGCCGACACCAGCCATAGGCAGTGGCAAAAAGCAGCAGCGACCCCACAAAGGCCCAACTCACCAAGGAGCCACAATCAGCAGCAACCCAGAAGCCAGAGCAATTTTAAAGCAGCAATAAGAGCACCGATAATCCCCAACCACCCTAGAAAGCAGAAAGAGCCCTGCTTTATTTGTGACCAATTGGGTCACTGGGCAGCAGAGTGCTCACAAGTATTCTGCTATGGTTGTGGAGACCAGGGAGTCTACATAAGAGACTGCCCTAAATGCAGCACAAAGAAGCAGGGAAACGGCAGCCAGAGGAAATAAGGACCCGTATTTTCTCACCCAAACCCCCCATAGGGTCTCATCCCTCCCAAATAGCAGCTAACAAGTCCCTTATCCATATCCCGGTGACTGTTTCCCCTCCAACGCCCCTACTCCCCAATACCCAACACCTCCTATCCTCAAACCTTCCAGCAGCATCCGAACCCTTCCCTCCGCCATCCCTCCCCGAACAAACCGCAGCAGCCCTCGTACCCAAACCCAAACCCCTAATGTCCTTAAAAATACCTAAACCCCAACCGCAGCCGATCCCATCCCTCCCAAACCCGATCCCAAATCTCCCGCATTCCCGAGCATCCCCCAGGGAGCAGCGTGTGGACCCGTCCTCCCCCAGTTTCGTGCGCATGCCTCGACCGCCACCATCCACATGTTCAGCTGGGTGCTGGAAATGTGGCGGAAGAGGACATAGTTGGCGGGCCTGCATAAGCCCCGCCATTCTATTTTGCCGAAACTGTGGGATGAGAGGGTTCCACACTAAGGATTGTCCGCGGTGCAGCGAAAACTACTGGGAGATGCAACGGAAGCGCGGAAGACTATAAATGTCCCAACCCTCCCTTTCATCCCACCCATACGCAGCAGCAGCAGCAACAAGAAATTTATATACTTTCTTTTAATAAATAGTCAATGAAACCAAACTAATGTTGGTGATCATTTAATCCTACATTCTCTCTTCCTATTTATTTTTTTTTTTTACTAACAGCGGCTTAACGTACTAACATACTAACAAATACCCCAGCAGCTAAGAAATAATATGCACAAATTTCTTATTATTTACCTTTTTTTTAAGAGCAACATATTTTAAATCATTTCATGAGCAAGCAAAATAATGACGCAGTAGCAGCAATATGGCAAATAAGCAGCAAGGCATGCACCAATCTTATAAAATAGTAGTAGCATAATATATAAAAATCGATATTTTAATTGCATTTAAGAATTTAATTTTTATTATTAAATAAAATGTTTCATAGGAATGAGAGAAAACATGTAAGTATGCAGTATGAGAGTGTCGCGAACGCGAAATGAGCTCTCCAAGCGGTAAGATATAATAAAAATAATGTAAGGGCCCAGCCAATCGTACTTATAAGCAATATAAGAGCAAAATTAAATCACATACACCGTGTACACTAACACAGATAGCAGCCAAGCAGAATAGTCATGGAGACTAAACACGAGCACACCGCAACAGTAGCACCGACTACTTGTTAGAAATAAGTTAATTAAGAAGCAGCATTACTCTCCCCACCATTACTCGCAGCGATAATAGCATATCATTTTTTTATTATTTTTAGTAAAATAAGTATTTATTTAATTTATTATCTTTTAGTTAGTTAGTTTAAAATTCAGTTACGACTTCCGCGTAACTTCAGTTTGGTGGGGGGGAGTTGTGACAAGGTATGTAATACCTGTCAAAGTAATAAGCGAGCGAGTCCCAATACAAACTAACCTACCTACCCTCACATCTCTAAGCCTACCTAGCCTACCCGAAGCTCCCCAAATCCCCAATACTTCTCTTGGCTCCTTCCACGTAGCACAATAAAGCAGCATGTCAGGAGAGGCGACACAACTCCCAGGAGGCTTCGCACCAGGACCATGAAGCAGCCTACGATGGCCCAAGGTGCCAGATGGAGCAGCACGAGCAGCAACAAGATATCCAGGAAGCTGTGAAACAGATAAACAATTAATAAGAATCCTAATTAGAAGGAAACAAGGAAGCATGTAGTGCACATACTAACTGACAGCTACATGCTAGGAGAGGATTGGAAGTGAGGTTATGGTAATCATAACATTACCATAACTCTCAATTAATAATCAGTAAATAATACGCAGCACTCCCTCGGGAGATAGATATTCACCTGAGAAGCAGCCAGCATCCCCGCAGCAACGCAGCGCCGACGAAGAGCAGCAGTCACCGACCCGACGCGCACCAGCTGAGCAGTCACCGTGAGAGCGAGAGAGAGAAAAGACTCGAAGATCGGCCGTCCCGTCTGCACCTGTAACAGAGCAGACTCATTAGCCGATACATTATATAACACGGAGGAACGATCATATAGACTTACCGGGTTAACAGCATCACCGGGAACATCGTCCTCTCCGTGGGAAGCAGCAGCCCGGCAACGCCGTCCGCCTTGATCAACATGGCCGCGAGCACTCACTACACGAGGCGCGCGAGACGACGGCGGCCGACGGGCGACTCGACGCGAGAAGCTGCGCGCGCACGTCGGGCCCGAGCATCGAAGCGGCGAACGAGCCCGAGCTCGAGAGAGCTCATCGGGACGCCATCGAGGCAACACCGGCAAACCGACCGATTATTATTTCGAGAGTTTTGAGTGTGTGTGTGCGAGAGCAACTGACCGTAACGCAGCAACTCGAGGAGACGATCTCCACGTTAAAAAGGTGGGTGCACGCCTGCATAGAAAATTGGCACTTCCTCCAATTCGTAAGTGTGCTTCCTCTTTTCTCCCCTCCCCTCCCCTCGCGCAGCAGGTAGCAGCAGCAGCTCGCACGCAGCCGAGCTTACTTAAATAAATTCGCCGCGATCGTACGCGGCTGGCGCCCAAACCTATTGATTTACTTTTATAATAAATTCTTATTATTATTTATAAACTCATTTGTTCATTTCGCCTTTGTCGCCACGCCCTAATCCCCAGCGTGACCGTTACAGGGCATATAATGCAAAAAAGTGCTAAAATGTCAACTTTGACTCTCTGTAACTTAAAATAATGGCCCAGAAAAAATCTGAAAAAATTCAAGAGAACTACTGGATACCTCTAAAACATATTCCCACAGTTATAGCAATATTTATTTTTTTCATCTTCGATGTCGCAGAGATCCACCCATATATATATATATATATATATATATTGTGACGTGGTGGATCTGTATGAGTACAGATCCCCGTCACTTAGGGCTCTGTAGTACCGACGCGGCCAGCGCAAGAATCGGCACTTGGCATATGGCGCGCGTATCGGTAGGCAGAAGACATGGAAAAGTACAGCTACGACCAATTGCGGGCGTAGCGCAGTGGTAGCGTGTACGCCTTCGGATCCGAAGGGGCTCGGGTTCAAGACCTGACGCCCGTTCCTTTTTTTTAATTTGTAGCAAATGAGTCTCATTGTTACATGGCGCCCAACATAAAAGTACCCATATCCTTCCAGCACCCTAGTTTCCTAGTTTCTAAGTTTTAATGATTCCATGCATAGGCTTCTGCTTTACCTACGACCCGGCTCCCTACCCTTTCGTCCTAATATTACGATGAATCAGGGGATATTCATCGTTTAGGCGGGGGGGAGTTGTGACGTGGTGGATCTGTATGAGTACAGATCCCCGTCACTTAGGGCTCTGTAGTACCGACGCGGCCAGCGCAAGAATCGGCACTTGGCATATGGCGCGCGTATCGGTAGGCAGAAGACATGGAAAAGTACAGCTACGACCAATTGCGGGCGTAGCGCAGTGGTAGCGTGTACGCCTTCGGATCCGAAGGGGCTCCGGTTCAAGACCTGGCGCCCGTTCCTTTTTTTTAATTTGTAGCAAATGAGTCTCATTGTTACAATATATATATATCTCTATAATATATAAATATTTCGCCGCCGCCGCCGTGTCTAAGAATTCAGAATTCAACATATATATATATATGTTTTATATATATATATATGTCATATATATGTTATATATATGTTATATATATATATGTTATATATATATATATATGTTATATATATGTTATATATATATGTCATATATATAAGTGTGTATGTGTGTGCGCGAGCGTGCGTGCGTGTGTGCGTGCATATGTGTGTGCGTTGGTGTGTGTATGTGTGCGTGTGCGTGTGCGTGTGCGTGTGTGTGTGTGTGTGCGTGTGTGTGTGTGTACGTGTTCTTTGTTTTTTCAAGAATAGATAATATATGTATTTTTTCCGTGCGCAAAAAAAAGTTGTGAATATAACTTGAAAGAATGTGTATTAGTTTACTTATTCCTGATAAAACTCATAAAATAAAAACGGACCTAAAATTTAATGTAATGTTTTTAAAAATATGCACAATTTTTCGAAGATAAAATAAATATTAATCAAGTATAACATACACTTTTCCAAATATCTATGTGTGAAATATACAATATATTAAAAATTAAATACATTAATTATTGCATTTGTAAGATAATTCTATTATAAACAGTAATGGCAAAAGAAAATTCATATTTTAACAGTGGCAATATAAAATACGAATTACATTTCAAAAGTTTTTCGAAAATTATTATTTTAGTAGTATTTAATTTAAATATTATTCAAATCAAATTTAAAAATTGTATGGATATATAAGTAAGTAGTTTACGTATATTTATATAAAACAATATTTTAAATAAACAAGTATGTATTTATTAGATACAAAAGGTTATTTAAGGAATGCCTTTGTTTATAATAATTAAAATAAATATATGGGCTCTTTAACTAAAGGGAAAAATAAATTGGATATAATTATGGATTAAAATGCAAATTTTGAAAGAGGGTGCAAATTACGAATTACGGGAGAAATGGAAGAAACAGGTTTTTATTTATATACCGCTAACATATTATAAATAATTCTTTAAAACTAATACAAAAATTAATTTAATTAAGAAGAAAGTTTTATTACTCTAAAAGTACAAAATATTAATGACATATAGAACTCTTGGCGATGACTTCAATAAATTAATTTTAGGAGGTAAAGTTCTATTTAGATCCGTTTAAAATAATGTAAAATTTTAATAGGTTTTTACTAAATACTACAATTAAGTATATGCACTTTACTATTTTTGGTAAGTTAATTGTTCATTACCATACATATGGGGTATTCCACGTGAAGTGGTCCGATCAAAATTTTAAGATGCACCAAATTTTGGGTACACATTGCAAATGTTTTTCAGAATACAGAAAAGAATTTTTAGGTACTGGTATTTATTAGCTCAAAAGTTATTCTAACCTCAAGAAGTGAACTTTTTCCAGTTTTTTTCAACAATAGCTGGGTTCATCGCTATTTAACCCAAAATCTATCAACTTTTACTATACAACATTATATGTAACATTCGTTGCTAATTATGTGTCGAATTTATTCTTCTGGATTAGAAATTCTAATCTCAAGGTCAATATTACTTAAACTACATGTCAATATTCAACTTAAAAAAAAGTGTAAGTGCGCCACAATTGATTTTTTTATCCAAAAGTCTAAAAGAAAGCTTGGAGCAATACCTTTCAAATGGTCTGTAGCATTTTTATGGCCTTCAATTCTGTAAAAAGTTATGATAATTTAAAGAAAGACAAAAAATTCACAAAAATTAACATGGTATTTCCCATTTAAATTTTTAAAAAAATATGGTGTTTCTTTAAATTATCATAACTTTTTACAGAATTGAAGCCATAAAAATGCTACAGACCATTTGAAATGTATTGCTCCAAGCTTTCTTTTAGACTTTTGGATAAAAAAATCAATTGTGGCAAACTTACACTTTTTTAAGTTGAATATTGACATGTAGTTTATGTAACATTGACCTTAAGATTAAAAATTCTAACCCAGAAGGATAAATTCTACACATAATTAGCAACGAATGTTACAAATAATGTTGTATATTAAAAGTTGATAGATTTTGAGTTAAATAGCGATAAACCCAGCTGGTGTTGAAAAAAACTGGAAAAAGTTCACTTTTTGAGGTTATAATAACTTTTGAGCTAATAAATTCCAGTACCTAAAAATTTTTTTCTGTATTCTGAAAAACATTTGCAATGTGTACTCAAAATTTGGTGCATTTTAAAATTTTGATCGGACCACTTCACGTGGAATACCCCATATATATATTATATATATTACACCTTTGGTGTAAGTTATGTCCTAAAATACGTGAAAATTAGTGATTTTATGAGGTTTATGAGGCATAACTTACAACAGCGGTCTTGGCAAATAAGCTAACCCAAGGCATTCGAAAGCTCGCGAAAAATGTGAACTTTTGAGAGGTATTAGATTAAAATCGATTATGGTGTGGTAGCCTTTTTTTTGATATTCAATATGTCCGGGTGTTCTATCTCTTCGAGATTTTAAAATTAAGAAATGTAACCATGGTAGATAAGTTCTAAAGATTAATTTAAACAAAAGTTGTTTGTAATGTTTTTTCAAAAAAATCAACAGATTTTGAGATAAATGGCTTAAAAAATAGAAATTTTTCTAAAAAATTGAAAAATTTCCACTTTTCATGGTCGATTAACTCTTAAGCAAATTATTTTTAACACTTAAATTTTTTTTGTATGTTCTGGAAGATGTTTCCAGCCTGTTCTCAAATTTTGGAGTAATTTAAAATTTTCATCGTATCACTTGACGTGAAATAGACCAAATATATGTATAAATTGATCAATCGGTACTTATGCCGACAAATACTTACGGGAAATGGGAATTGTGCATACTTTGGGGTAATTATGCCGACGTCAGCATAATTCCACCGAAAATTCAACCATGTATCCGTACTTATACCGACACACAAAAAATCGGAAAATTATCTTTGTGAGCCCCGCTTTGACGTTATAATAGGCCTCCGGCCTCCGGCACCTCGAAAGACGTTATAACTTCAATCCTTCATTAATATTATACGGTCAAAGTGTGCTTTTTTACGCGTGAGGGGTATTTAGGTATTTGGGTTATTGGTTTTTTATGCATTATTCTATCAATTAATATTCTCCCCCTTATATCTGAGTCGTTACATATGTTTTATAACCTCAAAACACCAAGATTACACGTAGTGTCACCATAAGTACCGATACTGGTGTTTATATATATGTGTATGTATGTATGTGGATGTGTGTGCGTGCGGCGGAATATTTATATAATATATATATATATTTTAAAATTGTTTTTTCAAGAATACATAATATATGTATTTTTTCCTTGCGCAAAAAAAAAATTTGAAACATAACTTGAAAGAATGTGTATTAGCTTACTCATTTTTGATGAAACTCATAAAATGTTTAAACGTATACTCAATAATATAATAACGGATCTAAAATGCAATGTAATGCTTTAAATACAGATGCAAAATTGTTTGAAGATTAAATAAATATTAATCAAGTATAACATACACTTTTCCAAATATCTATATGTGAAATATACAATAAGTTAAAAATTAAATATATTAATTATTGCATTTTTAAGATAATTCTATTATAAACAGTATAGGCAAAAGAAAATTCAAATTTTAACAGTGGCAATATAAAATACTAATTATATTTCAATAGATTTTCAAAAACTATTAATTTAGGAGCATTTAATTTAAATATTTTTTTATTAATATTTCAAAATTGAATGGATATATAAGTGAGTAGATTATGTATATATATAGAAAACAATATTTTAAATAAACAAGTATGTATTTATTAGAAACAGAAGGTTTTCTAAGGAATGAATTTGATTATAATAATGAAGATAAATATATGGGCTCTGTAACTAAAGGAAAAAATAAATTGGATAAAATGATGGATTAAAACACAAATTTTGAAAGAGGGTGCAAATTACGAATTACGGGAGAAATGGAAGAAACAGGTTTTTATTTATATGCCACTAAAATTATATAAATAGTTCTATAAAATTAATAAAAGATAATAAAAAAATTTATTTATTTAAGAAGAAAGTCTTATTACTCTAAAAGTACAAAATATTAATGCCATAGAACTTTTGGCGATGATCCTTTGTCATTAAAGTAATTAATTTAACGGGGTGCCATAGTCAATATTTATCCTCCCTACCTTACCGGCAATCGTGTTTATTAGTAATATATTTGTAAATAAAACAGTATGTGAAAAAATAAGAGAAGAGGCGCCTTCGTTTATGAATAATCTAACTGTGTGCTGAATTTCAGATTAAAATTATATTGCGTTTTTGAGAAAAGTCTTACCAAAAATCTGAACCTAACCTCAACGAGGTGAAAATATTTGATATTTTTGGTGAGACTTTTCTCGAAAACGCAATAATATTTTAATCTCAAAATCAGCACACAGTTAGATTGTCAATAAACGAAAGCGCCTCTTCTCTTATTTTTTCACATACTGTTCTACTTTTTTATTAATTAATCATCAAAAATTGAGTATGGAACCCCCTTAAGGAGGTGAAGTTCTATTTAGATCCGTTTAAAATATTCCAAAATTTTCATAAGTAGTTACTAAATACTACAATTTAGTAAGTATATGCACTTTACTATTTTTGGTAAGTTAATTTTTCATTAACATTTATAATTATTAAAATATAAATTTAAGCTTTATAGGAATTCATATAGTTTAAAATTTACAGTTAACATTTAATGTCTTTATTTTTTTTATTACTATTATTCTGATTTCATTATACTAAATTTTGGTAAAAACTTTTATTTATAAATTATAATCGTGTTTAAAAAAAAATTAAATTTTTGGTATAAAACCCAATGCATTATAACAGTACCTCCAAGGTGTTGTGTGAATCGGTTTAATTTCTAAGGTGTCCATGGTAGTGAAAAAGTAATATAATTTAAAACATTATTTAAAATAAATTTATTACAAAAAACCTTTTTCGCAATTAAAAAGAGGGGGTTGGCGCGCGAAGCGTATATATATATAAATAAAAGAAATGTATATATTATAAATATATTATCATCATATTATTATTAAATAAATTTCCACACCACCCTGGAGGTACTATTATGGCGCGTTGGATTTTATACAAAAAATTTAGCATATTAAATTTAAAAAAAATTTATAAATAAAAGATTGCCAAAATTTTAGTATAATGAAGTAAAAATGAAAATTATAAAATAAAGATAGATGTGTATTAAAAACAACGAGGAAACCCATCGCCGTTAGCCATACACCACGTTATGTCAAAAAAATGATTTTAAACAAAATTCATAAATATAAACTTTAACTGTAAATTTTATATTATATGAATTTTTTTAACTTATAATTTACATTATAATAAATAATTATAAATTTAATCAAAATTTAACTTGCCTAAAACAGTAAATTTAAATTTTTAAACTGATCTAAATAATACTTTACCTCCTAGAATTAATTTATGTAATGGCAAAGGATCATCTTCTAAACGTTCTATATCCTCGATATTTTGTACTTTTAATATAATAAAATTTTCTTCTAAAATAAATAAATTTTCGTATTAATTTGAGAACTATTTAAAATATTTTAGTTACTTTCAAATAATAACCTGTATCTTCTATTTCCCTAATAATTCGTAATTTGCACCCTCTTTTAAAATTTGAATTTTGATTTATAATTATATGTATTTTATTTCTTCCGTTAGTTATGGAGCCCAAATATTTATTTTGATTATTGTTAACAAATTCATTTCTTAAATAACCTTCTGTTTCTAATAAATAAATATTTGTTTATGTAAATTATTATTTTATATAAATATACATTTTCTTCTCACTTATATATCCATGCAATTTTGAAATTTCATCAAAAGCAATAACATTTAAATTTGATGTATTTCTTCGGATATCAAATTCTCCTAAATTAGTAATTTTTGAAAAGTTTTTCAAATGTAATTCATATTTCCACTGTTAAAATTTGAGGGTTCTTTAGCCATTACTGTTTCTAAGAGAATTATCTACAAGAATACAATAATTTAGAATTATATTTAATTTTTAAATCATTGTATTTTATTTCCATATTATATATTATATCTATAGAAAACTGTATGTTAGTATACTTGATTTATATTTATTTTATTTTCAAATAATTTTGCATCTCCATTCCAGGCATTACACTGAATTTTGGATCCGTCATTATTATTTAATACAAATTTAAAAATTTCATAACTTTTATCAGTATTTCTGGAAGTAATTGTTTTTGTCTTATCTATTGATTCTACGTGTCCAACAACCATTCTATACAAATAATTATTTTTAATTTAATTTTTATATTATATTACGTTAAACAAAGATAATACTTGTAATATTTGTATCATTTGATAAATACTTACACACTTTTATCACCAATATGAATTTTATTTTTTAAAAAATCATTATTTGTAAATGGAATTTCGGAAAAATCAATTTTTGTTTGTTTATTTTTAATACTTTCTTCATTACAATTAATTTGTTTTCTTTTGATTGACATGGCTATGTGAAAATAAAATCATTCGAAAATTTCTTTCCAGACGATATTTTCAATTTCATTTTGGTTTTCAGAGTTATTTTCAATATATAAATTATTTGGATTTTTACACCGATAAAGAGCTACATATAATTGACCATGAGAAAATAGAGGTCTACGATAATATATTCCTAAACTATCGAAACTTTGTCCTTGCGATTTATTTATTGTTATTGCAAATGCTAATATTACAGGAAATTGTTTTCGATGTAAAATGAATGGTAATTTAGAAAATTCACCTGTGTCCAAAGTTATTCTTGGTATAAATGCAATTTCTCCCTTTTTATTTCCTGTTACAATCATAACTTTTATATTATATTTATATAACTCGATGATTTTTAAACGCGTCCCATTACACAAACCATCATTAATGCATATATTTCTTATAAGCATTACAATCGCGCCTATTTTTAAAATTAATTTATGGAATGGTAGTCCTGGAAGCTTAAGAGAATTTAAATATTCTATTGGATAATTTAATTGCATACTTTCATCATTCTGATCTACACCTTTAGCAGTTGCATAATCAATACTTAAATAAATTTTTTCTTTTGAATGAATTTTGTTTAATCCTTTTTCATTTAAATTATATATATCTTCATTATGACACGCTAATATAGATTTATTTGATAGATCATTTGTGTTTGTTATAATAGAACCATAAATTTTTTCGCAAATATCATCAGTTTTCCATGAATCTTTAATTTTTAATGAGGTTAGGTTTCCTTCACCGATTTGTAATAGAAATTTTGAAAAACTTTTATCACATGATCTCATATTTTTATTTAATTTCAAAACAGTGAATTTTGGCCATAAATTAGAATATTTTATAGATTACTTTACTATTGAATTTCTGCAACCGTTTTTAATGACAGATAAAATTTGTCTAAAATCACCTCCCAAAATTATTAATTTTCCTGCGAATGGAATTTTTTCATTTGAACAACAATCTCTTAAAGTTTTATAGATGCTTCATCCCAAATTATTATGTCACATTCACGTAATTTTTTTTATCTGATTTTAATTTTAAAAAAGTCGTTTCTATATTTGACAAATCTAACGGTAATTTAAAAGTTCTGTGACTCGTCATACCTTCTGGTAGTAAAATTGATGCAATACCAGTCCAAGCCATAGATATAACATTTTTTCCTTACCTTAAATAATAATAAATAATTGTTTTATAAAGAAAAATTTTTCCTGTACCGCCAGGCCCGTCAATAAAAATCATGTTATTATTTGATTGTGTAATATAATAAATTTTAAAGTATAAGATAAAAATATCTTTGATTCTAATTCCCATATTTTCTCTACTTATTTATATTTTTATTACACCTTTTCTATATCTAACTTATATTCCATAATATTTTTCTGCAATTGAAAGTATTCAATTCGAAAACACCTTCCAAGAAGGTGTCAAAACCCGCAAGTATTGTGCTATTCTAATCAAACTTTGAAAATTGTTATCTGATAAATATATTCTGCAATTCAATCTGACATTGTTATCTGATAAATAAATAATTTTAATTTCTAAATACCTTATTTTATCTATTTCTTTGAATTTTAATGAAACATTTTTATAAATATTACGAAAATTTCGTATAAAAAATTTCTGCAATTGAAAGAATTGAAATCAAACTGAAATCGACAAGTATTTTGAATCGTACCATAAATTTATATTTTATATAAACATTTTTATATATATTACTTAAACTTCGTAAAAAGTTTCTGCAATTGAAAGCACTGAAATCAAACTGTAATCGACAAGTATTTTGAACCATGCAAAAATTTCTACCAATCTGAATACAGATTTTTTTATATGAAAAGTATCTTACACTATTATTTTTCATTTCTGGCCCTCACATGCTTTACAGTAATAAATAAATAATATTCTAATGATATTAATTTGTGCAAAATTAATTTCTGCAATACTAATAAAATGGACATTTCTTTTTTATTCTTTTAAATAATAAAATAATACTTGCACCACCGTTGGTTAAACGCTTCATATATGTCATCTTCATATTAATTAATTAATAAGATAAAAGCTAAGATGTATGTAATAATTTATAAAATGTAACATCAGTTAATATAGTCAAAATTAACACATATATGAAGCGTTTAACCAACGGTGGTGCAAGTATTATTTTATATTATTTAAAAGAATAAAAAAGAAATGTCCATTTTATTAGTATTGCAGAAATTAATTTTGCACAAATTAATATCATTAGAATATTATTTATTTATTACTGTAAAACATGTGAGGGCCAGAAATGAAAAATAATAGTGTAAGATACTTTTCATATAAAAAAATCTGTATTCAGATTGGTAGAAATTTTTGCATGGTTCAAAATACTTGTCGATTACAGTTTGATTTCAGTGCTTTGAATTGCAGAAACTTTTTACGAAGTTTAAGTAATATATATAAAAATGTTTATATAAAATATAAATTTATGGTGCGATTCAAAATACTTGTCGATTTCAGTTTGATTTCAATTCTTTCAATTGCAGAAATTTTTTATACGAAATTTTCGTAATATTTATAAAAATGTTTCATTAAAATTCAAAGGAATAGATAAAATAAGGTATTTAGAAATTAAAATTATTTATTTATCAGATAACAATGTCAGATTGAATTGCAGAATATATTTATCAGATAACAATTTTCAAAGTTTGATTAGAATAGCACAATACTTGCGGGTTTTGACACCTTCTTGGAAGGTGTTTTCGATTTGAATGCTTTCAATTGCAGAAAAATATTATGGAATATAAGTTAGATATAGAAAAGGTATAATAAAAATATAAATAAGTAGAGAAAATATGGGAATTAGAATCAAAGATATTTTTATCTTATACTTTAAAATTTATCATACAGATAACAATTTTATTTATCAGATAACAATTTTCAAAGTTTGATTACAATAACACATATACTTGCGGGTTTTGACACCATTTTGAAAGGTGTTTTTGATTTGAGTACTTTGAATTGCAGAAAACTATTATGGAGTATAAATTACTTATAAAAAGGTGTAATTAAAATATAAATAAGTATAAAAATAGAATTATCTTAAAAATGCAATAATTAATATATTTAATTGTTTGTAATAGAATTATCTTAAAAATGCTAACACATATACTTGCGGGTTTTGACACCTTTTTGAAAGGTGTTTTTGATTTGAGTACTTTCAATTGCAGAAAACTATTATGGAGTATAAATTACTTAGGTGTAATTAAAATATAAATAAGTATAAAAATAGAATTATCTTAAAAATGCAATAATTAATATATTTAATTGTTTATAATAGAATTATCTCAAAAATGTAATAATTAATATATTGTCACACCGCACTGGGGATCAGGGTGCGGGTGATGAAATTAATATCAATGATAAAATACAGAGAGTTTATTATATGATATAAATTAGATACACGGTTGCCAGTCGTGTTCGCGGCTAAATATTAACGGCTGCTAATTATTAATACTAACGCTTAATTAATTATAACGGCGTAAGGGCTCGATATTTGGCTCATATAATTTCACGCGCGGCGATATAGCTGTTGCTCGATCGAATACCGGCTCGATCCACGAAAATGGCGACGCCGGCCACGTGTGCGAATACACGAAGGGGAATTGCGGCACACACACCTTACGAGGAGAGGAACACGGTAGGGATAGCACTTTGCACCAACCTTATGTCGTAATTTCTCGCTCTCAATTGCACTTCGGTGCACGCTCTCAGACTCGCTTATCGTACGGGAAAAAACAGTCGATCGGATCACGAAATCTCCTCTATACGTCTCGTCACGGCCGTGTTCCCGAGCTCTCTGTGCTTCGTCCTGCGAGAGCGCCGCGCGCATGCGTCGCGACCGTCTCCGCGCAGTGCGAGCGCGGCCTTACAGCGAGAGCGGCTTGATGTTGTTGTTAGTGTTCTGCTAGGCGGTTCGAGTGAGACGACGACGACGACGACTGGCGACGGCGAGGCTGCTATTTGGTAATTATAACCTCGTTCCTTATTAATTATCGGCTAATTGATCCGTGGTTTTTTTCCAGATGGACGACGAGCCTTACTGCCGTGGTTAACGGGTCGTGGCTGCTCGGCGGATGCATATACGTGTCGCTATCTCCGTCTCTCTCTACTTCGTGGCTTCTTGGCTGCTGAGACGTCTCATCACGACGTCGGCTCCGGAGGCTGTTCCTCGGTTCTACGGCGCGGCTGCTATAATACGGTAAGGAGTCACTTGACAGGTGCCTTGTTATTTAGTTAGTATATGTGAGCAATGTTTATGCTCACATAACCTCTAACCCTGGCTCCTATACACCTCTACTCCTGTACACAGTCTTGTGTACTCCAACCTGCTCCTTAGTCTTGAAAACATACTCATGATTATGCCTTACAGGTTGATCTCCCTGTACGAGTCCGTTGCTGTTGGATGGCTCCTTTTGGTTTGAGGCTATTACGGATATGCTGTTATAATTGCTGCAACAGCCGTCTTCTTGGTATTTTGGACCTTGATGCCCTATCCATGCTCTTATGCTGCCTTCGCACTCAGCTGATGTCTCCAGGCTCTTCGAGTGCTGTTCGCCCTGCATGTAGCCTCTTGGTGGCTACTGGTTTCCTCGACTCTTGTGTTTGATGGCTCCGCTTCTGCTCTTGGTGTAGCTTGTTCGGCTTAGGGGGGTTATCTTCTTATATAGGTAGCTAGGGATATATGCTCGGTGCTATATTTATTTAATATACGGTTTAGGTAGGTAAATTGGATCATAGGTAGGTAGGAATGTGTGTGTGCTCGCTATGCACCCTGACAGACACACTTGCCTTGTCACACTCCCCCCCACCAAACTGAAGTTACGCGGAGTCGTAACTGAATTAATACAAAAAAATTAATAATATAATAGAATATTGCACGCTTTAGCTTATTGGTGGGGTGAGTACGTAATCTTAGAATTTGGAATTTAAACTGGTCTTAAATAGCTCGTGCTATTATTGCGGTGTATTTGTTTTCAGTCTTGATTGACTGCTGCTTGGCTGGACATACTGTGTATAGTGCGCGCTGAATGTGTGATATATAATTTGCTACTTTACTAACTATACTAGATATTTGAACAACGACTGGCATACCTTAAATAATTAAATAATGCTTTCCTTGCCAGCAGTATTAGATGAGGATTCATACGACTGGTTCAAGAGAGATAAATGTAATTGGAGAACGTTTAGCGATTTCGTTGAAGCTTTCAAACTTCAATACGGAGTAGAAGATGCACAAATAAGCTTACGTAGAACTGCAGACTTAAGAACTCAAGGAGCTAACGAAGATATAGCCACATTCTTGCAAAAATTGAGAGGAATGTTTGATCATTTTAAGCCACCAATTTCACTGCAAGAACAACTTGATCAAGCATACAGAAACCTGCACCCAAGTTATAGAACGAGAATAGAAAGGCATCACTTCAACGACTTCACTGAGTTGCAAAGATTAGGTAAGAAAGAGGAATCCAGACGCTATCTGAATGAAGCATATAGCCCACCTCCACCAATCACAATTTCAGGACTACAAAGATTTGCTTATGTAGATCCCACGCAGCCTAAGTCGCGCAAAGTAGCAGCAGTAGCAAATGAGCCAAAACCCAAAGATCCGGAAGCTTTACAAAACCCTGAGCCAGCAACTCCAGCATCAAATTTTAATTCACCCAAACAAACTCAGCAGCCATTCCCAAAGCGAAACAACCCAAAAGCGAAAAACAATCAACAAAAACAGTATGTCGATGCAGTGAAGAATGAAAATGCTAATCAGCAACGAGCACAAGCACAACAAAATTATAATTCTAACAGAAGCAACTGGCAAAAGCAAAGACAATACCAACAAAATCCCAGCAGCCAATACCAACAAGATCCAAGCAGCCAATATCACCAAAACCCCAGCAGCCAAAACCAGCAGCGAAACAATCAAAATCAGCAAGCAAGTAGCCAATATAAATACTCGAACTCGAAAGCGCCGATTATCTTCAATCATCCGCGCAAACAGAACGAGCCATGCTACAGTTGCAATAAAGTGGGCCATTGGGCAGCAGAATGTCCGAATCAACGCTGTCGAGGTTGCGGTACACCCGGCGTTTACGTTAGAAATTGCCAGAGATGCAACTCAAATCAGGCAGCGGGAAACTTCAATCAGAGGAGATAAAGACCCGTATTTCCTCAACCCAGCTCCCTAAAGGGTCGGAGCCATCCCAAGTAGCAAGTAATCAATCGCTTATCCAACATATCCCCAATATTGACCCCAGGCATTATTTTAACCTAGAAATAAACGGCCATAAAATAATTGCACTCTTAGACGATGGAGCAACAAAATCTTTTCTAGGAGGCAATATAGGAGCTCTAGTGCAACACAAATTAAAAGCATCGCAATGCCCTGCAGTTAAGGTAGCAGACGGCACAGTTATTCCTGTCCAGGGCACAGTTAACATCACAATTAAAATTGATGGAGACGAAATAGTTATGCCATTTGAAGTCGCAGACGGATTACACTACGACTGTATACTTGGAATCGATTTGAAACGCAAAATTAATATGAGCATCAATCACCAAAAACTCAGCAGCCATTCCAAAGCGAAAACAACCCAAAAGCGAATAACAATCACAAAAACAGTATGTCGATGCGTGAAGAATGAAATGCTAATCAGCAACGAGCACAGCACAACAAATTATAATTCTAACAGAAGCAACTGGCAAAAGCAAGACAATACCAACAAAATCCCAGCAGCCAATACCAACAAGATCCAAGCAGCCAATATCACCAAAACCCCAGCAGCCAAAACCAGCAGCGAAACAATCAAAATCAGCAAGCAAGTAGCCAATATAAATACTCGAACTCGAAAGCGCCGATTATCTTCAATCATCCGCGCAAACAGAACGAGCCATGCTACAGTTGCAATAAAGTGGGCCATTGGGCAGCAGAATGTCCGAATCAACGCTGTCGAGGTTGCGGTACACCCGGCGTTTACGTTAGAAATTGCCAGAGATGCAACTCAAATCAGGCAGCGGGAAACTTCAATCAGAGGAGATAAAGACCCGTATTTCCTCAACCCAGCTCCCTAAAGGGTCGGAGCCATCCCAAGTAGCAAGTAATCAATCGCTTATCCAACATATCCCCAATATTGACCCCAGGCATTATTTTAACCTAGAAATAAACGGCCATAAAATAATTGCACTCTTAGACGATGGAGCAACAAAATCTTTTCTAGGAGGCAATATAGGAGCTCTAGTGCAACACAAATTAAAAGCATCGCAATGCCCTGCAGTTAAGGTAGCAGACGGCACAGTTATTCCTGTCCAGGGCACAGTTAACATCACAATTAAAATTGATGGAGACGAAATAGTTATGCCATTTGAAGTCGCAGACGGATTACACTACGACTGTATACTTGGAATCGATTTGAAACGCAAAATTAATATGAGCATCAACTATGAAGATGACACCTGGTGGACGAATAAAGGCGTAATACACAAATTTTACCCCGAAGGCAACGATCCCAGTTGTATTCCAGCAGTAGCAAGTATTGGAGGATTAAAGCGAGCCAACCAGGAGCAAATAGATAGAATGCACCGACTATTAGATGAATTAATTCCCCGAACACCCCTAACCCTAGGGGTAACTAATTTAACGAGCCTTAAGCTAGATGTGCAAGGAGCAGAGCCAATAAGACAGCCACGCCGCAAATATTCACCAAAAATGCTCCAAGCAGGCTATGAAGAGATAGATCGGATGTTAAGAGAAGACATAATAGAGCCTTCGCAAAGCCCATGGTGCAGCTATCCGGTAATCGTACCAAAAGCAAATGGCAAATATCGCTTTTGTATTGATTACAGGTTAGTAAATGAAGTAACAAAGAAAATAGCCTATCCAATGCGCAACATGGATGATATTCTGGACCAATTGCGAGAAAGCAGATTTATCAGTAAGCTAGATCTATCACAAGCCTACCACCAAGTTCCACTAGCCCCAGAAAGCCGTGAAATCACAGCATTTGCACTCCCAGGGAAAGGACTTTTCCAATTTAAAAGAGTACCATACGGTCTAACGAACGCACCTGCTATGTTCCAGCAATTAATGGACAAATTAATTAAACCGGAATGGGAACCACATGTGTTTGCCTATCTAGATGATATTATCATCACGACAAAAACATTCGAGGAACACATGAAATGGCTCAGAATAGTCCTAGTAGCCCTAAAGAAAGCCAATCTGCAATTAAATCGAGAAAAATCAGAATTTTGTTGTCCAGAAGTAACTTATCTTGGATATAAGATAAACGAATTAGGTTTGCAAACTAACCAAGATAAAATTAAGCCAATCTTAGAGTATCCAGCACCGAAGAATTTGAACCAACTAAGACGTTTCAACGGCTTAGTGGGATGGTACTCTAGATTTATTAAAGATTTAGCCAAGTATAGAACGCCATTAAGTTATCTAAGCAAGAAAGGTGTCAGATGGCAATGGCATCAAGAGCAACAAGATGCATTTGAAAAAATCAAATTAGCCCTAACAGAAGCCCCAGTTTTAGCCCGCCCCGATTTTTCTATTCCCTTTACCCTTCAAACGGACGCAAGCGATTACGCAATAGCAGGCGTATTAACGCAGGAGATCAACGGCGAAGAACATCCTATTTATTATGTGAGCAGGACTTTAAGCAAAGCAGAGCGCAATTATACGGTCACAGAGAAAGAATGCTTAGCAGTTCTCTGGTCCGTAGAAAGGCTGAAAGGATACCTGCTAGGTGAAAAGTTTACGGTAATCACGGACCATCACAGCCTCCTGTGGTTAAACCGACTTAAAGATCCAGCTGGTAGGTTAGCCCGTTGGAATACGATCTTGCAAAATTACAACATTAAATTTGTACATCGCAAAGGAGCAATGCATAATGTCCCAGACGCCTTATCAAGAGCCTTTGAAGAAGCAGAAGCCATAGCAGCAGCATTAACATTAAATACCAATAACCCATGGTATCAAGAGAAAATGCGAGCCGTTGCAAAATTTCCCAATAAATACCCTGACCTCAGAATTTCCAATAACGTGCTATATGCCCACCGTCCAAACCCCCTGGTAGACCCCTTCATACCTGACCTAGACGCATGGAAATTAATCTTGGCAGAAAGTGATCGCGAAAAAGCCCTATATGAAGCCCATTATACACCTCAGGCAGGTCACTTAGGTATTGACAAGACCTACGCAAAACTAGCCACGCATTATTATTGGCCAGGCATGTATTACGATACGTGCAATTATGTAAAAGCATGCCAAGAATGCCAAGCGCACAAAAGCAGCCAACAAGCACCACCAGGTCTAATGGAAGGACGCAACATAAGCCAACCATGGACAGTGGTAGCAGCAGACATTATGGGACCAAAGCCGTCAACGAAGCAAGGATTTAGATACATAATCGTGTTTGAAGACCTATTCACCCGCTATATAGAGATGAAACCTCTACGACGAGCTGATGCAAAAAGTGTCCTACAAGCCTTCGACGAACTCATTATTAATAGATGGGGTTGTCCAAAATATCTCGTAACAGATAATGGGACAGAATTTGCCAATAAATTGGTTACCGAGCGACTAACGCAATACGGAATAGTGCAAACAACCATTCCGCCATATTTTGCACAAGCAAATCCCGTAGAGCGAGTTAACAGGAACATAAAGCCGATGATAAACAGTTATCTAGCAGACGATCACCGAGACTGGGATAGATATCTCGGAGAATTTAATTTCGCGCTAAATACAGTTGTGCACTCGTCAACCAAATATAGCCCAGCATTCCTCAACTTAGGCAGAAATCCCACCCCAGTAGCTCTCCTACGAAAACATATAGAATTTCCAAAGCAAATACCAACCCCAGATACCGATCAATGGGTAGAACGCCTACATAAACTCCCCAAAATATATGACTTAGTAAAAAGGCATATTGATTTAGCAACAGCCAGACAAGCCAAGTACTATAACAAAGGTAGACGCGATATACAATATCAGTTAGGAGACCTAGTTAGGTACCGAAATCGCATCTTATCATCAGCAGATAACTTTATAGCAGCCAAACAAGCCCCCAAATTTATAGGCCTTGCAAAAATTATTCAAGTATTCTCACCCACAGTTTATTTAATAGAAGATGTACAAACGAAACGCCAAACTAAAGTGCACATAACAGACTTGAAACGCCACATTGCACCGCGAAACATCCCAAACCTCACCCCAAATATTCCCGTCCCACAACCAGGAAGAGCCCAAACCACCCCAAGTAATCCAAAACATGATGCCCCCCCAACGAAAAGAGGTCGCCCCCGAAAGCAGCAAGCCATTACACCCAATTTAGGGAATAGCCCGCAAAGAATGCAGCTTAGACCGCGCAAATAATAGATTCTCGCGAATAAAGTAAAATGGCGAAATCAAAGGAAAATTTAGTGAGTTTAGGCATTAGTTAGTAATATAAAATAAATTGTAGATGGATAGAACAGGACAGGCGGCGTCAGCTCTGAAACGAGCACGAGGCCGTGGACGGTTCGTCCAGCCAAGAGCCGCTGTTCGACCGGGTGAGGAGGAGCTGGAAACAGTTCTAGCCAGATTAGATCTAGCACGACCGCCCAGCCCCACCCCACCACAACAAGAGCCAACCACCCCCAGCAGCCAAAAAAGGACCTGCCCAGGAACGCGCGCATGCGTGAGAGGAAGACGCCACCTATGTGAAAGGGATGACGTCCCCTCATCTAGCTGGGCAGCTCCACTAGAAGCCACGCCGAGCCAAGATGTCCAAGCAGCCTCCCATACCCCTACCATCCCAACCATTCACCCTCCCATCTTTGACTTCAATTTCCCTCCCCAACCTATAATAACCCGTCCCGTACTAGATCCCCAAACCAACCTCTATACGTATATCCACACAGGTTGATCTCCCTGTACGAGTCCGTTGCTGTTGGATGGCTCCTTTTGGCTTGAGGCTATTACGGATATGCTGTTATAATTGCTGCAACAGCCGTCTTCTTGGTATTTTGGACCTTGATGCCCTATCCATGCTCTTATGCTGCCTTCGCACTCAGCTGATGTCTCCAGGCTCTTCGAGTGCTGTTCGCCCTGCATGTAGCCTCTTGGTGGCTACTGGTTTCCTCGACTCTTGTGTTTGATGGCTCCGCTTCTGCTCTTGGTGTAGCTTGTTCGGCTTAGGGGGGTTATCTTCTTATATAGGTAGCTAGGGATATATGCTCGGTGCTATATTTATTTAATATACGGTTTAGGTAGGTAAATTGGATCATAGGTAGGTAGGAATGTGTGTGTGCTCGCTATGCACCCTGACAGGCACACTTGCCTTGTCACAATATTTAATTTTTAACCCATTGTATATATCATATGGATATTTGGAAAAGTGTATGTTATACTTGATTAATATTTATTTCATCTTCAAACAATTTTGCATCTGTATTTAAAGCATTACATTGAATTTTAGATCCGTTATTATTATTGAGTATACGTTTAAAAATTTTATGAGTTTTATCAAGAATGAGTAAACAAATACACATTCTTTCATGTTATGTTCACAACTTTTTTTTTGCGCACGGAAAAAATACATATATTATGTATTCTTAAAAAAACAATTTTAAAATATATATATATTATATAAATATTCCGCCGCACGCACACACACCCACATACATACATACATATATATACACATATATGGGCTATTTCACGTCAAGTGGTACGATGAAAATTTTAAATCACTCCAAAATTTGAGAACAGGCTGGAAACATCTTCCAGAACATACAAAAAAAATTTAAGTGTTAAAAATAATTTGCTTAAGAGTTATTTGACCATGAAAAATGGAAATTTTTCAATTTTTTAGAAAAATTTCTATATTTAAAGCCGTTTATCTCAAAATCTGTTGATTTTTTTGAAAAAACATTACAAACAACTTTTGTTTAAATTAATCTTTAAAACTTATCTATCCTGGTTACATTTCTTAATTTTAAAATCTCGAAGAGATAGAACACCCGGACATATTGAATATCAAAAAAAAGGCTACTACACCATAATCGATTTTAATCTAACACCTCTCAAAAGTTCACATTTTTCGCGAGCTTTCGAATGACTTGGGTTAGATTATTGGCCAAGACCGCTGGTGTATCTTATGCCTCATAAACCTCATAAAATCACTAATTTTCACGTATTTTAGGACATAACTTACACCAAAGGTGTAATATATATATATATATATATATATATATATATATATATATATATATGTGGTAATGAACAATTAACTTACCAAAAATAGTAAAGAGCATAAACTTAATTGTAGTATTTAGTAAAAACCTATTAAAATTTTAGATTATTTTAAACGGATCTAAATAGAACTATACCTCCTAAGATTAGCTTATTTAAGTCATCGCCAAGAGTTCTATATGTCATTAATATTTTGTACTTTTAGAGTAATAAAACTTTCTACTTAATTAAATTAATTTTTGTATTAGTTTTAAAAAATTATTTATAACATTTTAGAGGTATATAAATAAAAACCTGTTACTTCCATTTCTCCCGTAATTCGTAATTTGCACCCTCTTTCAAAATTTGCGTTTCAATCCATAATTATATCCAATTATTTTTTCCTTTAGTTACAGACCCCATATATTTATTTTAATTATTATAAACAAATGCATTCCTTAAATAACCTTTTGTTTCTAATAAATACATACTTGTTTATTTAAGATATGGTTTTATGTAAATATACCTTACTAATATATCCATACAATTTTTAAATTTTGATTTGAATAATATTTAAATTAAATACTACTAAAATAATAATTTTCGAAAAACTTTTGAAATGTAATTCGTATTTTATATTGCCACTGTTAAAATTTGAATTTTCTTTTGCCATTACTGTTTATAATAGAATTATCTTAAAAATGCATAATCAATGTATTTAATTTTTAATTTATTGTATATTTCACATATAGATATTTGAAAAGTGTATGTTATATACTTGATTAATATTTATTTTATCTTCGAAAAATTGTGCATATTTTTAAAAACATTACATTAAATTTTAGGTCCGTTTTTATTTTATGAGTTTTATCAGGAATAAGTAAACTAATACACATTCTTTCAAGTTATATTCACAACTTTTTTTTGCGCACGGAAAAAATACATATATTATCTATTCTTGAAAAAACAAGTAACACGTACACACACACACACACACACACACCACACACACACACACACACACACACACACACCCGTGCCGGGTTTGCTGGTCCCGCATCGTGGCGCCTCCCCAGGTGGTGGATAGGGGAATGCTTTCCAGATATGGATGGTACCGAAAAAATCAAATATTCGGGGCGAACCAAAACCAGATAGGGGAAGGCACCCCGAAATAAAACCAAGTATGGATAGTGAGCTGAAAACAACACTACCCCAAGCGGGCATGGCAATCCTGTCAAATCCCGCCACTGATTCCGATCGGGTGAAAGCCCCGGTGGTCAGTGCTGGTCCCAAGGATTTTGGGGGGGACCAAACTCACACCGTCAAAATGGTAAATGCTGCGGAGGTTGGTCACTCGGCCTCTGTAGCATCTAATGCTACGTGTGACCTGCCCTCGACTGGGATGTCGAGTGACGCTGACAGAGCTTTTCTCCGTCTGCGTGAGAAGGTAGATACCCTGGTGGAGTTTGTTCTTAATAAGAACAACATCCACAAAGAGCTGAAGAGTATGGCGAGAGCAACCAGCAGAGCTCTCAATGAATACGCGCGGGTGAACAGTGCTGTGTGTTCGACAGCGCCGAAAATTAAAATGGCGGATGCGCGTAGGGATGGAACGTGCCAAACGTCGCCCATCTTCCGCGCTGAAGAGCGTCAAAAGAGGCCGGTGGAAAGGGAAAAGCCCTCACCACCTCAGCAACCCCCGGAGAAAAGGAAGAAGGGGTCGAAGCAGCCCAATAACAAAAATGGGCCAGCAGATGCTTCGCCATCCGTTCCTAAGACGAGTGGGAACCAGTCAAAAGTCCCTGACTGGGTCACAGTAGTGAAGAAGGGCAAGAAGAAGAAGAAGATGAAGAACAGCCAGCCGAAGCAGCATGAGCAGCAGACGTGCCAGCAAACCGGCCAAAGGCACGGCAGAGCCTAAGGCCGGAGTAAGACCCCCACGCCCAGATGCCATCAAGATCAAGACACCTAGCGGGGGCTCTTCCTACGCTGACATTCTCCGGAAGGTCAAGGCTGCACCGGAGCTAAAGGCACTAGGAGAACGGGTCACGCGTATCAGGCGCACCAGGGCTGGAGAGCTTCTCCTCGAACTGGGGCGACCCGGAACGGAAACGGCGGAGCTGAGGACAGTGGTCTCGTCCACACTGAGTGGGTCAGCAGAGGTCCAGCTGCTGACTCACAAAGTGTCCATCACCATCAGGGACATGGACGAGTCCACGACAACAACGGAGGTGGCCGCAGCGATTGCGGCAAAGATCGGGCCAACTGTGGTATCCCCGGATAATATTAAAACCAGGGGATCCTACAGTGGTACCCTAGCTGCGACCATCCAGCTTCCGGCAGTAGCAGCCAAAAAACTGCTGCAAGACGGGAAGCTCCGGATCGGATGGATCAATTGCAGAGTACGACTGCGAGAGGTATCCTCGCGCTGCTACCGATGCCACGAATCGGGACACATCGCGAGGGAGTGCAAGAGCGCAGTCGACCGGTCAGCGCAATGCTATCGGTGCGGCCAAGAGGGCCACAAAGCAGTGGACTGCGAGGCCAAAGCCAAGACCTCGCATGAGGAAGGAGCATACATCAAAAATGATTAAGGTGCTCCAAATAAACCTCAACCACTGCGCTGTGGCCCAGGACCTGCTGTCCCAGCTGGGCAGAGAGGAGAGAGCGGACGTAGCGATCATCAGCGAGGAGTTCCGGGATCTCGAGAAGTCGAACTGGGTAAGGGATGCCACGGGCAAGGCGGCCATCTGGGTATGTGGAAATATACACATCTCCAGAAAGATGGTCGCCCCCCTTCCCAGCTTCACCTGGGTGGAGGTGGCGGGGGTACGCATGTACAGCTGCTACTTCCCGCCCAGCGATTCCAACGAGGACTTTGCGAGATCTCTGGATGCAGTCGTCACCAGTGCTCGGTCCTCACGGCTACCGGTCGCAATCGGTGGGGACTTTAATGCTTGGGCGACGGACTGGGGCAGCGCCAAGACCAACGCGCGTGGTCGCGCACTTCTCGAGGCGTTTGCTCTACTGGGGCTAGAGATCGCTAACACAGGGACAACCCCGACTTTCACCAAAGCCGGCAAGTCGTCCATAGTCGACCTCACCTTCGTCGATCCAAGATTGATGGGGGGAGGGGGACTCGGCTGGAAAGTTAGCGATCGTTACACGGGTAAAAAAAAAAAAAAAAAAAAAAAAAAAAAAACCGAGCTAGATCGATGCCTAACGCATCGATCATTGCCGCCGTACCTCGCCTCTGGCATACCGGCGGTCGTCCATGTCACATCGTTTATTCCTATCTTTCTTGTACTTCTTATCCTCGACTGTGACGGTTATTTGGACTACAGAACATAAAGAGTTCGCTTTAGCCTTTCTCTGCTCTTGCGATTATGCTTTACTCGTTTGTTCTTATTTATTGCTTCGGTTTTATTTTTTATTTTTATTTTTGTTTCTTTGTTTCTTTGTTTCTTACTTTTGCGCTTTTTCAGGGGAGCAAGACCAACTGTTTATGAGGTTTTCCTCTTGCCTTTCCTTTCTCTTCTTTCTTCCCTTCTCTCTTCTTTCTTCTCTTCTCTCTTCTTTCTTCTCTCTTCTTTGGCTTTTGCCTAACCTACAAGAAGGAGTTCCTATTCACCTATCTATTCTCTCACTCACCCTTTCTTTCATTCTGAGCTTTTACATTCATCCTTTCCTTTCGCTCAACTTTCATTCTACGAAAACCCTTTTTCCCTATACGGAATGTTAGTCATTATGTTAATTAGTACAAAATCTCTATCTACCTTGATTACCTCTGTTCTACTACCTTTGTTAGTGCGACATGTATTAGTGCGACTTTCGATTTTTGCCTATCTACTATCTTCCGTCTTTCACTCATTTCACTTTCTCCCTCTGCTCACTTATGCATTTCCTTTCTCTCTACCCTATTTCTATTTCAGGAAGATTAACTGTACCTACTTCTATCTCTCACACTTCGTCTTCCTCTGTTCCTACTACTTCTGCTATTGTCGCGGTTAAAGCCAAGTCTTTTTCTAGGTCTTCGGTAGCAATCTTTACAAGCATAATGTCTTTCACCATCATGGTTAATTTGTCTACGCCTTCTTTGGTCGTCATCATCCTTTTCGTATTTCTAGCTGCTTCTTCCATATCCTGTACGTGTTTATGCCGTATTGTTTCGTACTTCACACATGTCCATAGAGCGTGTTCGGGGGTGTCTGCCTCTCCACAGCTGCATAGGTCGGACTCTACAAAGTTAAATCTTTTCCTGAAAGATTGGAAGTTTCCATGTCCACTGAGTATTTGGATCAGCCATTTACTCGGTCTAAACCAAAACTTCGCTAGCCTTTCTTCTATGCTAGGTAAAACCTCATATGTGCGTCTTCCTTTTATCGTGTTATCCCATCTCAACTGCCATTCTTTTCTTATCTCCTGGTCTAGCCTTTCTATTATCAATTTTCTTTCTCTTCGCGTGCCTAGTCCTTCCTCCGATTGTACTATAAAGTTTTTATATCGGTATTCTTTTCCTTTTCTCATCCAATATAGTCCGATTCTTCTTTCGCACTCTAAGTCAATCGGTAGGTGACCTGTAATCATTGTAATAGATTCGGCCGAGATGGTTCTGTACGCTCCTGTGGTTTTCATCAGGGCATATCTTTGCGACATTATGAGTTTCTTTTTCTGGACATTATTTGTGAGCCCGTACCATCCTGCTGCTGCATATGTTATTATGGGTATGAACACTCCCTTATATATTATATCTAGAGATCGATAGCCTAGGCCCCACGTTACACGGGTAGTGACCACCAAGCACTCGTGTACCAGCTCCAGCTAACCAGCGGGAGAACAAAGAGAGCAGGAAGAGGAGCAAGAGAGAGATGGGCACCAGCCACGTTTGATCGTGAGACGTTCCTCTACTCCCTTGAGGGGGAAAAAGTGGAGGGAACCGCCGAAGAAAAAGCACGAGGCCTCACGAATGCCCTAACAGCGGCTTGCGATGCCTCTATGGCCGTGAAGTTTAACCCTCGCGGCCGCCCACCGATAATCTGGTGGAGTGAGGACATCGCAGAAAAGAGACGTGAGTGCCTGCGTGCCAGAAGGCTGCACCAAAGAGCGAGGGGAACACCGCGTTTCCAAGATCGTTCCGCAGAATACGAACAAAAGCGGAGGGATCTCAAGGTGGCCATCAAGACTGCCAAGAGAAGGTGTTGGCGGGAGCTCTGTGAGGAGGTGGACCACGACCCCTGGGGCAGACCGTATAAAACGGTTATGAATAAGATCAACCCCGGGGGAGCTGTTGCACCCACCGACCCAGTTTTTCTGGACGGAGTCGTCCGCCACCTGTTTCCAGAACATCGGAAAAGGGCAGTAGAGACGGGCCTGATGGCCACCATTATTGCAGCCGAGTCGCCAGACATTAGTGAAGCCGAACTGAGGATGGCCGCTAAGGGTATTTCCGTACGTAAAGCCCCAGGGCCTGACGGAATACCTGGCCTGGCCGTCAAGACAGCGGCGATGAGTGCTCCGGGCTTGTTCCTGGACGCATTCAACGCATGCCTAAGAGAAGGTTGCTTCCCGGCCCAGTGGAAGACGCAGAGGCTGGTACTCCTACCAAAGGGAAACAAACCCCCGGAGGAGCCATCATCTTACCGCCCGCTCTGTCTACTGGATATAGTCGGGAAGCTCCTGGAGCGGGTGATCTGCGCCAGGCTTGCAGAGGCCATCGGTCGGGCCGGAGACCTCTCCGACAACCAGTTCGGCTTCCGAAAGGGTCGATCGACCATGGATGCTGTAGGCAGAGTTGTTGGCATAGCCACAAACGCCATCAATGCTGGTCGGAGTGCAAGGCGGATGTGTGCCATCATCACCTTGGACATCCGGCATGCCTTCAACTCGATCAGATGGGACGACATCATGCTGTCCCTGCAGCACTTCCAAGTGCCACTCTATCTCAGGGAGGTCACTTCGAGTTACCTGACTGACCGTACTCTGCTCTACGACACCGACGACGGTGTGCACTCCCACAACATCACGGGAGGCGTGCCGCAGGGTTCGGTCATTGGGCCCCTACTCTGGAACGTTGTCTATGACGGCCTGCTTAGGCAGCAACTTCCGGAGGGTGTCTCGATGGTGGCTTTCGCGGACGACGTGGCGCTAGTGGTGGTCGCAAAGAGTGTCGAAGAGATCGAATATCTCGGAGACGTCTCTATAGAAGTGGTCGCCACTTGGTTGAGAGACCACGGACTTAGTCTGGCGGCGGAAAAAACGGAGGCGGTGCTCATCTCTCGCACAAAAAAGGAGAGGACCGCCACCTTCACGGTAGGTAAAGAACGGATACGGTCGGTGAAAACGTTGAAGTATTTAGGGGTCACACTAGACGCGCGGCTGTCGTTCAAACACCATCTCGCGAACGCGGGCTCAAAGGCGGCAGAGGTGGCCCGTGCGCTGGCGGGCATCATGCCCAACATCGGGGGACCCCAGCAACCGCGAAGGTCT
>CM047431.1:25831122-26196122 GCA_026168455.1 Theocolax elegans | reverse complement strand
TGACATATATATATATAACATATATATATGACATATATATAACATATATATATATATGTTGAATGCTGAATTCTTAGACACGGCGGCGGCGGCGGCGGCGGCGGCGAAATATTTATATATTATAGAGATATATACATATCTCTTTGCGGCCACTTCTCAAACAACTTGCTAACAGTTTTTACCTCTGTAGGCGTTCTCTCACGGGATGGAAAAAATTTCGTCTCTTTCTATCTTTCGCATCTCCTATGACGCTATCTCTTTTTGTTGCCATCGAATGAAAAAGAAAGTGGAAATAGCAAAAATTCGAGAATCGGAATTCAGCAAGCAACTTTAATAACATCGAATTTCTCCACTATGCACTTATGAATTCAAACCGGATTTATTGTAAAGTGAAAACTTATATAAAAAATAGATGTGAGATTTGTAATTGCATAAATAGATAGTATAATTTTAAATGTACGAAAATATAAAAAATCTGAGGGATTAGTTAGCTGTATAATAAGGGCTTACGCGCCTTTTGATTAAATATTTTATTTTGATCTTCATTAAGTTTATTTTTATGATCAATAAATAAATTCATATTTGCGTCCTTCATTAATAATTTCTGGTAATCCAAAATCGGAAATAGAAAGATTTTCTAAATTTAAAATTTTATTAATATGTTTTAAAGCATTACATTCCTTATTTTCTTTGAAATCTTCACATAAATTTTTTTAAAATTATCCCATATTTTACAAGCTGAAGATGAAGTATCAGCAATTAAAAACCACGAAAAAAATTTTCTAAATTCTTTTGGCATCATAATACTTGCTGCTTCTTCAAAAATTTTTAAAATTTGTTCATCGGTTTCTACTAATCCCATGGCTATAGCTGCTTCTTTAAATGTTTTATATAAAATATTATCATTTGTTTTTAAGTCATTAAAAGATGTCACTCCTTCTTTATGATTTAGAATTAATTTTAAATGAAATCTTTCTGTATCTTTAATACTAACATTACATAATCTACCTAAAGCATTAGAAAAAACTTTTCTTTTAACCCACGTTTTTGTTGTTGTATTAAATAAATAAAATTTTGGTATATTTGAATATTTTATATTTTTTGCATTATCATCACATAAATTTAATCGAAACCATGCAGTAAGAGTTGTATTATTATTCTTTTCTAATGCTTCTTTTTCATTATTTTCCTCAAAAATAATTTGCTGTTGATTTTCCGTATGCACTGCTAATCTAATTACTGTATGAGATCTTCCAGAAAGTGGTAATTCTTCAATTCTCCAAGCGGCTTCTATCCATCCATCCATCCATCCATCCATCCATCCATCCATTTATTTATTTATTTATTTATACATTTATATATTCATAACTTATCAATGAATAGCTTTTTAACATTTGTTAATAATATATATATATATATATATATATATATATATATATATATATATATATATAAAAGGTAACCTCTAATCCTGAAATCTTAGACACGGTTAAGGCGAAATATAGATAGTATATATATTAATATTATATATATAAAGGGTAACCTCCAATCCTTAATTCTGAGACACGGCGGCGTCGGCGGTAGCGGCGAAATATATATATATATATATATATATTATAGAGAGATAAACTTTCTGACTTACCGACGGAATAGAAGTTTGATGAGAATCCCAAGTTAACAAATAAAATTTTTGTAATATAATCCTTAGTAGATAGATGTAATATATATACCTTGTTGAAAAGAACCACGTGGTTTACCGCGTGGTTGGTCGTGGTTACCACGTGGTATGGGTGTAAATATGATTTTAGAATAATAGTGTAATGGATGCAAATTCGAACAACTTACAGGATTGCAATAAAGAATTATATATTTAACCGTATCATTGAAATAAGTAAGGTCAAAAACTTTACGTGTTAAAACTGCGTAGTAAACCACGTAGTAAAACCAAGGTAGTGGTTACAACGTGATGTTACTTGGGTTGTAATTAAATTATTTATTTAAATATTGTAATGATTTTAATTAAATTATATAATTAACAATAACATAAAACAATAATTACAATCTTATGAGTAGTCCAAATTCGTATTTTTTACAATTGCCTGCTAAAACAATTTTTACACTTACCACGTGGTTTCATACCACGTGGTTTTACCACGTGGTTTTACTACGAGGTTTACCCTTATCTGGGTTGGTTAAATCTTTTACGTTAAGGATAAAAGTGTAATTTAATTAAAATCCTATAAGTAGTCCACATTCTTTTTTAAGAATATTCTAAAATAATTTTTACAATATTAAAACGCGGTTTTACCACGCGCTTTTACCACGTGGTTTCACCATACGGATATATCGCGTGAAACTTTATGGCTTTATATATTTTGTTGTTGCTAATTATATAATTTAATTAAAATATATAATTTAATTAAAATATATAATTTAATTAAAATATATAATTTAATTACAACCCTGGTAAAATCACTACTGGTTGTAACCACACCTTGTAAACTTTTTGACCTTACTTATTTGAATGATACGGTATTAAATATCTAATTTTTTATTGCAATCCTGTAAGTTGTTCGAATTTGCATCCATTACACTATTATTCTAAAATCATATTTACACCCATACCACGTGGTAACCACGACGAACCACGTGGTTCTTTTCAACAGGGAAGTATATAGTTTGTGACGTGGTATTCGCGTACTCGGAATGATTAATTATTTTTAATAACTAAATTAACCGTTGGGCCGCGTTGCCCAATACCGCGCACACAATTAATTTATTTATCCAAAATGCGGCTGTCGCCAGGAACGCGAGTTCGCTGGGACGATCAGTGTGGAGTATTCGGGCAATCCTCCTTGCCTCGACACGATATAAAAATTATTAGGATGTGTGCGGGAGCGGGGAGAACGAAATAAACACAATTAATTAAAATAAAATGAATAAAACATTTATTTCAATATTTTAATTAACAAGATGGCCATCCAGGCCGTGTGCCGCGGCGAGTGCCTCGCGAACCGCGTCCGCACTCACACACTGACTTCCCGTCCTTATCACACACACCAAAAACACTCGCGGCTCACCTCGCGAGGACGTTCCGGGTTGTCGACGGCTTTGCGCCTCACGCGCCTTTTCTTAGCCGGAAAACTATGAATCACGACACCGGATAGTTGGTCCGCGTCGAGCGGCGGATCGGGACATACTAGTAGGCAATTGCCTAATTTCCGAAAAAGGGATGAGAGTGGGAAACACACACACACTCGCGCTCTTATCCCTACGTACTATTGCGCGCGTAATTGTACGCTTGATCTACGTAAACAAATGTCGTCGGTTGGCCTTGACATACCTAAGGCTCCGACGACTTACATTTACAAAGACTTTAAATGCTGTATTCGCCGCGAATAGTTGTGTGACGATTTCCGTCACAAGTTAAACTTTACATTATATTTAAAATATATAAAAACGTAGTAAATAATAAAATAAATTATTGATATTAAAATTATTAAGTAAAAGGAGATAATTACATAATTAATTCAAAATAAATTAATTCTATCAAGCAAAGGCAAGAGAGTCTAAATGATTGTTATTAATAATATTATTTTAATTGTTAATAATTTAATAAATATAAAATAGAATATAAGAAGAGACGTTTGAATAAATTTAGCGAAAGAACTAAGGCAGAAACATACAGAAAGAATAAGGTAGACAATATTTTTATTTTATTTTTCCCTTCCCTTTGCTTCCCTTACATAATTGTTTTTCGTTTTCCCTTTTTCGCTAATTTCTCGAATTCTTTGCAATAATTGCATACTTCCTTTATCGGTTCCCTCCTTAGAATTTGTTTTAACGCCTTTTGTTGTCTTCTCTCAGTCCCAATAACTCTACTGCAACTCCCCAATCTTTTCTAATTTTTTCGTCTGCTACCTTGCATTTCCATGTATGTTCCAAAGTTACCTCTTCTTCCCTACATACCCTACACAAATTGTCTTTAAAACCTTTATTTTCTGTTTTTCCCATATTACCACATCTTATTCTTGCCCATTGTTCTTTTATCTTCCTACCTATTTTTCTATCATCCCAATATTTTTCTCTTCCTAGTTGAATTTTCCATTCCCCGTATTTGTCCCAGTATTTAGAATTGTCTATCTTGTACCAGTCTGTCTGTATTTCTTGTTCTGTCATTGTTAAACCTGCTCTTTCTCCCTTTTCCCTTACTGCTAGTTTATCTTTATTTCCTAATATCCATCCTGGACCTATTCCATCTCCTACTTTTCTAAAAGCTTTTACCACCCTTTTCCCCCACTCCGTTGGATATCCATTTTTATCCCCCTTATTTTCTCCTTAAAGCATATCTTGGGTAATCTTTCCTCCTCCATTTCATTAATTTTCTGTAAGTAGTCACAAGCTTTTTTCCAATTCTCAATTTCTAGACATTTTCTACCTGCCTCCTTTCTCCAGATATACGCTGGGGTGTTAATATTCAAGCCCATTGCCATTTTTGTATATATACTTTGTAGCCTTGCTAATTCTTCCCACCTTTTCCAACCCCATATCTCTACTCCATACGAACCTGCTGATTTTACTATTGTGTCTAATAAGTACATTCTTTGTTTTAGTCTATTTACTTTCCCTCTTCTCCATAGGCCCCACACCGCGTTCACTGCTTTTTTTGCTTTATTTGCCATTCTTTTGATATGCATCGTATGTTTATTTTTCGTAGTAAACCAAAAACCCAAATACTTATATTCATTTACTATTTCGATTGTTTCTCCCTTATATTTCCACGTTTCCTCTTTTTTTCTTTTCCCACATTTCCTAAATATCATAATTTTTGTCTTTTTTGTATTTACTTCCATTTTATTGGCTTTACTAAATTTTTCTAGATCACTTAGCATCTTTCTTAATCCCTCTTTACTATCCGATACAGCTGCTACATCATCCGCAAATTTTAGACAATAAATTTTTTCTTTTCCTATTACTGTCTCTCCCTCTTTATTCCTTTCCCAATTTTCCTCTAAATCCTCAATATATATATTGAAAAGTGTAGGGCTTAACGGACATCTTTGTTTAACCCCTTTGTGTTTTGAATTTCTCTGAGATTCCGTCCCCTGTTATTATTTCATTTTTTGTGCTACTGTAAATTTTCTTAATTAATTTTAGAACGTTTCCTCCTATTCCTGTTCTTTGTAATTTTTCTATCAATATCTATCTATTTAGTGAGTCGAATGCTGTTTTAAAATCTATGAAACAAACATATAATTTGCCCCCTTTTTCTTTTATTTTATTATTTATCAAACTGTTTAGTGTAAAAATTTGATCTCTTGTGCTCCTCCTTTCTCTGAAACCCGCTTGATTTTCTTTTAATTTTTTATTTTTTTCTAACCAATTCCTAAGTCTTTTTGCTATTATATTTGTTAATAATTTATACCCTATATTAAGGGGGTCTCATACTCAATTCTGCGATTTTACCGTTCTGACCGCCGGTAATGCTGGTTATATATAAGAAATGATAACTATCATCAAGAGCGCCATCTATGGCAAGTCGTAATCAAAGTGATCGTAGATGGCGCCATTGATGTCCAGAGCATCGTAATAAAAATAGTGTGACTATTTTTTTCCAATATAAAAATTAAAAAATAACGTATTTCACTTATACGCATTTTCTATTATCTATTATAATCCATATTTTGATATATACATATACAGGGTGTCCCAAAAGTATGGACACACCTGAATATCTCGGAAAATAAGGGTGCTAGGAAAAAAACTTTCAATATAAAAGCTTTAGGAAATCAAACGATGCATCTGATGGTGACCTTCAATTTGACCTTAAGCTTGACCTTCAAGGTTATTTGAAGGTCAAAGAGATTTTTTTAAATGGGAACCCCTATTTTTGACACCGGATTCAGAAAGAGCAAAAAATTTTACGTCCAAAGCGATGGTTTTCAATTTGTTAGAATGACCTTCAAAAGGTAAAGTGAAGGTTAAATATTGAAAAATCGTAAACAAGCTATTCTTTTCTTTGAACTTTTTGGATTTGTGGGCGAATAAATGTCAAGTAATTGTGGGATACAACTTGAGTATCTCGACTGAGTTATTTTCAAGGTCATTAGTTCAAAGTAAATTTTTATGGACAACCTTATTTCTGACACGGATTCAAAGAGACGCGAAAACGTAATACCAAATGATATTTTACAGTTTTTCGTGTGAACATGATAGTAATTGAAGTTACATTCATAACATAGAACTTGTCGTAAATTACTAACCTATTTTGCGCTACCCGAAACACACGTACTGTTTCTGTTCCTTTGGGTGCTGATTAACTGAGTCCCTTGCCTCTCCGATTGACGAGTCTAGCCTGTAGCAAGACAGCTGATGTCCCGTGAGGCAACAGCGTTCCGCCTTGGCAGACAGCTGTGTCTGCCTGTGAAGCAAGATGAAAATTCTTTCAGAAATCGTCAGTTACCATTTAAAGTTCTTGCTCGAAATGCCCTCCATTTTTTAGTTGACAATGCCCCATGCGATCATAAAATGATGAAACTGCTCTTTGAATTATTTCATTTTTTGTGCTACTGTAAATTTTCTTAATTAATTTTAGAACGTTTCCTCCTATTCCTGTTCTTTGTAATTTTTCTATCAATATCTATCTATTTAGTGAGTCGAATGCTGTTTTAAAATCTATGAAACAAACATATAATTTGCCCCCTTTTTCTTTTATTTTATTATTTATCAAACTGTTTAGTGTAAAAATTTGATCTCTTGTGCTCCTCCTTTCTCTGAAACCCGCTTGATTTTCTTTTAATTTTTTATTTTTTCTAACCAATTCCTAAGTCTTTTTGCTATATATTTGTTAATAATTTATACCCTATATTAAGGGGGTCTCATACTCAATTCTGCGATTTTACCGTTCTGACCGCCGGTAATGCTGGTTATATATAAGAAATGATAACTATCATCAAGAGCGCCATCTATGGCAAGTCGTAATCAAAGTGATCGTAGATGGCGCCATTGATGTCCAGAGCATCGTAATAAAATAGTGTGACTATTTTTTTCCAATATAAAAATTAAAAAATAACGTATTTCACTTATACGCATTTTCTATTATCTATTATAATCCATATTTTGATATATACATATACAGGGTGTCCCAAAAGTATGGACACACCTGAATATCTCGGAAAATAAGGGTGCTAGGAAAAAAACTTTCAATATAAAAGCTTTAGGAAATCAAACGATGCATCTGATGGTGACCTTCAATTTGACCTTAAGCTTGACCTTCAAGGTTATTTGAAGGTCAAAGAGATTTTTTTAAATGGGAACCCCTATTTTTGACACCGGATTCAGAAAGAGCAAAAAATTTTACGTCCAAAGCGATGGTTTTCAATTTGTTAGAATGACCTTCAAAAGGTAAAGTGAAGGTTAAATATTGAAAAATCGTAAACAAGCTATTTTCTTTGAACTTTTTCGGATTTGTGGGCGAATAAATGTCAGAGTAGATTTTGGGATTAACAACCTTGAGTATCTCGACCTTGGAGTTAATTTTCAAGGTCATTCAAAGGTCAAAGTAAATTTTTTATGGACAACCTTATTTCTGACACCGGATTCAAAGAGAGCGGAAAACGTAATACCAGAAATGATATTTTACAGTTTTTCGTTGTGAACATGAGAAAGTTAATTGAAGGTTAAATTTCATAAACACTTAGAAACTATTGTCGTAAATTTACTAACCTTACTTTTAGCGCTACCCAGAAACAACGACGTGGACGTAGTAAGTTCTGTTTCCTTTGGGGTGCTTGATTAACGTGAGTCCCCTTGCCTCTCACGATTGACGTGATGTCTAGCCGGTGAAGGCAAGACAGGCTGATGTCCGGCCGGTGAAGGCAAGACAGGCTGGTGTCCGGCCGTTAAAGGCAAGACAGGCTGGTGTCTGGCCTGTGAAGGCAAGATAAAAATTCTTTCAGAAATCGTCAGTTACCATTTAAAGTTCTTGCTCGAAATGCCCTCCATTTTTTAGTTGACAATGCCCCATGCGATCATAAAATGATGAAACTGCTCTTTGAATCATTTCATTTGGGATTGCCTGTATCGTGTCAATAATATGTTGTCGTAATTCCTCCAAGTTTGCAGGTTTAGTAGCATACACTTTGTTTTTGACGTAGCCCCATAAAAAATAATCTAGTGGCGACATGTCAGGGGAACGAGGTGGCCACTCAATAGTTCCTCTACGCCCAATTACTCGTCCTGGAAATGTTTCATCTAAATAATTACGCACGTTTATTGCATAATGAGGGGCCGCCCCATCTTGTTGAAAGTAAGTGGTGTTAAAATTGTCACCGATAATCTCATTAACCGCAGGTACGATTTCATCCCTTAACATGTTTAGATACTTTTTTCCTATCAAATTACCTTCTATAAAAAACGGCCCTACTATGCTATTGTTTATGATACCTGCCCAAACATTTAGTTTTTGTGGATGTTGTGTAAGTGATTCCAAAAACCAGTGTGGATTCTCTGATGCCCAGAACCTACAATTGTGACGATTAACGTTGCCATCTAACTGAAAAGTACATTCATCGGAAAATACTATTTCGTTTAAAAAATTTTGCCGCGCATCTATACGGTTCATCATTAATTCGGCAAATTCCAGTCTTCGATCAAAATCATCCTCATTTAATTCTTGTACCAATTTGATTTTATATGGATGAAATTTCAACAGTTTCATAATTCTATGAACGGAAGTCCTACAAACATTTGTTTCCCGAGATACTTGCCTGATAGAGGTTCCAGGATTTTCAATGTATGATAATGCCACATTCAAAGAAGTTTCTTCATCAGTCGCAATCTTAGGCCTCCCACTTTTGGGGCAATCTTTGACACTACCAGTTTGCTCAAAACGAGAAATAGTTTTTCCAACTGTTTTTTGTGAAATTCCTGGTTTGCGACGGGTAAAGGGTATTCTGTATTAAATAAAGCCGCAACTCGACGATATACCTGACCATGTACCCCATCCTCTCATCATGAGAAGGTTATTCATCACGTTCTGAAAGGACGATTCATAATTCAAATAATAAAGAAATGAAATAATACGTTGAGTCTTGCTCGAAATGCCCCTCCATTTTTTAGTTGACAATGCCCCATGCGATCATAAAATGATGAAACTGCTCTTTGAATCATTTCATTTGGGATTGCCTGTATCGTGTCAATAATATGTTGTCGTAATTCCTCCAAGTTTGCAGGTTTAGTAGCATACACTTTGTTTTTGACGTAGCCCCATAAAAATAATCTAGTGGCGACATGTCAGGGGAACGAGGTGGCCACTCAATAGTTCCTCTACGCCCAATTACTCGTCCTGGAAATGTTTCATCTAAATAATTACGCACGTTTATTGCATAATGAGGGGCCGCCCCATCTTGTTGAAAGTAAGTGGTGTTAAAATTGTCACCGATAATCTCATTAACCGCAGGTACGATTTCATCCCTTAACATGTTTAGATACTTTTTTCCTATCAAATTACCTTCTATAAAAAACGGCCCTACTATGCTATTGTTTATGATACCTGCCCAAACATTTAGTTTTTGTGGATGTTGTGTAAGTGATTCCAAAAACCCAGTGTGGATTCTCTGATGCCCAGAACCTACAATTGTGACGATTAACGTTGCCATCTAACTGAAAAGTACATTCATCGGAAAATACTATTTCGTTTAAAAAATTTTGCCGCGCATCTATACGGTTCATCATTAATTCGGCAAATTCCAGTCTTCGATCAAAATCATCCTCATTTAATTCTTGTACCAATTTGATTTTATATGGATGAAATTTCAACAGTTTCATAATTCTATGAACGGAAGTCCTACAAACATTTGTTTCCCGAGATACTTGCCTGATAGAGGTTCCAGGATTTTCAATGTATGATAATGCCACATTCAAAGAAGTTTCTCATCAGTCGCAATCTTAGGCCTCCCACTTTTGGGGCAATCTTTGACACTACCAGTTTGCTCAAAACGAGAAATAGTTTTTCCAACTGTTTTTTGTGAAATTCCTGGTTGCGACGGTAAAGGGTATTCTGTATTAAATAAAGCCGCAACTCGACGATATGACCTGACCATGTTACCCCATCCTCTCATCATGAGAATGGTTATTCATTCACGTTCTGAAAGACGATTCATATTCAAATGAATAAAAGAAATGAAGAATAAGTTGAGAATTGTAAAACAAAACTAATAATTGAAAACAGAATGAATGCTTTAATAGACTAAATTCAAACTTGTTCGTTGAAATTTTCAGAGTCACTGAAAACACTACCCACGAGGTTTTCGGGGTTGTTGTACACGAATATGGGCTCAGAATTTTAACTGGGTACCCCCGGTGTAACTCTTAAATGTTTGAATATCTGCACATTATTGCATATTTAAACATTTTCTCAAATTTGCAATCTTGCTATTCTTATATAAATTTGCTAGAATTAGTCGTGTTTATCTATTCCTTAAAACTGACGAAATCTTATTAGTTATACTCTTATTATAATAATGACACTAGCATTCAAAAAAGTGGTCTATTCTGGGAACGAGACCTATGTATTCTTATGTATTTGACGTGCTGAATCCGAATCCAACGTAGCTTTTACTCAGGCATCCCCAAAAATTTTTTAAAGTTACAAAAAACCGTGAAAAAGGTGAATAAAATCCATATCAAAATGGTAAGATTCGGAGTAAAACAGTTTTTTATGAGTATACGTGGTTTTTGTGTATTTTGACTTGCTAAACCCAAATCCAGGGCTTATTTTACCCGGTTGGATCAGACTGTCTTGCCTTCACCGGCAGGACACCAGCCTCTCTTGCATTGTTGCAAATTTTTCATTTTTGCAAATTTTTCAATTTTGCAAATTTTTCAATTTTGCAAATTTTTCATTTTTGCAAATTTTTGAATTTTGCAAATTTTTTATTTTTGCAAATTTTCCAATTTTGCAAATTTTTTATTTTTGCAAATTTTCCAATTTTGCAAATTTTTTATTTTTGCAAATTTTCTAATTTTGCAAATTTTTTATTTTTGCAAATTTTCCAATTTTGCAAATTTTTTATTTTTGCAAATTTTCCAATTTTGCAAATTTTTTAGCTTTACTTTTTTACTTAAGCATTCCATCGTGAGAGACAAAGAAGAATCACGTTAAGCAAGCATCCCATCGTGAGAGGCAAGGCGACTCATTTCTGGCATTACGTTTTCCGCTCTCTTTGAATCCGGTGTCAGAAATAAGGCTGTCCATAAAAAATTTACTTTGACCTTTGACTGACCTTGAAAATTAACTCCAAGGTCGAGATACTCAAGGTTGTTAATCCCAAAATCTACTCTGACATTTATTCGCCCACAAATCCGAAAAAGTACAAAGAAAATAGCTTGTTTACGATTTTTCAATATTTAACCTTCATTTTACCTTTTGAAGGTCATTCTAACAAATTGAAAACCATCGCTTTGGACGTAAAATTTTTCGCTCTTTCTGAATCCGGTGTCAAAAATAGGGGTTTCCATTTAAAAAAATCTCTTTGACCTTCAAATAACCTTGAAGGTCAAGCTTAAGGTGAAATTGAAGGTCACCATCAGATGCATCGTTTGATTTCCTGAAGCTTTTATATTGAAAGTTTTTTTCCTAGCACCCTTATTTTCCGAGATATTCAGGTGTGTCCATACTTTTGGGACACCCTGTATAATAAATGTTACATATATTTGGTTTACGGAATTTGTACGTATTTCAATTATACGTATTTATTTTTTTTACATACTGAAAAAATATGACATTACACTCAAGACCAACGATAGCAGAACCCAAGGGAGCGGAGCACGGCTCGCAAGTCGATTTTTGATCCGCTCCCTTGGGTTGATCGATAGATATGCCGGATTCTTGCAGCAGTACGTTTCCTTTTACATTGAATCTATGATAAATACGTAGTACGGTTCAATTTATCACGTCGAAAATTCAACTAGTCATAATATGAGTATCTGTATGACAGGTATTTAAAAATTTTATAGGAGTCAAATCAAATTATTTTGCTCGGCTATTTGTCTCGAGTCTGAAACAAATGCGCATGCGTGATGTCGATAGTGGCAGCGGCGAAAGCATATATTCTAGCTTGCCATGATCCATGCGTACTGCCATCTAGCGTAAAATATTCTTTTAATAATGACAATAAAACTACTTTTAGTTTTATAAAACTATGCAAAACAAACAGTTTGATGCCCTTTATTAAATAATTATTTACTTCTATACAAAGTTTCAAGTCATTTTATTGATACGTGCAAGCGAAAACCTTGTACGAAAATTTCATTATGTGGACGCCGTAGATAGTGTTTTTTATACAAGGTTTTCTCTTCAATGCCTCAATATAATAAATAGAAACTTTGCACAGTGATACATAACTACAAAAGAAAGGGCACCTATCTTCTAGTTTGTCGAAATTCTTTATATTTATCTAGATTGAAGTATTTTTCAACCATACTATCACTCTATTGGCTCGGTCGGTAAAAATTTAGTATGAGACCCCCTTAAGTAATGAAACCCCTCTATAGCTAGTTACGTTATCCTCATCTCCTGCTTTGTAAATCGGAAATATCCTCGCTGTTTCCCAGCCATAAGCTATTTCTCCCTTATTTAGCATTTCATTTAATAATTCCATTAATTCCTTTATCCATATACTAGGCAACCCTTTTAACATTTCAATAACTATTCCGTCTTCTCCCGCAGCTTTATTATTTTTCATTTTCAACATTGCTTTGTTCATTTCTATATATGTGATTTCCCCGTTCAGGTCCTCATCCTCCTCACCCAAGGATTCTTCTATGTATAATTTTCTTCCTAATTGCCCCTTTTTACCTGTTTCTATCCTCTCATCACTAATTTCTTTCGATTGTGCCCCTCCTAGTAGGTTTATAAAGTGTTTAACCCAGTCCGATTTTTTAATTTTTTCTCCTTTTCTCTTTTTTCTAGCGCGAAATTTGTTTATCGCTTCCCAAAACTCTGACATATTTTTACTATTTCTAATTTTTTCACATTTATTATTTCTTTTTTCTCTTGTTACATCAACTATGACTTCCTTTAATTTTTTCCTTTCCTTTTTCATATTTTCTTTGTCACTATCCCGTCTACTTTTTATCCATGTTTTTAGTGCTTTTATTGTTCTTTTCTTTTGATTTCTTATTTTTTTGTACTGTTTCAACGTATCCCCTCCCTTTCGTATCATGTTTAACTCTATACACGTTTCCCATATTGATTTCTTTAGATTTTCCCATTTTTCATTACAGCTTTTCTATGTTGTTTCTACATTTCTACCCTTTTCTTTTATCCTATTTCTATATTCATTCTCTTTATTTTTGTCCCTTTTTATTTTAATTTTAACCTCTGAGTTATCTTTTCTATTTTCTTTTCTTACATACTTCTTTTTTTATTTACGCTTAATTTATCTCTATATGTTTCTCCTAATTCGACAACTACCGGGAGATGGTCCGATTCTACTCTAGTTTCTATCATTAGAGTGTCTATTAGACTTCCCTGTTCCGTTTCCATTTCTAAGACTACATCTAAAACCGACTTTCCGCTATCTCCTATAAATGTCTGTTGACCTTTCCTGATTCGTTGCTCCGTTTTTTACTTTTAGGCCCATTTCCTCGCAAAAATCTATTAGTGTTTTTCCATCCCTATTTATTGTGGTGTCTACTGAGTTTCTACATTCCTCTCTTTCTCCTTCATCATTTATTTGCCATTTTCCTATTCTAGCATTTAAGTTACCTGCTATTATTACTCCTTCGCCCTTTTCTACATATTTTTCCATAGTTCTTTTTAATTCTTTTATTACTATTTCTAATTTGTCGTTATTGTATACTATTACCAAATTTAATTTTATTTCTCTTACTATTCCCTCTACTATCATTCCATACTCCCATTCTTTGCATTCTTCAAATTTTATACTATTATTTATTCCAGCTATTACCCCCCCTTTTGCTCTCCCTTTCTTGTTTATTTTTTCCGCTGGTTTCGTTATCCATTTATAGTTTTTATCTAGAAACTCCATACCCCTTCTTTGCTCTTTTCTAACCAGGTTTCATGGAATGCAATTATTTCGTGTTTATAAATGTATTTTTCAATTCCGATTATATTTTTTATTCCCGCTATATTCCAAGATATTATTTTTATTTTGTATTCTTTTGTTGGATTTGTATCGTTTATATTATCTACGAAAAAATTGAGTGTTGTTTTTTCTCGTTTTATTCTTTTCTTTATCTACCTTTAAAGTCCCCTCTTTTTCGTTCCATTTGTACCATATCCCTTCTACCCTAATTTTGCTATATCTAAATTTTACGTTTAACCCCCTATTTGTCTCCTCAGTCTTAATTTTTTTTAACCGTTCTTGTATTTCTTTTTCCCTCTCTGTGTAATCGTCATCTATCCATAAGTTTATACCTTTTAATTGTTTCTTTCTTTTCATTAAATCTATTTTATTTTCAAATGAAACTAATTGCTAGCTTATCTTTTATTATTTGTTTTAATTTTTCTTTTAACCCTTTTCCTATTGTTCTCATCCCATTTATAAAAATATTCTTTTTTCTTACTTTCCTTTCTTTTAATTCCCACTCTTGTTCTTGTATTTTTAATGTGTCGGGTATACAATTTAGGTAATCTCTTTTTTCGATTTCCTCTGTTATTGTTAGACTACTAAATCTTAATTCAGTAAGTTTTTCGTTTGTTATATTGTCAGTATTTTCTGTGTTACTAGTGTTATGTCAGTTCTTGTCTGTTTCTTTATTTGTATTGTTATTTACCTCACCTTCAATTTTCTTATTATCATTTTTTCCTATCACTACTCTACCTCCTCCTTTATTAGTTAATTTTTCCTGTAAATCTTCAATTTCTAGTCTAGTTTCATTTGTATTTTTATTTTTATTTTGTGTTTCATTACTTATTTGTGTATCCTTTACAGTTTTCTCTACTATTAATTTCAATTTGACTAATTCTGAATTAGCTTTTATTCTATTTGCTATTTCTATGCATTTATCAGATTCTAGTTCTCTTACTTTCTCTTTTAATTCCTCAGTTAAATGTTTATTTTCAATCAATTCATTTGTCACCCTTTCTAACTGTGTTCTTAATACCTTAATTTCTAATAAAATATCTCTGTACTCCCTTTCACTTAATCTAAACTTATCGACTAACGTGTTTACTTCTCGCCTGTTCTCTGATGATAAAATCGTTTCTTTCTCTGCCATCTCTGTCTCCACCGTCGCTCTGCCCGAAGTGTCCGATGTTGATCCTTCTCCTTTCCGAATGATTTTTTCTTCGTTCGACCCCTCCATGTTTTCTTCTTTGTCCTCCGCATGTTTAAAATCCTTTTCCCTTTTCTGTTGATCATCTATTCCTTTGGTTGTTCTTTCGTCTGTTCTGTCTTTAGTCTTTTTCTCTTTTTCCTCTTTATCATTATCCTTTTCTGATTCCTGATCTTTTCTTACGCTCTCCATATCGCCGATATTTGCTCCAATGGTAATCCTACCAATTTCTGTTATCGACTGGAATTTTTTTCTGGCGTGCACATCAATTTGGTGCTCTTTCCAAATGCCGACTCTTGATTCGTATTATGTTTATTTAAATACTCGCTTAATTTTTTCGCTTCAACGCTTTCTCCAGTTAATTCTTTTATTTTCCTAGGCCTTCCTCTGCTTTTCTTCTCTATTTCCAGCGGTTCCTTTCCTTTTTCTCTGGTTCTCTCTTTCCCATTTTCGCCGTCCGCCATTTTTTTAACCTTTCGAAGCCTTGATTTTTCAATTGCGTTGTTTTGCTAATTTTCTTTCGGTTTTTCTTACATAACACTTCCTGTCAATCTTTATTCACTCTTTTAGCTTTTCACGTTTTCCAAACAGCTTTCTTACTCTTTTGATCTGTTATATTACTACTTATTTAGCTGAGCACTCTTTCCACGTGTTACCTCGTTCCTCTCTCAACGAGAACCCCCCTCGTAATCTAAATTAAATTATATATTTCAAGATTAAGAAGTTTAGGTTTAAAATATTAAAAAATTGTTTAAATTATTTAATAAAAATGGCTTTAAATAAGAGAATTCCTGAAACATTTATGTTAAATATTAAGCAAGCTAAAGAACGAAATGAAACTGACGGTTTGAGTCAATATCGAATGAATTGGGAAAAAGTTGTTACTAAAAAATTAAAAGATTTATATGATAAAGATAATGAAATAGAACAAAAGATTGAATTGTGTAGTAAGGAACAAAACAATTAACAAATATGAAAGAAAATTATAATCAAAAGATTGATATTCCTACTAGCACACAACATTGTAGCAACGTTGTGGCAATGTTGTTTTGACAACGTTAAAGCGTTGTTATAAAAATTGTTGAAACGTTGGAGCAACGTTGCTACAAAGTGGGATATGACCGCTAAGATTTATGTAAGTTGCCGTGATAGGTGGAAATAACGTTGTGATAACGTTTGAGCAACATTGAAAATGCCTTTGAAAAATGTATTTCATATAAAAATTTAAAAAATGTTCTGGGCAAGCGAAAAAATACATTTTTAAATGCACAAAATTTTAACTAATATCAAAAAAATAAAAAAAAAATGTTTAACCCGCGGGCATTGACCCTTGGATCTTTATATCCGCGGAGGCTTACTCTCTACCAACTGAGCTATTTTGTTGTTCCTGTCATTAAATTAACTTTTGGTTATAAACTACTATCAAAATATGCTCCGAAATTAATAACCTAAAGTTAATTTAATGACAGGAACAACAAAATAGCTCAGTTGGTACAGAGCAAGCCTTTGGAGCTGAAGATCCGAGGTTCAATTCCCGCGGGTTGAAAATTTTTTTTTATTTTTTTTATTAGTTAAATTTTTGTGCATTTAAAAATGTATTTTTTCGCTTGCCCAGGACATTTTTAAAATTTTTATATGAAATACATTTTTCAAAGGCATTTTCAACGTTGCCACAACGTTGCTACAACGTTGTGTGCTAGTAGGGATATTAACAGAAACGGTAAAAAAATTGATGAATGAAAATAAGGAAATGAAAGAACGTTTATTGTTAATTGAAAAAGAAAATGATGAGGTTAAGAAAAAATTTACCGAATTAAGTAATGATTTTAATAATTTTGAAGATTTAAATCTTGAAAATGCTATAGTGAATGAAGTAAAAAATTTAATTGATGAATCTCTAGAACATAACAATAATTTAACTTTTACTAAAATAGATAAAATAGAACAAAATTATAGAAATAATTATACTTTAGGAAGTAATACTATGCAAATAGAAAATAGTATTTATAAAGTAAAATTAACTTTACCAAAATTTAAAGGGAATAAAAATGAAAGACCTATTCATTTTATTAAAGAAATTGAAAAATACATAAATACTACGGCATCAACTTACGATGAAATGATGTGTACTATTTCACAAGCGTTAGAATATGCAGCTAAAGACTGGTGGTATTTGATTGAAAACGAGATTAATAATTTTCAAGACTTTAAGAATAAATTTATTGAACGATATTAGGATTCGACAATACAAAGAAAAAACCGTAGGATTATTGAATTCGGACAATATACAAGCGGAAAAAGTAGTAGAGTTGAATATGTGACGTATATTTTAGGGTTAGCTAAAGAATTAAATTATGAGTTAACAGAATCAGAATTAGTGGAAACAATAGTTGATCATTTTGAAAGAGCTATTAAACATTCAATTTTAGGGCAACAAAATAAAACTAGAAAAAATTTATTAAAAATTTTAGCAGATTTTGATTTTGATTTTGATAAGAATAGAAAATATGATAAAATGAAAGTCATACAGAATCCACAAGAATCATATAAGAATTATAGTAATAAACCAAAAATAAGTCAAATTGAGCAAAAAAGAAATCCAAAGAGTTTAATATATCAAAATAAAATATATCGAGATAATTATCATAGAAATAGCACACCTTTAGTTAATTCAATACAGGTAAAACAAAGCAAAAAACATTTTGATAAACAAATACGGGAAAATAAAAAATTGTCTGAACGACAAGATAAAAATTATGATAAAATTGAAGTTATAGCTGATATTCATAATTTAAATGATGAAAACATGAATCGTACGTGTAGTCAGTAAAACTAGATATAGTTGTATTTTCTAACTCTGAAATCCCAAATAAAGTAAATGAAAATACAACTGCGGAAAATGAAAAATTAATGAAATTGTAAAAGTCGATGAGATAATTGAAAATAAATTAAATAAAAATAAAGAAAAAATAATTGAAATAAATGAATATATACAAATAAATACAATATATGAGGATCCTAGGAAGAAATTGATATTTGATATTGATCCTAAAGATAATAATTTTGAAATAATGGAAAATCACTCTATTTCTTGTCCTGAAATAAGAATCAAATTAGAAAATATTGAAGTAGATGCTTTAATTGATACTGGTAGCGAAGTAACTTGCATTTCGGAGGAATTTTATATTAAAAATATTAAAATGTTGAAAAAAATACCTACTTTACCGATTTCGGGAAAAATAATAAAAGGTGCGACGGGATTAAAATCTACGCGTATCAGTAAAATAGTTATGGTAAACGTTGAAATAAATAATATAACAACTAAATTAATATTTTTAATCATACCTAAATTAGTAAAAGATTGCATAGTAGGATATGATTCACAAAGAAAACTTAAAATGTGTATAAATACTGAACATGAACATGATTTATGCCAGAGAAGTAAATGTTTAACTATATCACATAAGGAAATAGTACAACCAATTTTAATTGAAAAACCCGGTGATTTATTATCTATTGATTTTTATGGACCATTAATACCATCAACTAATGGAGTTTGTTATATTTTATCTACAATAGATGTTTTTAGTAAATGTGTTGTATTATATCCCATTAAGAAAGCGAATACTATTTCAGTTATAAATAAAATAAATAGATGCATAAATGAAATAGGTAAACCAAAAGCGATAATATCGGATCATGGGACGCAATTTACTAGTAATAATTGGGAAGATTATTTAAAGAAACAAGTCATAAAAATGATATTTTCAAGTATTCGTCACCCACAAACAAATGTTACGAAAAGATCACATAGGGAGATAAGCAGGATATATCGAACCATACTTAAAAAACATACTGGATGGGCGAATGAAATTAAATTTGTACAACAAGTCTTAAATAATACATATCACGAAACAACAGGATATCCACCGGTAGAGTTACAATTCCCGGTACAAAGTGATAGATTTTGGAACAATTGTTTAAAAAATATACCATTAAATATAAATATTAGTTATGATGAAAAAATTAATAAAACAAGGAATAAAATGCACAAATTTTGTAACAGAAAGAGCGAATAATAAAAATGTAAAAAACAAACATTATAAATTAATATTAATGATTTAGTTTTAATTAAAGCACTAAATGTATCAAATGCAAGTGAAAAGCGTGTGGCAAAATTTATGTATTTATGCGAGGGTTCATATAGGATAATAGATAAATTTGGAACAGATATAAATACTTATTATTTGATGAAAAAATGCAAACAAAAAGAGGAAAATTTCATATAAATAATTTAAAACCATGTTATACGGAAACTGAAATTAAAAATGAATTAGTTAAAAATAATGTACAATAAAGTTATGCACTAAATTTCCAATTAAAAATAATTAAAAAATAGAATACAAGAGTTAACTATGAAATATTATAAAATAAGGTTATGGATAGAAAAATAATATCAAAACAAATTGATGTATTTGTATAGAAATATAGAAGTTGCGAATTTAAAGTAAAATTAAAAACAAAAACATATGTACAGTCAATCATACAATAGGGTATAAATACGGGGTGAACGTCAAAATCATTTCAGTGTTTGTAAAATTTCTATAGTGCGAGGACAAAATGCCAGATTTTGCTCAAGTTACGGGTGTGATCGCCTCCTGTGAGACAGCTACGCAAACCTCAAATACAGAGGAGCTAGACAAAGGAGTAAAATGGTTTAGACATACAGAAGAGTGTATGAAAATTCTTTATAGAACAAATAAATGGACAATGTCAGAAAAACCTAGACCAGTGGAAGGAAGACATATACAAACAATGCATTTTAAAAGAATTTAATTTGTTTTGATTTTGATGCGAGTTAGAATTTATTTAAATAATGTAAAAAGTAAAAATTGGAAAATTATTGTATAAGTTTATTTAAATTGAAACAATGTAACACAAATTTAAAGGAGGGTAAAAGGTGCTATAAGCGATAAAGTTTTTTTTGTAAATTTTCGTTCCATTTATATTTCACAAATTTATTTCACATATAGTCAGTATCCAATCGCATTAAACGACGGCTCAAGCGGTAGAGCGTCAGCTTTCGGTCCGAGAGATCGGGGTTCAAATTCAACTCTCGGTAGTTTTTTTAATTATTTAAATTAATTTATTTAAATAATTAAATAATCAAAATTGATACAATTTATAATTTTATTGAAATTTTTAATTTTATTGCTACTTTTGCCAAAAATACGGAGTCAATGCGATAAGAAATAGTAAAGTTAATAATTTATTAGGTTTATAAAAATATAAAATGTATATAGTTAAATTTTACATTATATTTAAAATATATAGAAATGGATTAAATAATAAAATAAATTATTGATAATAAAATTATTTAGTAAAAGAAGATAATCACATAATTAATTCAAAATAAATAAATTCTATCAAGCAAAGGCAAGAGAGTATAAATGATTGTTATTAATAATATTATTATAATTGTTAATAATTTAGTAAATATAAATAGAATATAAGAAAAGACGTTTTAATAAACTTAGCGAAAGAACTAAGGCAGAAACATACAGAAAGAATAAGGTAGACGACCTCAAGAAAAATACAACCAATATGATCATATATGTACATATGTGAAGGAAGGAGAAAGGGAAACCAAGTTACAAGGGTCCAGGTGAGAAAGTGGAAAAAGTGGGAAGTCGATCCCTTCTACCAAACTCATCGTATATAACGAGATGTATCGCTGCCGAAGGCAGCTAGCATTCGCCTAGAACTCGCGGGCGATCTAACAGGAAGCTAGTTTTGGATGATATGAAATCATTTGTTTGATGTAATGTTTTCCCAAAGCTCTTCCATTTTCCATAATCAAAGAAGTAACTTGGATGATATGACATTGGATTAATTTCGATTCTTCCCAAGTTATCTCGCATTTCTAAAAACCCTTAATACAAAGTAAAATTGGATAATCTAGAATCATTGGATTAATTCTATGTTTTCCCAAGACTTTGTAATTATTAAGTCATTATCCTAATTTATCAAATTTATTTAATTTGGTGGTTAAACTGGGATGAAAAAGAATTATTTATTTAATTCTTTAGCTACTCCAGATTCTTCCACCTAATACATTTATTTCGGGTTAGGCAAAAAATAAGTGTATTTTTGTGTTTCGAGTTATATTAGACCCGTTACAGCTTTATTAAATTGAGTAATGATATGAAAGTTAAGTCTTAATAAGTAATTAAGAGGTACTCCTAAGTATTTAACTACATGTTTGTGTTCAATTTGTACTATATTATTATTATCATTTATTGATATTTGGAATTTTTTAATACTATCACGTTTACTTTTTGTTAGAAATCTAAGAGGTTTATGGAACAAAATAGTTTCAGATCTTACCGGGTTGATTGTTAAGTTCCAGTTAAGATAATATTTATTAACATCGTTAATTATGTTTTCTAATTTAAATCTAATTAGACTAGGACTGTCATTAGCAACTAAAATTATTAGATCATCAGCGAAGGTAGCTGCATAAGTATTATTATTAGAGTTTAATTTAGCTATTTTAGTGATATTATGGGTGTATAGGCACCTATGACATTAAGTATATCAGAGGGAGAGTCTACTGAGTATGTATTATCATTTATTGGTAAATCTAAAGGGTTTATATTGCATCTATGAAGAAGGTTGATTTCATCTTGATTGATAGATAACTTATTAATTCCAAGCTCATTGTTTGAGCGAAAAATTTTATTGATTTTAGGGAAAAAGGATTCTGGATTTGTATGATCTATTTTTTTTATGGTACAATCCCAATATTTATTATAAGCTATTTTATATTTAGATTTTAGTAGTAAATTAATTTCATTTATTAAGTTTTTAAGAATTGAGAGTTCTGTATGTTTATCAGAAAGATAAAAGTGGTTTTTATAAGTTTTATTAAGTTGAGAGATTAGATAAGACTTTTGTTTATGTAATTTTTTAATTTTTGAGTTTGTATAGTTAAGCATATTATCTGTTGGTTTATATTTAGGAACAAATACATGAATACTTGCGAGAATGAGTTTATTTAAATTATCGAGATGGTCTAAAATTTCATTATTTGATAAGTTTCTATTAATAGGGATAGCACACTTGTATCGGTTGTTTAGTTTTAAAGAAAATTTATTCCATTTAGTTTTTTTAAACATAAATTTGTAATTAAGGGCGGGATCGCATTGTTTAATATTTGACGGAAGTTTAATAGAAAAAATTAGAGCTTTATGGTCACTATTGTAATCTATTGTTTGGATTTTATTATTGATGATATTAGTGATGGTTAGTCTATTATCAATTAAACATAAATCAGTAAATGAGTTGGAGCTAGGGAATGTTGCAGAGACAGGTGGTATTAGATTTGCACGAAATATAATTCCTTCATTATCCAGCCAGCGTTTAAGAAGAGCCCCTTTTTTTATTATTATATCGCCCCATGCAGTATGTCTAGCATTGAAATCACCAGCTATTACATAATAATTATTATTATTAATTAAGTTAAGACTATTGAAAAGGTGATTAAGTTCAAAATATATTGTATCATTATTCATTTTTATATTAATTATGGCATATTCTATAATTTTATTGTTCGATGAATTAGGCGAATAAACAATATTATGAGGTATATTATTTTTTATTAAGATTGCGGTCCGAAATTCGAATTAGGTCTATCTATTCTATGCAATATATAATTAGCAAACTGAATTTTATACCTTTTAGATAATTTAGTTTCACAAATAAATACTATATCTAGGTCATTGTTAATAGTGAAATCTAGAAGATCATTTCTTTTATAAAGTGATATTAAAGAATTTACGTTTATTGAAGCTATTTTAATAATATCAAGTGAGTGATTGTTGTCTATCGGGGGATTGTTATTAATAATTGAAGTTCTATTCATCAACAAAGTCGAAAGATTCATATATTCTATTAATTTTCAGTGTATTAGACTTATTAATTGCTTAACTCATTAAATTGCTCGTTAATAGATTTTGTAATTTGAAGTTTGAGATCGTTGAATATTGTCGAAGTATTTTCAGTATTTTCGGGAAATAGATATTATATTTATTAATTTATAAATAATATTATTAAATAATTATTAAATAATATTATATTTAATGCGTATAGCAAATTTACTAAAAGGGCATCCTTTATATGATGCGGAGTGACCGAAAGATTCACATTAACGCAGTAAAGGTTGTCTTTCAAAGTGGATACTTTAGGGATTTTGCATTCATCTGGTTTATATGATTTATATTACATTTGACGCAACGGTAACCTAAATTACAATTAGAGCTAGAATGGCCAAGACGTTGGCAATTAGTGCATTGAAATATATCATTTTTTAGGGGTCCCCAACGAACCTTCTGATATATTAGAGATTTAACGTTTGTTAAATTTTGAGTTTTACTATTACTGCTAAGTTGGATTAAATAATGAAAAATGTCAGGTCTATTCTTATTAAAATTAATTTTCGCTATTTTAGTTATATTAATGTTATCTAAATTTAGGCTATTGATTTCCTCTAATAATTCAGTTTCTTTAAAGTTTCCATGTATACATTTCAAAATAATATTTTTAGATTTATTGCTTTTGGGAGTATATGTAAATAGTTTAATATTATTGTTTTTTAATATATTTAAAATTCGATTATACGATTCTATATCAGTACTAAAAATAGAGAGAATATCATTATCAATAAATTTATTAGAAAAAGGCGCTTTACTTTACTAAAACATATTCTAATTGGTGGGGGTCGTTCGCGGTTAATACTTTGTGACGGGTTGATTTTATTTAAACTATCAAATTATAAAATCTAACCGCACGTTAATACTTTTAATCAGTTCTGTTACCTCAATCGATTATTATTAAAAGCGTCACCTCGGCTTGAGATTTCCGCACTCTGTAAAGGGGGGTCAGAAAAATGGCGAAACCCACGTCGAATCAACAATGATAGTTTATTAATTTTTTTTTCTTATCTCGACAACACAAACAACACGGACAACACGAGGAGCAACTACCAATAAATGAACAATTTATAATTATAATGAACAATTAAATTTATTAGCAAACTAATTATAAGTACATCCTAATGGTCATTGATCGCGGCCTCGATCTAAAACATGAAACGCAATACAAATTTCTTAAAACAATCTCATTTAATAACAATTATTTAATAAATAAGAGGAAAGAAAACGCGACGCGATCACACACACGATCTCACTCACACACACCTAAATAGGGTAATTTTCGCGCCAAAATCGACACTAACTCGATTCTCAATAAATTATGAATTTATACTCGAGCTGAAAGAAAAGTTCGTTGCCGATACTCTAAACTATCGGATCTGCTACCTTACTCAATTTATCGAACTACACCTGTAAATAAAAAAATATAACTCGAGGAAAATACGCAATTACATTTATATCAGCTATCCATGATTCTCCAAGCTGTAAATTAAATTAAATATTCAACGATCTCACCAACATTCCACCTTGAATCCACTCTCAATATTAATTATTATCCTCCGTTTAATTGTCCACAATAAAATAATTTAGGTCCTTATTATCCTGGACTCACAATATTTAATTCAATGGTATCGGATAGTTCCTCAAAATGGCTACTCCTCTTTCTCAATAACTCGGTAATCTCTCAAAAATCTCTATTACGTTTCTCAAAACACCTCTACACTCAACCAAGGCTGGGACAAGAAGAACGGAAGGACGCGATCGAGGGATGATCCACCCCCCGTAACGAACTTTTCTGAGATCACCTGATTCTAGATCATTGGATATGTTGGCTGAAACTCGATATTATTCGTGGAAAATTCTCTCGACAATTTGAATGGTTTTATTTCAGGATGCGCGAACCTGCGCGAGGATAATTGTCCTCATGAAAAATCACTCATATGGCGCGACACTCGAAATCAAATTGCCGGACTCGAAATATCTTAATCTCATCATACTCGAAAAACACCAAATTATAACACCAAAAATGTCACCAAAATAACACCAAAAATACATAATAAAATAATAGATTTCATCAGTAATATATAAAATCAACATATAATTCATGCAACATAAAAACATTAATTTAAATACTCGAGAAAATCCAACTATAAATCGCAATATCAATTACCCATATACTACAATGAGTGCGAGAGAGAACGCCGTATATATATAGACATGCTTATATATTTAATATACCTCGATACTCTCTCTCTCTCGGCTATATCATGCTCCCCACTCTAATAGCGGCGCGAGCATGTTGCGCGTACTCATTATTCGGGAGAGAGCGATTTCGTGCGTTACTCCGCTCCCCCCCTACCCCTCGTGTCGACAATACCCGGTGGACGTCTTCACCGCGATCACCTGTTTTCTCGCGTTTGGGTTTATATTAGTATAGGTGTATGTGCGTGTGTATGTCCCGGTTGCCGAAGATGCGCGTACGTACAAATTAATCCGTACGCGCACACGTGTATTATCAGCTGTTATGCTGTCCGTACGTATTCTCGTTGTGTGTGTGTGAACGTGATTATTCTGTGTATGTCTTTATATTTTAATACCTTTTTATTGCCTTAACAACTATTAACAACCGCTTACTTATTTTTATTTTAACAATATTCATATATGCATGTGTATATACTGTAGCGTATACACATACATATATGACGCAATTAGTTTATTTTAATTGTGACAACGTCACAACTTAATGATTGTGACTGCGGTTGCGAGCTGGTGGTCGAAAGGTCAGGAGGCGGCGTGTTGTTTATCGATGGATGAATCGTCGCTGCGGCGTGATGTAGCTTGTCCGTACTTTGTTGATGAATCCGATATCGTCACTTTGAAGAACCTTGAAGCGGTTGCTAGTATTAGGTTGAGAGAAACTCTCGGAATGTTGCAAGAATTTCTTTGTATTTTTGTTAGCTTTTTTAGGGAATTGCCATTCACTATCTTCCATGCTGGCTGCATAAATATTCTCTCGAGAGTAAGATTCCCTAGAAACTTGCTGTTCTTTTTTTCGATAGATTAGGTTGTATTGGCGATTTGAGTTTATTGGCCTTTTTGAGAGCGTTTCTATATAGCTTTTCCAGTTGTGTAGAATCATTGTTAAAACGAGCATTTTCGATTTTAACATTTGTTGCATTTTGAGATAATGGTGTTTGTGATGGTACGATAGATGCGTTGTCAGTCTTGGTGCTGTCATCATTAGTAGTATTTGGTGGATCAGATTTATGCTGATCAGCTGTCGAGGGGTTCATCTCGTCTATATCCATTAATATTATATTATTTGAGACATTAGGTGTAAATATTTCCGATTAAACAAAATAAAAATATTATCAAACGAAGCAACGAGCTGAGCGCGACGTACTAGACGTGTTGCTCCCTCGAACGCTAGCGAGAGACTCACCGGGAATCGAACCCCGTCATAGCACGTGGCAGTCAGATACTCTACCACAGAGCTAACTCATTCTCTTATACGAGATACTCTGATATGTCTACATTAGCTAATCGACAGTGTTAGCTTATGTAGCCTTACTTTTCATGCTATTTAGCTGAAATAAACGTTAAAATTTTTGTATATCAAGTTTGGGATGTCACAGATTACTGGTCTAAAAATCCATTACTGCAATGTATACCTATTGCATCAGAAATAAAAAGGGATAAATTTTTATTATGAATCTACAGCTGAAGATAAAGACAGTAATGATAAAGCATGGAAAATACGAAAACTTCTTGAAATGTTTAGAAAAAATTGTGTTGAGTTTGGTTTTTCTTCTACTGCCTTAGTAATCAACGAGATGATGGTAAAGTTTCATGGCCGAACAAATTTGTTACAGTTTATGCCGAATAAACCAGGTAGATTTGGAATGAAGGTGTGTGGCGTGTCTAGTCCTGAAAGATATTTATTTGCCTGTGACATATTTTATGGCAAGTGTTCGATGTATTGTTTTGATGGTAAAATTAAACTTTCTAAATGGGCTTTGGGAAGTCGTGTGGTTATGCTAATGATTCAAAAGCTTCTTTCTCCTGTAATTCCTAGCAAAATTATAGATTATCATCTTGGTTTGATAATTTTTTGATAATTTTTCACTTGCATAATCTCGGGTCGAAAGCTACTGAAACTGTACGGACAAATAGAGTACCCGTAAAAAATATTTTAGGTAAAAAAGCCAAACGTGGTACATTTGTTGCACAGCATGAAAAAAAATAGCGGTATCAATTTCATTACAGTAATGGATTCGAAGCAAGTATCTGTACTTTCTACTGCGGCAGGAGTCATTCCTCTAGCAAACGTTCAACGATTTTCAGTAGATAAATGTATGAAAGTAGTCAAACCTTTTCCTCTAGCTTTCAAACTCTATAATTCATTTATTAGTGGAGTCGATCTTCATTATGAGTATTGCAGTAATTCAATGCCATTTATAAGAGCAAAAAATGGACATGTCCGATGTTTATACGATTTATTCAAATGGTTATATCTAATGCAATTGTCCTGCGAAATCTAGTACATGATAAAAATGTAGGAACCACAGATGCAATCTTGAAACTCGCAGTACATTATCTAGCAGTAACTAAAAAAATAAGTTACATAAAATTGTAACAGTTGCATCAAAGCAAAAATGCGAACGCTTTGCAAGCTGCGGATAAAGGACCCAAAAGATGTGCAAAAAATGCAACGTTTATTCATGCACTCCTTGTTTTTCATTTTATCACAAATAGGACTAAATATTACTTAGATTTGACAAACAATATTTAAACTTATTCTATGAATAAAAAATATAAAAAATACAAAACAAAAAAAGATATAAAAAATACAAAATAAAAAAAAATACCAAACAAAAACGTATATATATACCAAAAAAACGAGGCTTTTTTATTTGCGTTCACCTCCTCGTGCTGATAGCCGGGCAACGACATCTAATGTCGGCTAAGAAACGTAATAATATTTTCATTACTTAAAATTTTCATCGAACTTAGAGCACTTTCATAAATTTGTGGCAGCCATTTCCGATCCGTCATCTTGAATTTTGAAAAACTAATAGCAATTTCGTAATCGAACACCTCCGTATACTAATTATCATCAAAATTGGAGAATTTTCAAAAATATTGGCAGCCATCTTGGTTCCGCCATCTTGAATTTTTAAAATCGGATACCAAATTCGTAATCAGCGACCGAAAAAACCCTTATATGCCAATTTTCATAAAGATGGGAAAAAATTGTTAGTTGTCAAAAAAAGTAACGGTATTATGAAAAAATTTTACTTGAAGCCGCCATATTGGGTGCCGCCATGTTGAATTTGGAAAAACCTATTACTATGGCTTCTTTGATAGTTTGATTTGGCTCGTTTGTTATCGCCGCTATTTTGCGTGACTTCGTTTGCGTGGTGTCTACATAAGCAAACCTTTGTAGCCTTGCAATCGTGATTGTCGGAGGTCGTCTGGCTTCTTCTCTCTTGCCTAATCGTTGTAACTTGGTGAAGTCATTAAAATGATGCCTTTCTATTTTTACTCAATAGCTCGGGTGCATGTTTTTATATGCCCTATCGAGTTGCTTGTGAAGGGATATTGGTGGCTTAAAATGATCGAGCATCCCTCTAAACTTTTATAAGTCTGTGGCGATGTCTTCATTGGCTCCTTCTGTTCTAAGCTCTGATGTGCGACATAGGCTTTTTCTCTTTTGAACCAATCGTATGATTCGTCGTCGAGTACAGTTGGTAAAGAAAGTATAATTACTTCCGCGGTGATATTAATTTATGCAAGAGAAAAAAGAAATAATTTGCTACAGAAAATTATTTAAGATTTTATAATTAAATTAATAGCTGCGCGTTAATTATTAATTTTAATTTCTACAACACGTGGTCGTGTGAAGAAAAATGGCCGCTCTGCGTTTCGCTAGCTGCTACAATGTTTTAATTATCCCAGAAATAACACGTTGGGCGCCAATATACGCTGCACTGGGGATTAGGGTGCAGGTGAGGTGGATAATAAAGAAAACAACATATATAATATTATTGAGATTTACTATCCGCTCTGTTAATAATACTAATCGAGAGCTGCACGAAAAACGGGGGGGGGGGTGGGATAGAAGTGGGGAACACCTGAGAAGATGCACGAACCTTTAGTAGACTTTATCACTCCATCACTCGCTCGCTGTTATATTAATTGCACCCAAAATCTTACGACGACAACTATATGTGTGCTTTGGCGATCGAAAGAGCTCTGGGTCCTCGGCATGGTCGGCGCATAAACTGTGCGCGCGTATGCGTCGCGACAGCCCACTTGCGGTGCCTTGAGTGCGGCTTAAGTAACATGGCCACATCGCCTTGCCGGCCGTAGTGTTTACGTCGTCGACAACGACAACGACAACGATGGAGTTGACGGTGACAACGTGGGCTGCCTGCCAGTTTTACATTGTTCCATTATAGTTCCATTATAATCAACTAATAAGTTCGACTTTACAGGGTCGTAGTAGATGCGTATACATAGCGCGTCGACGTTCGGGTTCTTTGTGGGTAGTCGCGGCCGATATCTCTTTTTCTCTCGCTCTTCTGGCTGCGAACGGCTTGACAGGTACAACGGCGGGCTCGCGTTGCTCGGAGCGGACCCACGATGACAATCACCAGGTAATTGTGTTTTTGGAAGACGGCTCGTAATTAATTTATTATTTAATTATTATTATTTATATTGTGTGTGAGCAATAACACTGCTGATTTAACCTCTTCCAAGACTTCTTCTATATACACTTACTTAAGTAAGTGTGTGCTCCTGTCTGCTCCCTTGTAATAAACCATTATTACATTAACTGGTGCTTACAGATGATTTGACTTGCTGTTGGACCTGTTGGCTTCCTGGCTCCGATGGATCACTCATCAGGCTCGGTTCTTCCTTAGTTTCAGCTGGGTCCGCTGTTTAGCTGGACTAAGGATTCGACAGCTCGCATTCAGCATCCTGCTTCTCTTGGCTGCCTCTTCCCTGTGATTAATGCTTGATTTATTTCAAGCATACTTTGCATATTAAGTCTCTCCTGATATGCTATGCTCGGCTGCTCCCCTATGCACCTCCGTTTGTGGGGTTCGGTGGGTGGTTTGTATTGTATTGGGGAGCTCGCTTCCAGGGAGGAGTATTATTATAAGCGGTGGGTGGCAACGAAAAAAATGTTTTACTGTCATGCCAACAAAAAGCGAATCGGTAGTATCTTTCCTAATATTATTAGTTATCAGAAAAACGTCAAACTAAAATCTTAGCTGATTGTCTGCAATTTTTTCATGCTTAGAATTTTTTATTACTTTTTTTTTTAATTCACGAGAACAGGTGTCATTTTTTATTATATTTTTATTGTTTTAAGTGATTAGTTTTAGCAATATATCTATAATAGACAACAAGAATGTTGTAATGAGAAAAAGGTAAATGTGCATAGAGGCCTGCGATGGCTCGGTCGGTAGGGCGTCGGGCTCGTAATCTGGAGGTCCCAGGTTCGATTTCCGGCCCTGGCCGATTGATACAAGCACCACTGGCGAATGTATTTTCATCAAGTGCTTTCTTCACCAAGACATCGTATGACCTCTGTCGCTGATTAGCACCGGTTTGGGAGCATAAAAAGAGCGACGTTAAAATAATAAAAAAAAAATGTGCATAAAATATATATAAATATTCTTAATAATATAATGTAATTTAAATTTAATCACGAATACCGCAATGCATACTCAATCAATGCCTCTTTTGATTTTTCTGCATATTATAACGAATGTAGAATAGTGTATCAAAATTAATCGCTATTCAATCGAATGATTTCAAAAATTTAATCACAAAGTATACTTATAGATTTCAGAATGACCGCAGAATACATATAATCAAAACAAACACACTGAAAAAATTCGATTGTTTATATATGAAAATTTGTCACAGAGCGAGTCAGTACAAATTATTTTCTTTTCTTGTGTGACGTTGCACTTTTGATTCTCGATGAGTTGTTCCCGTAGTGCAACGTGTCACTATGGCTTACAACAATAAATAATAATGATAATAAAATAATAATTACTATCCGGTAACAAATTGAATTATTGGGCGCCAGTTACCGGTAAAACTAACGACAAGCCGATTCAGGGTCGCGGGCTTCACGTTGCCATCACGGGAAAGATGGCGGAACCACGTTGTAAGGAATTGGATAATATTCTCGGGTTATAAAATCAGTCACTCAATTTCACTTAGCAATTATCAAAACTTTAATCATTACCACTTTCAGATACAACAAATACGAACGCGTACAGCAATCCCGCTGATTTATTGTTCAATACTTTTTCTACACGCAACTCAGTAAATCGTCCTCAAGCGCAAAAGGAAATGTAATAATAAAGTCGGAAACTATAATAATGAATTAATCGGTTTTCGCGCGGCTATTCTATTTTACAATTCCGCGGAACGTCCTTCAATCTCACTCTCATACCTTACAATACGTCGTTCTTCCTCACTCACCGCAAGTCGAGAGCTCTCCGCTTAAACCAATTGATTATAACTAATCGTACAGTAACTATTCGCTCTCTTCAATATTTCGACTCTTCTTACAATCTCAATGGATCTCAAGATGGCTACTTTGGTACGGGTTTGGCTCAACACGTCTACTCGTTTCGGCGGTTGGGGAAGGAGTCCCTTCCTTTTTCTCCGATTCGTATTATCCGCTACCGATAGTGGAGCTAGTTGTTCTCCCTTTCCGCTATCACATCCGCTAGATCGGTGGTAGTAGACATACCGATAATCGTCCGTAACGCCATCTCTTTTCCTTCCAAATCAGCTAGTGTACGTTCGCCATTTCCTTTTATCCGCTATCTATGCAAATCCGCCAACGCCTCCACCAATGCATCGGGACAGCTGCCTATCTCCTTTCCTCTTACATGGGTACGCGCGAGTTTCGGACCGTTCATAGTCGTTCCCCCTCTGGCGCACCGCTCTCACCTATACTCGACGTGCGCGTGCAGTGTGCGCGCCGTCACTCTCTTACTCGACGCACGCCGTCAACATCTCTCCATCTCTCTCGGCTTCGCGCGCGCACGCGGTGATCGGTGCCCTCGGCAGTTTGCCGATATTCTCGCGGTGTCGCCACGGGACGGTGTATCCGCTAGATATACGCGGGCTACCACGGTGTCGTCAGCTGCTTCGCTCGTACCTCGTTATCGTACGCCGTCTGTCCTGTGCTACGTGTTGTTATTATCCGCCAATCCTTTCCTTATACCCGTCATCCTCAACAAACCGAAATTTCCCTTGTTATTCCTTTCGCATAAGTTCTCATTCGCGATTTCCCGGTAATGAGAGTGGCTCGGGCCGGTATATATAACTACCGCAGTCCTAACCTTCACCTGTCACTTTCCTCTATTCATCTCTCTCACACTTACTCATCTCTATCATTTACATAAATACTTATTTCCTTAATTAATTAAGTGAGGCTTGCCTCACACTTGTCAGTTTGACTTTCGTTTTCATTGTGTAAGCATCGCAAGTGACATTATCAATCAGATATAACCATGCCAAATAAAGCTTGTATTCACGATGAAAATAGAAAAAAAGTATGTGCGTGTTGCGGTAGAAAAATTGTGTTAGGCAAAAAGAAGTTAGAACATTATAGCATTTCTGTTGCGAATGAAAAATGGATCAAAGACTTGATTTACAAAGATTTCGATTTATCAAATCCGAAATTTCCATCAAGCATTTGTGTAACGTGCCGTAAAAGTCTTGTTGATACATCGGGACCTCTACCGATGATTTTGAATTACAATGACATAATTCTACCTAAATTCCCAAGAGCTTATGCTAATTCACAACAAAGTAGAGTATGTAATTGTTCTATCTGTCAGGCAGCAACATATAAAGGGCACGTAAAGTCTAAAATTGGTGAAAAACGTTCCGTAACAGAACAAATATACGAGTCAAATGGGCTTTATGAATCAAAGTCTACGATGAATTTGGAACATTTAAGAAAGCCTGACGAAAATAAAAATAAACAAAGATGCTTTCAGTTATGCAAAGAATGTCTTTCAGAAATATCTAAGGGTAAACAACACAGCTGTGATAATTATGCAGAGAAGCAAAAAAATATTAGTGGTATGATAGAGATACTTTTCCGCCAGCAGCAAGAGCAAATCGCAACTTCTATCCTCAAAAAGGTAAAACGTTGATTCAAATTTCATTGAAATGAGTACAGAAGGTCGAATAAAAAGAATATATACTAAAGAAACAATAACAAATAAAGTTACTTTTTCTCAAAAAAATTTGGATAATTACCAAACTGAAACAGGTGTGTCATTAAAACATATGAAAAAACTTACTAGTTTATTAAGATCTATATATGGAAGACAATCTGTACCTAGTCATTATATCAAACATGCATCAAAACATGCGAATGAATTGAATAGTTTGTACAATGTAACGATTTATAATTTTGATGTTTCCGATAAAACTAAGAAAGAAAGAAGGCCTGTTATTTGGACAAATGCTGAAGAAATGGTTGAGAAAGTAACATCAAAACGAGAAATGTTTGGTTACCCGTGCATTAAAGTTATGGCAGATGGTGGTCAAAAATTCTTTAAAATTTGTATGTCAATTTTTCTTCAAAATTATGATGATAGTATACCACCTACTAAAAAAGTCAAAATAAATACTCGTAAATATTCAGACTACAAATTTAAGTTTACAAGTGTAAATAAATTGATTATATTGTGTTTAGTTCCCGATATAAAAGAAACTTACGAGAACCTAAAAATCTTATTTGATCTCATTAAAATTAATGATATTTCTTTCAAGTTTGTTGCTGACTTTAAATTGACACTTATTGCTAATGAAATGCAAACAGATACTGCATCTAATCTCTGTCCGTTTTGCTTTATACAAATAAATGATTTAAAATGCCGCAAAAAATGGATCAATGAAGAAGCTAAAAAACTGTTAAATCTAAAAACATACGGTGATTTAAAACGAGATTATGAACTTTTTGAAAGTAATAGTGCCGATTGTTTCATCATTAAAGGCTATGAATAAAACAGTTGATTGTTGCTTTTCAGTAAGGAGAAACAGTATAAATTTTCAGTCTAATTTATGCGTACAAATTAAAGAACTTAAGAAATCATTTTTAGCGACAGAAATATCTGAAACAATGAAAGTTCATGTGCTAATAACAAATCTTGAACAGTGTTTTAAATTCATAGAATCTAGTAGTGGCCTAGGGTTGTGGTCAGAGCAAGCAGGCAAATCTATTCACCGTGAATTTCTTAAGTATTGGAGCAAGTACAAAATTAATAATATACATAGTACATTATATGTTGGCAATCTAAAAAAGGTAGTAGTTGAATGTTCTTCGCGACATTTGTAACTAAATATAGGACTGGTTCTTTAAGATGTTGCAAAGTATCTAAAAATTGATAATTTATAATTTAATAATTAATATGTGTTTATTTGTTGTTATAATATAATATTTATCTATTGATAAGTTAATGTTTTGTTATATATATATATTTAATAATTATATATCTACTCTTAAATAATATATGTTTACTTTTTTCCAATTACCACTACATCTTCGTTGTTTATTGTCTAGATATATTGCTAAAACTAGTCACTTAAAACAATAAAAATATAATAAAAAATGATACCTGTTCTCATGAATTAAAAAAAAAAGTAATACAAAATTCTAAGCATTGAAAAAAAAATTGCAGACAATCAGCTAAGATTTCAGTTTGACGTTTTTCTGACAACTGATAATATTAGGAAAGATACTACCGATTCGCTTTTTGTCAGCATGACAGCAAAATTTTTTTTTCGTTTCCACCCACCGTCTATAATAATTCTCCTCCCTGTAAGCGAGCTCCCCAATATAATACAAACCACCCACCGAACCCCACAAACGAAGGTGCACAGGGGAGTAGCCGAGTAAATGGATAAACGTACGGTAATATTAATATGTAGATAGGTTCGGTTAGGCTTGTGTGAGTGTGCTTGTTTAAGGGAAGTCAGCTACGTTTTGTTGTCGCTTTACATGACATGCACTATTTGCATTGTCACAATTTATATATATAAACATCAGTATCGGTACTTATGGTGACACTACGTATTATCTTGGTGTTTTGAGGTTATAAAACATATGTAACGACTCAGATATAAGGGGGAGAATATTAATTGATAGAATAATGCATAAAAAACCAATAACCCAAATACCTAAATACCCCTCACGGGTAAAAAAGCACACTTTGACCTTATAATATTAATGAAGGATTGAAGTTATAACGTCTTTTGAGGTGCCGGAGGCCGGAGGCCGAATCGGTTTCACACATTCGCATATGTGTGTCTATTAGGACTTGATTGGTATGTATAGCACGCTTACTTCGCATAGTAAGCTTGACAGCTGCTATACTATACCTTGTCTCGCTATTTTATTTCTAAGTGACATGTAGTATAACTACAATGTCACAATTCCCCCCTCCCAAACCGAAGTTATACCTTACTTCGATTTAGAATACGCAAGGGGATGCACAATGCACACAGAAGTATGAATACAATACTAGCTATCAAAACGATTCTAAACAGATCCTAGTACGTAAAAAAAAAACTTAACCTAAGATAGCCGGTGCTATCTACAGCGGTGTAAAGTGTAACTGTCTGTGTTATTTGTGTCGTAAAATAAATTAATTAATTTTTTTTTTCGCATATCTTACTATTAAACTCCAACAGAATAACAAAAAAAAATTTTTTCAATTATTAAGTGTAATGGGTTTTTTGAATTCTGGAACACTGGAATCTGGAACAGCTTTTCTTTAGAGTTAATCTGTGTAACCGTATAACACGCTGAGTGTGTAATTATTACTTTTCCGATAACTAAATTACTTTATTCGATTCGAATTACGTGTGTCTGGCTTACAAACTCTTATCACGCTCGCTTTCCGACCAATTCCGAAATTCGCGACATTCATAACCCAAACTAACATGAAACAATCATCCCAAAAAAAAATGTATTAGAATAGATAACTTTCATTCATTACTAACCTGGTGAGTTGCTTTCCTCCGTCGAAAGTGGCTTTACGTCAAGATTACATAATGACATGAATTGACTATAATAATGAAACTATTATGAATAACTTATAGTGAATCAAACACATTATTTGATTTTCTTTATTAATTCATTCTTTAACAATTAAAAATTTATTCATTATATTTTGTGAAGTTTGTATGTAATTCTGAATTTATCAATCAACTATTGTACTAACTAACATTGTGTGTATATTTTTCTCTATATTTGGGAATGGTGTGGGTCTTAAGGGAGTAAAATATAAGTCATATTTCAATAAGTTTTATTAATTTAATAACATAATAAGAGAAGAAAAAAAAAATTTTACATTTCCCTATTTGGGATGAACCTTTAGGGCTTCTACCCACTCTTCGTGGCACTCCGGACAGGCCTCGATGGTCATCCCGGTACTGCCACATCCGCGGCAAAACTTGGTGCGTACCTCCGGACACCTCTGCCAACTGTGGTTTCTGCTTCCACAGTTCCAGCATCCCTGCCTTCTACGGCCACTGTACGCCGTTGGACGTGGGGCCAGGGTGCTGGACACGGCGAGATTCTGGGCCGGGAGCATCCAGGTTCGCTGGAATCGTTAAGGGAGCTGGTGCTGGATGGTGAGGGGAATTGGGGGGGTGGGAAAATTTTCAGGGACAAGAGGGATGGGATAGTTGGGGAAGCCGGTCCCGTACGGCGTTCTTCGGGAGGTGGGGTGGTTTGACGGGGTGCTGGAGGGGCGTTTTGGATAGGGGCTAATAGGGGTGGGGCAATTCGGAAAGGGTAAGGGAAGGGGTATACGGGATAGGGATAGGGACAAAATGCACGATGCGCATTGCATGGTCTTGGGAGGGGTCGTGGTATACTTGGGTAATGGGTCTGGGGAATTCGGGAAGGGGGTCGGGAGATTGCGGCGCAAGGGGTTGGGGACGGGTCACAGGGAATGGTGCTGGATGGAGATGGGACTGGGAAGTTGGTGCTGGATGGGGTTGGTGAGATGGTGCTGAAGGGGGCTGTGGATGGGGTTGGGGTTGAGGGACTGGTGCTGGAGCAGGCGGTGGATTCGCCGGGACCTGCGGTTGCTAGCATGGCGCAGGCGGCTTTCCGTGGCCGACCTCGGCGCCTTGGAGGTCTCTCGCCACCGGCTCCCTCGTCTGGCTCCTTCCTCTTCCCCATGGATGTGGGGGTCTGTGCCGCGGGAAGCTGTCGCCGTAGTGCCTCGGCGTCTTCGTCACATCCGCCCGGTACGGTACGTAACCCCGGTACCGATACCCTTCCGGACTCCTCTCCCACCTCGGGAGCGTCCGTTGAGGCACCGGGGACGATGGTGCTGGAGGTGTTGCTGGGCTGGGCAACGTTGCTACGTTTTGGGGAGGCGGGTAGATCGGCGCCTCGCCCATCAGAGGTCGAACTGCCGACGTTCCGCCTCTTCCTCCCCTTCCTCGCAGGCTGCTTCGCCGTTGTAACATCTGGAATAGAAATGGGATTGATATTTACCTTTCGGGGCGGAATGTATCGCTTAATATCCTCTATGGATATTTCAGTTCTTTTCTTTGTATCGTCATCTTCTACGATATAAACAGTAGGGGATTTAATTTCGACTACTGTTGCTGGACCTACAAATTTCGGAGCCTGTTTGGCTGCAAAATTTCCTTCTGCAGAAGATTGTACTCGATTTAATCTAACTATTTTATCTCCTATCCGGTAAGTAATATCCCTTCTATTCCTGTTATAATATTTGGCTTGCCTAGCAGTGGCTTTATCCATATGATGTTTAACTAAATCGTGAAGAGCTGGAAGTCTCTTCATACGATCTGACCACTTTTCTGAGTCTTCAGGAAGGATAGGAATGGGATTCTCGAGGTGCTTCCGGACTGGGATGGATGGTTCCGGAGTTCTACCCAAATTCATAAACGCTGGTGTTGTTTTAAGCGACGAGTGAATCGTTGTGAATCGCATCCAAATCAGGGAACAATGGATCGACTAATGGGTTTGGACGATGTGCGTAAAGAAAACCACTCTCGATTTTAAAATCGGGATACTTAGCTGGAAATTTCCGTACGTTCTCTATTTTTCGTATGTACCATGGATCATCTATGTGAGTCGGAACTGCAGCTGTTACTTCTGACTCTTCCCACGCTCTTGATAAAGCGTCCGGAACTTGATGCAAAGCACCTTTACGATGTACAAATTTGATATCGTAATTTTGTAGCGCTGTAGTCCATCGTGACAGTCGGCCTGCAGGGTTTTTGAGATTATTTAACCATAAAAGACTGAAATGGTCTGTTATTACGGTAAACTGTTCTCCTTAAAGATACCCTTTAAGCCTATCTGCTGACCACAGAACCGCTAAACACTCTTTTTCAGTTGCAGTGTAATTGCGTTCTGCTTTGGTCATTATTCTACTCACATAGTAGATTGGATGTTCCTCCAATTGCTTGCGTCCGTCTGCAACGTAAAGGGTAAGGTGAGATTGGGTCGTGCTAGAATGGGTGCTTGAGTAAGGGATATTTTCAGTTTTTCAAAGGCTGTCTGTTGCTCTGCATCCCAGTGCCAACGAACACCTTTTCTAGTTAACTGAGTAAGGGGATTTTTTATTTCGGATAGATTTGGAATAAACCGGGAATACCATCCGATCATCCCTAGGAATCTGCGGAGTTGCTTGAGGTTTTTGGGTGCTGGATATTCGATTACGGGTTTAGTTTTGTCGGGATCAGTACACAGACGTTGTTTATTTACAACATAACCAAGATATTTTACTTGGGCACAGCAAAATTCTGACTTATTTCGATTAAGTTGTAAATTCACTTCTTTTAACGCCTTCAGTACTTTACTTAACCAGAAAACATGATCTTTAAACGTTTGGGTTACAATGATTATATCGTCTAAGTACACGAAAACATATGGTTCCCAATCTGGTTTGATTAGTTTTTCCATGATCTTTTGGAAGGTAGCTGGAGCGTTTGTTAAGCCGTAGGGCATTCTCTTGAAGTGGTGTAGGCCTCGTCCCGGTATGCCAAATGCAGTTATTTCTTTACTGCCTTCTTCTAGTAAAATCTGATGATAGGCTTGCGACAAATCTAATTTTGAGATATACTTTGCTCCTCTTAACTTATCTAGTATATCATCCATATTTTTTAATGGGTAAGCAAATCTTTTTGTTACTTTATTGACCTGCCGATAGTCAATACAAAATCGGTATTTGCCGTCAGCTTTTGGTACTATTACTGGGCAACTACACCAAGGACTCTCTGATGGTTCTATTATGTCTTCTTTTAACATACGGTCTACCTCTTCTTGCCCTGCTTTCAACATTTTTGCTGAGTACTTCCTCATCCTTTGTCTTATAAGCTCGTGACCCTGGATATCTATTTTGTGGTAAGCCAAAGTTGTCGCACCAAGTGTTTTCGGGGTTTTCGGGATAAGACTGTCTAGGACCTTTTTTATTTCTTTTTCCTCTTCTTCTGACGCTTGACGAAGGCCATCTATACTATCTAGTGCTGGTAGGTAGCTGGGATCTTGCCCATAGGGATAAAACTGATGAACTTCCCCTGCTGGTGTCCACCATGTGTCGTTTCCGAAGTCTATCTTGAGTTCAAATAACCGTTTGAAATCAATTCCCAAGATACACTCATACTGTAGTCCGTCTACTACTCGGAAAGGGAAGGTTTTCTCAATTCCATCGATACTAATCGTTACGTCTAATTTTCCTTCCACAGGAACTGATATCCCGTTGGATGCGCTTACGGCGCCCTTGCAAGTCCTATCATCTTTGTTCCGTTTAGTTCTATCGAGAAAAACAACCTAGGCTCAAGCTTACCTAACGGATGCCTTTGGATGAGTGAATCTGGTGATAAGACAGCGGTTGAAAACATATTTTCTACTACGCTGTTATTCGACTTATCTCCCGATTCATCCGACAGTTTAACTATTTTTACCGTTGGTGCTGGAGAGGAATTTTTCCTTTTCTTTTTGGGTGCTGGATGGGAATTTTCTTGGGTTATGGAGGGTGCTGGAGAGGAATTTTTTCTTTTCTTTTGGGGTGCTGGATGGGAATTTTCTTGTTTTTTATATGGTGCTGGATGGGCTTTTCCGGTATTCATAATTGGTGCTGGAGAGGAAATTTTTAATCTTTTTGGATTCATGGAACCTGTTTTCTTTCTCTTATTTGGATTTGCTGGAAATTTGGTAGTTTTGGAGTCTACTATAACGTTTTCTACCAAGGAGGACACAACGACTCCTACTGGTTCCTCCGCGAGTCGTTTCCCGCCGGTCTAGGAACTTTACATGCTGGACAATTCCGCTTCAGGGTGTTTTTTCTACCTCTGCAAGAATTTGTCTGGGCAATCATAGGACCAATGACCTGTGATGCCGCATGTGTGGCAAGTGTCTGTTTCCTTATTCCTTGTTTTGCCATTATTTTCAGTATTGGAGTTATCTGTCCCGGTTTTCTGTTCGCCATTATTACCATTTCCAGCTGGGGCCTGTTTGTTTTACTCATTTGGCCCTTTTCCATTTTGATTTGTTCCGTTTCGCTTTTTATTATAAGATTTTTTATTATTTCCTTTGGGGTTATACGACGGAGGGTTTGAGGGTGCTGGAGGTTGCTGTTAGGCGACAGCAGGTGCCTCTTCGTGCGTAGTTCCTGCATCACTGGCATTCCCAGCGATTGCAGCAGTTTTACCAGACTTTTTTATTTTTACTGGTTCGTACGCGGAGTTAAAGAGTTGCTCGTCGTCTTCTATTGGCGGAGGACGGTAGAGTGTGTCTTGGCGTTTGCGTGCTTCTTCCTTCTTTCCTAGCAGCTGCAATTCCAAAAATGATGAAAATTGGTCTTTGTCGATTCTTCGCCTATAATCTGGATGTAGATTATCGTATGTGATCGCTAATTGTTCGCCAAGGGGCATTGGAGGCTTCAACTGATCCAATAAGTTGCGGAATTTCGAAAGATATGTCGAAATATCTTCTTGCGGTCCCTGTGTTCTTACCATTATCCTTTTTCTTACTTGATATTGTAAGTCTTCTTTACAATATTGGAGTCTAAATGCTTGTTGAAAGTCGTCCATTATCAACCAATTGCGATGTTCCCTGCGAAACCAACACCAGACGTCTTCATCCAGTACTACTGGCAATGACCTAGTGATGTCATCCATAGTCAACTGGTATGAGCGTGCGCATTCCGTCAAATTTACTAGGAATGACTCTGGATCGTTTCTTTTATCACCTTTAAATTCAATATGCCATTGTATTAGAATTTCGCTGACACGTTCCTCTCTTTGGAAGGTTGAATTATCCAAAAGTGATCCTTCTCGCCTGGTGCTTGACTGGGGGTAGGGTTGGGAATAATTGTAGGGATATTGTCTAAAATTATTTTGTGATGGTACTGGAGGGATGTTATATTGGAATTGTGGCATAACTGGAGGCTGTCGTTCGAGGTTAGGATTAGATGAACTATTATAATTCCGTGCGAATTGCTTGAAGGTTCTAGGATTTTCCTGTTGCTGGAAGGAATTGTTTCGGGTGTAATAAAGCTGCTGGATCGGTTCAGGTTGATCGTAATACTGTCGTTCATTTCCTATCCGGTACCTCGTCTCGTTCGAACTACTCGTTGCAGGTATTGGTCTTTCACAATTTCTCGTGAATTCATCACTAAATCTCACTCCTTGTGTCCTATTACCCGCCTGAGTCTAGATTGGAAATGTTCTATTCTCCAGATCTTCCTCCGTTATCTGTGGAACATGTGATTCATGGCTTTGAACATTTCGCGGAAGATTGATTGTATTCGGATTTCTCGGTCTCGGGGTTGGTGGTGATCTTATGTTATCTGTGTTTGTGTTAGTTGCCACAAACTGTCTAATTTGCAAATACGATGTTTGATCATATCCGCCTGCATTTCCCGAATTAAAACTCGCACTTAAAAATTGTCTATCTTGAAATCTAAATTGAACCTGATCTGCCGCGTTTTGTTCATTTTGTCTATGTTCTATCACATTTCCGTGTGCTGGATGTTGGGTGGATTGCGCGCATGGGAGATTAATACTATTACTATGTAAATTATAATTATTATCTGGGTGCTGGAGGGGTTCTGACGTTGAAGTGAGCAATGGAAACTTCAAATGTAATCTAACATTAGCATTTGTCGTTACCACATTTTCTCCGCCAATCAGTGCTGTCGAATTCCGCGAATTGCTGAAAGTTAACGGATCTGCATATGGTCCCAATGTTTGACCTCTCGGCAATTGCCCATGAATACGAGGGTAAGCACCACTGTGCACTTCCATGTTATCCATTGATACCGTAGGATTTTCCGCTGTAATTCCGCTACTTACTGGCCTCATGATGGACGGATTCCTCCATGTGCCAGCTAAGTAGTTTTCCCCTTCCGAGGTTAAATTCAAATTTCTATTAACGGGTATATCCAATGGAACGAAATTCGCCTCGTCTACTTCAGGATCCCAATATGCCGCCGCTAACCCGAAACATTTCCGTGTTTCAAATCTTTCAACTCAATTTCTTATATTATACATGGAATCTGTGGCGTTTAAATTTTTTAATTCGGCATATTGCAGTATTTCTTGGTTACTACAATGAAAAACATTTTGCCGTATTCGCTGGATGCCCTCTTCCAACGATAACCTAGTATAATCCTCCTCTGCCAACGTATGCATAGTCAAACTCCCATTTAGTTCTGACATTTTGAGGATATCTTAGGACACGTAAATTAATTCACGCTATTACGTCAAAAAAAAAAAATTTTAATACTAAGTGCAGCTCAATACGACTTGTAGTCAATCACAAAAAACTAAATTTATTTCTAACCAGCTCAATTGTAGTTTAATTTCTTAAAAAAAACAAAATTTTGACTTAATAATTAATTAAAATTATGCAAGCATGAAATTATCAAATTGCTTTAAATTTAAGCAAACTAATTTATGAGCAAGCCAATAAAAATAATAACAAAACTAAATTTTTGCTACTAAGCAATTAAAATTATACAACACACTAACAAGTCAGTATTGTTAATTTAAGCGCACAAAAAGCCAAAAGCAAAAAAAAATTGTTAAATTATTTTTGTCGATACCGTTATGACCAAATTTATCAACAAAACTAATTAAGTACCTACGCAACAATTCACAAACAACTATCTTGAGTGAAAGGCAAGCGTATAAGCGAATAATTTACAAGCCGAGCTTGAAATATTTAAACGTGTTGGGTATATATGGGTATATATGGTGCTGGATTGGGTTACAATGGTGCTTGATGGGTTACGACTCTTAAAAAGATATATATACAATGCAAATAAATAGTAAAATCTTACTTGTTAATGCAATTTCAAAATTAATAAGCGTACAGCAATTAAATATTACTATCTTAATACTGTATATCTGTATATACACTTGGTTGGCTATCGTTCTCAATATTTAATGGCTCGTATTTTGTTAAAAAATAAATTAAATTGAATATAATTTTGGTGGCTAAAGGTTCTAATTAACTCAAAGAATGATTATTTATAATAAAAAATCTCAATTTAATTGCAAACAAAAATTTTCACAAAAATTACTTGTTGAGTAAATCAAGTAACTACAATATTTGCTATTTGCCCCTTGAATTTATTACTACAGGGTACAATATCAACTTTGACTGCTAATATTTAACAATAATTAATTAATATTAACTTAAAAAAACATTTTCCTTATCTTTTTACTTTTCTAAGTTGAGAACGTAGCTTGAAATGAAAATTTACTAAGTACTTACTCGTACTCCAAAATTCTCTTACTCATATAACTTTTAATGTAATTTAAATTAACAAACTTCAAAAAGCTATTAAAACAAATCAAATATTTTGGAGCTAGAAGGGAATAAAACTAATTGCAAAATTTATATTTGTGAAGGGAAAATATAACTATTGCTGTTAGACCGACACGGTGACGGAGTGGCGGAAACGCACCTCGGCCGGTCATGAAAGTTTAGCAGCACCGAGCGCGGTTGGCACTTGGATGGGTGACCGTTCTCGGGCTTAGCTTAAATGATCGGTTAGGTGTTTTTTCACATTCCACAACGTGAGCGGGAGGTGTGAGGCATTCGGTTTCGGTGTTAAAGTCTACGCAATGTGACCTTGCCACCCAAACAGAATTGTTCTCGAATACACCGCCCTTCTCGGAGGAGGTTTTCCTAAATGGCATTTATCCCAACGGGTTTGGCCACAGGTTTTCCCTCTCCCCACGGGCATAACCCCGGGCGAATGCGAGAAGGTGGGGTAAAGAGGGGGTAAAAATTGGAAATTGAATGAAATGGAATAAAGGTGTAGGGGATACGTAAAAACCTGTAAAAAGGTGTACGTGGAAACTACCAAAATTATAAAATTTTAAATATAACTATTGCTGTTATATACTAAAAGAACAATATGCAGAAAAAAATTTCAAACCAAATAATATGGAATAGACTCACCGAATTTTGTAGATAATTCACTAACAACAATTTCTATTAACCAAAATTGAATTTATTATAAAAATCAAAATCTGGTTGCACGTGGTCGAAACAAAATGGCCGTCCAAAACCACTTTCGACGCTTCCTCCGTGTGTGCGCAATATGGCGAATTAATACTCGAAGACATCCCGAAGTCCACGATCACAATTATTTTTTCGGATCAAGAAGTCACGGTCGCCATGTGACGTGTCCACTGGGGATTAGGGTGGAGTCACGAATAAAACAAAAGAAATAGTTAATCGATTGCAGGTTTATTGCACTTAATGTGCTCTCGAGTATTACACGGCAAAGCAGCGGCTTTGCCGTTCAAAATTGCCAGTCACGTTGGCCGCGGTCGCTCGCGTTCGCGCGATTGCGGGCCGTCCCGCACCTAATTACGCGTCGCGCACACACACACTTCAAGGAAGCTGGATTTGGGAGGAAGGAGCACTGCTCACGTGGACGCTCGTCTCCTGGATCCCTCGGACACACACGAAGCCTTTAAAAATTGCGGTATTGCGTCTCACAAGGTCGGTGGTCGGTCGCAGTCTCTCGATTATCGGCACGCACGAAGCGAGAGAGTTTTTCCTATGCGTATTGCGCATGCGCGCCGACTCTCGCGTCTCGAGTCGTGCGCGCTCGGCTCGGTTCGTACTGGCCGCTCGGGCCATGGTTTCGCTGCCTCGTCGGAGATGTCGTCTACGACGTTGACTTCCTTTGGTGCTGGAGGGCGATCGAGTAATTGCGACCCTGCTGAGAAGACTATCTGCGAGGTAAGCCTTAAAATCGTTCCGTGTTACCTTGATTTTAAGGGGATGTCGGAGCTATAGCCTCCATCAAAAGCCGCTCGATCTCGCGGCTTCGAATGGCGCTGTAGTCAGGTGTCGATTTCTACGATAAGCGTACTTAAAACATAAATTATAAATTTGACAGCTACATAGAGCTGTTGAAAGATACTTTCCCCCCTAGCTATAACTAAAATTAAGGTAATTGTAATATTACTCTTGGCAGCAAATGTTTATTTTTTTAAAGAAATGTGAAATACGTTGCATGTAGCATTACGGCAGATATAGACTCAATGAATACCAGACGTATTTCACATTTCTTTAAAAAAATAAACATTTGCTGCCAAGAGTAGTATTACAATTACCTTTATTTTAGTCATAGCTAGGGGGGAAAGTATTTTTCAACAGCTGTATGTAGCTGTCAAATTTATAATTTATGTTTTAAGTACGCTTATCGTAGAAATCGACACCTGACTACAGCGCCATTCGAAGCCGCGAGATCGAGCGGCTTTTGATGGAGGCTATAGCTCCGACATCCCCTTAAGCTAAATCGAGCCCCTCGAGTTTCTTTATTGCAGGTGCCGTATATTGTCAATACGGGATCTTCGGCTCGGAGTGTCCGGACAGTTGGAGCACATCGGCGCTCCATAACAGCCCTCAGTGAGCGGAGCCAGGCGGCGGTGAATCGTCGTCGTCCTTTGGAATGCCGCCGAGGTAATTTATCTGCTTTCCTCGGGCTCTATATAGATGTTTATCTGTGCCTGCCATAACCTCAAACTAGACCTGTCATCTCCTTTCCTTTTGGTCCTGCTGACATACCTGGGAGAAGCTATGCCTGGTTATAGCTTCTCCATCCTCGTTCCTTAGTAGTCGACCAACTTGGTAATTAATTACCGTTTCAGGTACTCTGGATGGCAGTACACCGTTGCTTGAGCGCAAGGGCGCTACCTTATTCCAAGGCCTGGAGTCTTCACCTGGGCTGCTCAACATCAGAGGCTTCTCTTGGGTGCTGGAGAGGGCATTCAAGGCTGGGTGGGACCTGGGGATACGGTACGGGTCATTCCTGGTGCTGGACATGGCATTAGGATGCTGGATCAACGGAGCAGTGTCTGTGTGTGTGCAATTATGCATAGTCAGGAGTCGCATCTCCTTTGCTTCGAGTTCTCCTGCTTACTACGCACTGTAAGCCTATATCGGTTTCACACATTCGCATATGTGTGTCTAGTAGGACTTGATTGGTATGTATAGCACGCTTACTTCGCATAGGAAGCTTGACAGGTGCTATACTATACCTTGTCTCGCTATTTTATTTCTAAGTGACACGTAGTATAACTACAATGTCACAATATATATATATATATATATAGTATTGTCTCTGGAACCATATATGCCCATATATGGGAAAATGAAAAAACTTATATACATTGGCATATATTAGAACCCTCAAATTTTATACAAAACGGCGGCGAACTATTTATACATAATATATATATATATATGGGCTATTTCACGTCAAGTGGTACGATGAAAATTTTAAATCGCTCCAAAATTTGAGAACACACTAGAAATATCTTCCAGAAGATAGAAAAAAATTTTAGGTGTTAAAAATAATTTGCCTAAGAGTTATTCGACCATGAAAAATGAAAATTTTTCAATTTTTTTAGAAAAAATGCTATTTTCAAAGTCATTTATCTCAAATTCTATTGATTTTTTTGAAAAAACATTACAAACAACTTTTGTTCAAAATAATCTTTAGAACTTATCTACATGAGTTACAATTCTTAATTTTAAAATCTCGAAGAAATAGAACACCCGGAAATAGTGAATATCAAAAAAAGGCGACCACGCCACAATCGATTTTGATCTAACACCGCTCAAAAGATCACATTTTTCGAGTTTTCGAGTGAAGGTGGTTATATTATTGGCCAAAACCACTGGTGAAAGTTATGCCTCATAAACCTTATAAAATCACTAATTTTCATGTATTTTAGGGCATAACTTACACCATCGGTCTTGGCCAATAATCTAACGACCGCCAATCGAAAGCTCTCGAAAAATGTGATCTTTTGAGCGGTGTAAGATCAAAATCGATTGTGGCTTGATCGCCTTTTCTTGATATTCAATATTTCCGGGTGTTCTATTTCTTCGAGATTTTAAAATTAAGAATTGTAACCCAAGTAGATAAGTTCTAAAGATTATTTTGAACGAAAGCATTTTGTAATGTTTTTCGAAAAAATCAATAGATTTTGAGATAAATGACTTTGAAAATAGCAATTTTTCTAAAAAATTGAGAAATTTTCATTTTTCATGGAGGAATAACTCGTAGGCAAATTATTTTTAACACCTAAAATTTTTTTTCTATTTTCTGAAAGATATTTCTAGCCTGTTCTCAAAATTTAGAGCGATTTAAAATTTTTATCGTACCACTTGACATGAAATAGCCCATATATATATATATATATATATATATACATATGTATGTTTACAAAAGAATTATTTTAAAAATGTAATAATTATTGTATTTATTTTTAACCCATAGTACACACACACACAAACACACACGCACATATATATATAAACACCAGTATCGGTACTTATGGTGACACTTCGTGTTATCTTGGTGTTTTGAGGTTATAAAACATATGAAACGACTCAGATATAAGGGGGAGAATATTAATTGACAGAATAATGCATAAAAAACCAATAACCCAAATACCTAAATACCCCTCACCGGTAAAAAAGCACACTTTGACCTTATAACGTCAAAGCGGGGCTCACAAAGATAATTTTCCGATTTTTTGTGTGTCGGCATAAGTACGGATACATGGTTGAATTTTCGGTGGAATTATGCTGACGTCGGCATAATTACCCCAAAGTAAGCACAATTCCCATTTCCCGTAAGAATTTGTCGGCATAAGTACCGATTGATCAATTTATATATATATACTAGGTCGCCCCCCTGCGCGCTTCGCGCGCCATCTCCCTATTTATAATTTCGAAAAAGGTTTTTCGTAATTAATTTATTCAAAATAATGTTTTAAACTGTATAATTTATGACAAAACGGCGGCGAACTATTTATACATAATATATATATATAAGTCAAGTGGTACGATGAAAATTTTAAATCGCTCCAAAATTTCACAACAGGCTGGAAAAGATAAAAAAAATTTTAGGTGTTAAAAATAATTTGCCTAAGAGTTATTCGACCATGAAAAATGGAAATTTTCAATTTTTTAGATAAATTGCTATTTTTAAAGGCATTTATCTTAAAATCTATTGATTTTTTTGAAAAAACCTTACAAGCAACTGTTGTTCAATATAATCTTTAGAACTTATCGACCTGGGTTAAAATTCTTAATTTTAAAATCTCGAAGAGATAGAATACCTGGATATATAAACCTCATAAAATCACTAATTTTTACGTATTTTAGGACATAACTTACACCAGCGGTCTTGGCCAATAATCTAACCCAAGCCATTCGAAAGCTCTCGAAAAATGCGATCTTCTGATCGGTGTTAGATCAAAATCGATTGTGGCGTGGTCGTCTTTTTTTGATAATCGTTATTTCCGGGAGTCCTATCTCTTCGAGATTTTAAAATTAAGAATTGTAACATGAGTAGATAATTTCGAAAGATTATTCTCTTTTTTTAAGAAATTTGCCTAAAAACACAATAACTTTGTCTGAAATGCGCTGCCGCACTCAAACTTTGCATCATTTTGAAGGTAATTAATCATCGATGAATTAGATTTTTTGATGAATTAAATATTTTTGAGCGTACAACCCTTTTCTTTACTATAAAGGTTTTTATTGATTATAACTAGATTCAAAGTTTTAAACTAATGTAAATTAAATATTTCAACAGATTCTTCTTGAAATTTATAATTTTTTCAAATTTACTGTACATAAAAAAAATTGTTAGATTTTGGATGGATGTAACATGTTTTTATTTATATGCCAATAAAATGATATAAATAGTTCTTTAAAATTAATACAAAAATTTATTTATTTAAGAAGAAAGTTTTATTACTCTAAAAGTACAAAATATTAATGACAGAACTTTTGGCGATGACCCTTCGTCAATAAATAAATTAATTTTAGGAGGTGAAGTTCTATTTAGATCCGTTTAAAATATTCCAAAATTTTAATAAGTAGTTACTAAATACTACAATGTAGTAAGTATATGCACTTTACTATTTTTGGTAAGTTAATTTTTCATTAACATTTATAATTATTAAAATGTAAATTTAATCTTTATAGGAATTCATATAGTTTAAAATTTACAGTTAACATTTAATATGTCTCTATTTTTTTTATTATTTTTATTCTAATTTCATTATACTAAATTTTGGGAAAAACTTTTATTTATAAATTATAATAACTATAGCAATACCTCCAAGGTGTTGTGTGAATCTGTTTAATTTTTAAGGTGTCCATGGTAGTGAAAAAATAATACAATTTAAAACATTATTTTAAATAAAGTAATTACGAAAAACCTTTTTCGAAATTAAAAATAGGGGGTTGGCGCGCGAAGCGCGCAGGGGGACGAAGCAAAATTAGTATATATATATATATATATATATATATATATATATATATATATATGGGGTATTGCACGCGAAGTGGCCCGATCAAAATTTTAAAATGCATCAAATTTTGGGTATACATTGCAAATGTTTTGCAAAATACAGAAAAAAATTTTTAGGTGCCGCACTCTATTTGCTCAAAAGTTATTCTAATCTCAAAAAGTGAAATTTCCAAGTTTTTTTTCAACAACAGCTGAGTTCACCGCTATTTAACTCAATATCTATCAACTTTTACTATAGAACATTATATGTAACATTCGTTGCTCATTATGTCTAGAATTTATCCTTCTAAGTTAGAATTTCTAATCTCAAGGCCAATGTTACATAAACTACATGTCAATATTTAACTTAAAAAAGTGTAAGTGCGCCACAATTGATTTTTTTTATCCAAAAGTCTAAAAGAAAGCTTGGAGCAATACGTTTCAAATGGTCTGTAGCATTTTTAGGGTATCTAATTCTGTAAAAAGGTATGATAATTTAAAGAATGACAAAAAATCACAAAAATTAACATAGTAATTCCCATTTAAATTTTAAAATAAATTTCGTGTTTCTTTAAATTATCATAACTTTTTACAGAATTGAAGGCCATGAAAATGCGACAGACTATTTGAAAGGTATTGCTCCAAGCTTTCTTTTAGAATTTTGGATAAAAAAATCAATTGTGGCGCACTTACACTTTTTTTAAGTTGAATATTGACCACAACACTGACCTTGAGATTAGAAATTCTAACCCAGAAGGATAAATTCTTTTAAAGTTAAATAGCGGTGAACCCAGCTAGTGTTGAAAAACATTTGGAAAAATTCACTTTTTGAGGTTAGAATAACTGTTGAGTAAATAGATTCCGGTACCTAAAAATTTTTTTCTGTATTCTGAAAAACATTTGCAATGTGTTCTCAAAATTTGGTGCAATTTAAAATTTTGATTGGACCACTTCACGAATATCTCATATATATATACATTTTAATCTCTAAGTTGCTTACAAACACAAAACAGTAGGTATAAGCAGTTATACCTGTTATATAATTGGATAAATACCTGAAAGTTTTTATAATTCCAATAAATCCAATTATATAACAGGTATAACTAAAAGTATCAGACTTAAATAACAACTAAAAAAAAGTATCAGTAACTAACAATAAATACTATATTTTAGTAATATTGAAGAATAATAGTGCCATATTGTTTGAATGCAAGTATACGGTTAGTCAGTTTTTTTCATAAAATGCATTTGCTCTCTTTTTTTTAAGAAATTTGCCTAAAAACACCATAACTTTGTCTGAAATGCTCTGCCGCACTCAAACTTTGCATTATTTTGAAGGTAATTATTCATCGATGAATTAGATTTTTGGATGGATAAAATATTTTTGATCGTACAACCCTTTTTTTTACTATAAAGGTTTTTATTGATTTTAACTATATTCAAAGTTTTAAAATAAAATAAATTAAATATTTGAACTTATTCTTCTTGAAAGTAATATACTTTTTCAAATTTGATGTATGTAAGAAAAAATTGTTAGATTTTGATTTATTAAGTGATAAACATGGCCAAAAAGCCAATTTTTCAAAAAATTCGATTTTTTGATTGGCTACAACTCTGGTACTAATTGAAATTCAGGTCTAAAAATTTAGCTACAGTCTATTCAAGTAGTTTTTTACTGATTCCATACATTAAAACAAAATTCTATTTTTTAACTGGATCACTTCACATGGAATCTCCCATATATATATATATATTGTAGTGGTAAACGGACCACGATGGATGAAATAATACCGATCGCGCGAGTTTACCGTCGGAGACGCGTAAGGCGAATGCGCGAGCGTGCCCGAAGCCCGGTGTGCACGACACGATCATAACGCGGCAATAGGACTGCTCCAGAGAGACGAGAGAGCGAGAAAGAGAGAGAGAGAGAAATTGATTGATTGATTGATTGAAAGTTTTATTGGGTTGTAGGGGTAAAATCCCGTATACACATAAGAATACTTAAAAAAAAGCGCATATAAAAATAAATTAACAGCAGATAAAAATTGAAAACAAAAATAAAAATGTAACAATATAATAAAATAATACAAGGTGAAATCATATAACAAAATAAGATAAAATAAACATACTTAAAATATAAATAATAAATAAACAAACAAATTGAGTAAAATATAATAAAATAAAAATAAAATATTTTGCGTATTACAACATAGAGACCAGTCTCCATTGAGAAGAGCCGAAATAAATACATACACTTTTTACAAAAAAAGAATAACGGTAGCACGACACAAAATGAAATAATAAGAGCGCTTAGAGAAATTAAAAAAATACATATTTAGGCTGTGACGGAAATCGTCACACAACTATTCGCGGTGAATACAGCATTTAAACTCCTTGTAAATGTAAGTCGTCGGAGCCTTTGGTATGTCAAGGTCAACCGACGACATTTGTTTACGTAGATCAAGTGTACAATTACGCGCGCAATAGTACGTAGGGATGAGAGCGCGAGTGTGTGTGTGTGTTTCCCACTTTCATCCCTTTTTCGGAAATTAGGCAATTGCCTAGCAGTACGTCCCGATCCGCCGCTCGAGGCGGACAAAACTTATCCGGACCGATCGAGAGTTTTCCGGCTAAGAAAAGGCGCGTGAGGCGCAAAGTCGTTGAGTTCCGGGTTATCATCGCGAGGTGAGCCGCGAGTGATATCTGGTGTGAGGGAAAGGACGGGAAGTCAGTGTGTGAGTGTGGACGCGGTTTGCGGGACAATCGCCGCGGCACAGGGCCGCCTTTCAACACCGCAGCCGACGTCGGTCCTCTGTTGCCCAGGAGGACAAAGGGACACGGATCGGCTGGACCATCCACGGGGCGCATCTCGGTAAGTCTTGTTATATTACCGCGCGTTCCCCCCTTACCCCGAGTGTATGTGTGTGTGTGTACATCGGGAGTGTATTCGGGTACGCCGGTACCCGAATAGCGGAGATCGGGGTCAAGTCAACCGCAGGCGAGGATCTCGATCCGGTTGACTCCCGATACTTCCGCCCGCGCGAAAGATCATTGTCGCGGCACGAGGCCTGGATGGCCAATTGTTAATACATTGAATAAATGTTTTATTCTTTTTATTTTAATTGAGTGTGTTTATTTTATTCTCCCCGCTCCCGCCGACGTTCATTAATTTAAAACAATCGTGTCGAGGCAAGGAGGACCGCCCGAATCCTCCACACCGTTCGTCCCAGCGAACTCGTGTTCCTGGCGGCAGTTCGCGATAAATAATTAATTGTGTGCGCGGTATTGGTAATATTAATTATATAAATTAATTAATTGGATCGGGTACGCGAATACCACGTCACAATGCATATACGAAAGTGCATTATTCGACAGTATAATAAATCAGACAGTAATAAGTTGTAATATATGAAAATTAGTCTTTTTATTTATTCATGAAATGATAAAAATTTTTGGCAGTGGTACCAACATAAATCGTGGCGAATTCTGAGTTTACGTGTGCAACAGTGCAAATAGCACATTGCAATAAATAAAATGAATATAAAATAAACGCGAAGTAGACCGGGAGAAGTACGCGAAAGTGAGAGAGACAAAAGAGAGACAGAGAAGGCCTAGACAAGCTCGGGACAATCCGCGACTACAATAGTCGAAAAGGCCGAGTGTTAATTAAGGAAGGGGAATCTGTGGATATTTGATCAGTCACGAAGAGAGAAGCGCTCTCTCTGCTCGCAACAGTCCGCAGGATCGGAAGCACTTTCCAAACTGGCTACAGATAATACGCGATACCGAGCACGTATCACCACGAGGCGACGGCGAAGGTAGCAAAGCAACTTAGCCTTACTTGCCCGGCAGCAGAGCAGCCGTCCAAACCTCTCGGACGTATTGAAAGGACTAGACGGAAGGAAGCCGCAACCGCTTTACCTATCTAACCCAACGTGGCGAGTACGTGGCACTACGTTCGACGTCAAGTCTAGGCCACCTGCAAGGGAGTCAACGTAAATGTGAGTTCTTGACTCTCTCGTTAAAAGGTAGAAAACGGGATAAGCGTGTTAATCAATCGAAACGATTATATTGGAATTATTGTTGAATTAAGCGAATATAGTGAGAGCGCCCGAATGCGTAAATTAGAATTTATCGCGTAAAATTAATTTTGTGGTGTAAGAGTATTTTAGAATGAATGAATATAATCGACCTGTCGTAAATTGAGATAATGATCATGCAACCTTGTAAATCTATACAATAGTTATATTTTAAGATTATTATCATTACTAATAAATAGTAGAGAGCGAAATTAGCTCCTATTTAAGATACAGATTTTTATTTCAAGCCAAATTTTAATTAATTAATTAATCCTGATACCTCTTCCCCGCAAGCAGATAGAATCCCGCCTTGAGTAGGTGATTTTTCCCTCCGCTGCGCTTGTGAGAGTTTATTTCGCGAATGCGCGATTTTGTCAAGTAGCATAGGAAATAAAGGGGAATTCAACAACCATCATTAATATCGCGTTAAGAGGGAAAATTTTGTACGATCATCTGATGATCATCTCACGCGATAAGTGCTATATTAGAATATTGGAAAAGTATGAATATGCCACGTGACACGTGTTTTCCAAGTAAATTCTGTGTTAACGTGTTCTCAAAGCTAATTCTGAGTTAACGTGTTCTCCAAGTGAATCCTGAGTTAGAATGATTTTATTCGGAGGTGACGAACTTTGGTGCACCACTTACCAATATGTATACGATTCTTCTCTCGGAAAAGATCCGATATCTCTCTCTCTCTCTCTCTCTCTCTCTCTGCATTCCTTTTGCTGACAATTTAGTGAGTATACGTATTACCCTTGACTCTCAATTAACGTTGAAATATCATCTGGATAATATTACAAAAAGCATGATCAGAGACTTGTACATCTAACGTTTTTTTCGCAAGTATACGAATGAGACTCTCCGTAAGCGACTTCCCGAGGCTTTGCTATTTCATACTTCGATTATTATGTTATAGTTATACTAGATGACTCGCAGGAGATGAGAAACATGCTACAGATATTACAGAATTCTCTTTTGCGCTATGTGTGCTTTGTTAAGAGAGATGACCACGTGACTCTTCATACATATTCCCTGGTTTGGCTGCGTACAGAGTCGAGGAGGCATTTATTTCATGGCTGTACTAATGTACAAACTGATACGGATGCATGTACCACGATATCTGGAAGGTCTTTTCTCTTGACATGTTCCCAAGGGCACTGCGTGGGGTCCAACGAAGAAATTAATGTCTCCCTTAATGCGCACTGAGACTGGAAAACGCTCTTTTCAGGTTCAAGATGTGCATCGATGGAATTCATTACCAGCACAGATAAAAAACTTATCATCACTTAAGTGCTTTAACTCTGCTATATGGGGACACTTTCTGCTACTCGAATAATATCCGTCCTACTTTGTGTAAATTTATTAAAACTGTTATAGTCTTATTTATTATTATTGCGTCTATAGCGTCACATATATACCGTGAGTGAATATATTTGAGGCATGAATGCGAATCGCTTGAATGGATTAAGCGTGATTGGGAATTGTGCCGGCCGATTTTACTTGCTTTAGTTCACTTTATTTTATTCTTCGACTGGTAGATGTATTGACTTTATTTATTTTTATTAAATTGTTTATTGCATTTCTGCGACCTCGTTGTATATAGGCTATTTATTTATATTCAACTTTACAAACGATTTTATTTTATAATATATAAATAGATATCTCTCTCTCTCTCTCTCTCTCTCCCTCTCTCTCTCTCTCTCTGTTTGACATGTTAGTACCTCTAAAATTTCATTCCATTAAAGCCAAACATAAGCCATGGATTTCTCAGGACAAACATCAAAGACAGAAATGCAGCTTTTAGCAAATTTCGAATGACAGGCTCGATTGATGATTACAACACATATAAAGGTCTTCGAAATCATGTTTCTAATGCTATTAACTCGAGCAAATTCCACTTCTTGGCTAAGAAACTTAATAAATAATAAATCCTGGCAATATCTCAAAAACATGGGCCTTAGCTCAAAGACAAATCCAACATCGCTTAAATTTTTCACGCCTCATCAATTAAATATTCATTATGCGTCTGTCTCGAATCATGTCCAACCACTCTCTGTTCAAGCATTTTCGTCCATATTGTGTAATTCATGTCCTATGTCACCTTCGTCTTTCTCTTTTTATTTTTCCACCATAATCGCAAAAGGAGTGCAATGCGCAATCCAGGGAGCATCCTCAAGGGTAGTAGGGATTGATGGCATATCTGTGGAAATGCTAAAGTTGTTGGAGGCTCAATTGACACTGCACCTTGTCGATCTCTTCAATGATATGCTCTCAGCTGGATATTTTCCCGAATGTGGAAGAAAGTATTGCTGTTTCCGTTGGCGAAGTCGGGCAGGATTGAATCGTGTTCTGATACAAGACCGATTGCTAAGCTTTATGAGCTCTCAAAGATCTTGGAGAGACTTGTCCACAACCAGCTTTCTAAATACCTGGAGGAAAATCATATTCTTATTGATAGACAAGCAGGGTGTCGTAAGGGATACAGTACCCAGACGGCACTTCTGGGTGTTCTAGATGATGTTAGGAGAGCCATAGACGCTAGAAAGATCATGATCCTAGTTTTGTTCGACTTCTCCAAAGCCTTTGACACTGTCCCTCACGATAAACTAATCCAAAGATGAGTGAAATTGGTTGCTCCGATACTGTACTGACCTGGTTTATCGATATCTTGTGGGTCGCATGCATGCCGTGGAGAGTGAAACTGGAGAGCTGTCAGACTGGCTCGAGATCAATGCAGGGATGCCTCAGGGCAGTGTTCTAGGTCCAGTACTTTTCTCAATATTTATTAACGATCTGCCGAAAGTTCTTACACATAGCAATTATATGCTATTTGCCGTTGATGCTCAGGTCTATCATTCGTTTTTTCCGTCAGAATTCGAAGTAGGGATACAACGTGTAATTCAAGATGCTAACGCAATAGCCTTATGGGCACGCACAAACGGACTTAAACTAAATGTCGTAAAAGTGAAAGTTATGATTCCAGGCCTTTTTATCGCGTATTGACCTGAACACTGCCTCGAAGTTTAAGCTGGGTACGGACTTTCTGAATTACGAAAATGAGGTTAAATCGCTTGGGGTCACGATCTCTCTCTCTCTCTCTCTCGATTGGACAAAGCAAGTGCTATCGATATCGTGTCGCGTACATGGGGTTTTACACTCATTGCGTTACTATAGAAAGACGTTGTCACGAGGGCTTAGAAAAAACTGGTTGAAGCACTTGTTTTTCCGCATTTCGACTATGCTTGTGCGGTTTACGACGTCGATCAACCAAGAATCTGAAGCTCCAAAGGCTGCTAAATGCATGTGTTCGGTTTGTGTGAGGGGACATAGCGAGAAGAGAACATGTGACTCCTTATAGGTTAGGTCTCAGGTGGCTATCAGTCGAGTCCAGACGTTCATACATCATTGATTCCCTTGCATACAGTATCATCACTCATAACTCTCCCATCTATTTGGCAAATCATTTCATCAAACTAAACACCCCCCATCATAACCTTCGCACTTCTCGTCATCCATCAAAATCGCTTCACTACCTTCCCCCTCGTACAGAGGCACTTAATAAATCCTTTATCATTACTTCATCTAAGATCATAAACGAACTTCCACTCTGTACATTCGACAAATCATCAATCATTCATTTCAAAAACTCATTATTTTAGTACCTGTTTGAACTCGACCAAACTGCCTGGTCCACCAGAATACTAAATGAGGGCTTAACAGCGCCACAAATCCCTCACCTTGATTAGAATAAGTCAGAAATTGTAAGCGAATTGTTGTTCTCTCGTCGATATATTTGTTATTTATTTATTTCATTATATGTAAATGTTGTCATTATTTTTATTATTTTTATTTTTAATTTTATATCGTTATTTTAATTTATTATCATGTTACTGCATAAACAGTTTTTATCGCGAAAGTTAGAAATCACGTTGAATAGTTTTAAGTAAATGTTTTAAAAAATATTCCTGCCAATGATCTTTAATGTTTACTTTCCCAGTGTGATTGGTCGCCTTTTCATGTTGCTAAAATTGGCATTGAGCTGCTCTGGGATGTCTCTGTGATAATGTATCAGCGGTTGTGGACTTACTTGCTCCTCTTAAAATCATCAAACCGAAGAGATCTAGGCCGCCTTATGTAAACGCAGAGCTATCCCAAAAATACTTGAAGAATTTCTTCACGTTAAAAGACATACAGACGAAAGAACTCAGGCAACGAAAACGGAATATTATCAGAGTCGTATATCTGAGGCTCTTGATAACGACACTGTTTGGAAAGAGCTGCAACAGCTACAAATAAAGGTTTCTCCTTTAAGAGGACGTCGAAGCTAGCATTTTTACCATCAGAGTAACTCTACCTAATGGCACATATTCGCAATCAGTTTCACACTATTCTTCGTTATTTGCTGCTAGATTTCAATGAAATTTGCACAGGATATATAAAATGATGCAGAGAATTGGGCTGTGCATCGAAAAGCGGCGAAAATTGAAAGAAAAACCTTTCTGATTAGTCTAAAACTGCTAACCCCAACATCGATGCACCCATACAGCGCCACCTCTTGGGGAATATACTTACTACATACGTATAACGTACGCGGTTGGGGTTAGCAGTTTTAGACTAATCAGAAAGGTTTTTCTTTCAGTTTTCGCCGCTTTTCGATGCACAGCCCAAGTCTCTGTATCATTTTATATATCCTGTGCAAATTTCATTGAAATCTAGCGGCAAATAACGAAGAATAGTGTGAAACTGATTGCGAATGTGTGCCATTAGGTAGAGTTCATCAGTTTTAGACTAATCAGAAAGGTTTTTCTTTCAATTTTCGCCGCTTTTCGATGCACAGCCCAATTCTCTGCATCATTTTATATATCCTGTGCAAATTTCATTGAAATCTAGCAGCAAATAACGAAGAATAGTGTGAAACTGATTGCGAATATGTGCCATTAGGTAGAGTTACTCTGATGGTAAAAATGCTAGCTTCGACGTCCTCTTAAAGAGAATAATATAAATGATGTTGTCTTGGCGATCTCGCATTTCTTCTCGCAGGTCTGTGGGGCGGACGGCATACTGCAAGGTGTTGTATTCGTGTTCTTACGTGTTATTGGTAATTTTCTTGTCAAAATATTTAATTCTTTTTTGACAAACATTTTCCTTAATCTCTGGCAGAAGGCTCATATTATCCCCTTGAAAAAGTGCAAAACACCATCATCACTTTCTGATTTCAGACCAATTGCACTCTTATGTTTCCTATCTAAGGTTTTAGAGAAAATTGCCTTAAACCAGCTGCAGGAGTTTCTGCAATCACGCTTACTTATAGACCCTATGCAAACCGGATTTAGACCATACCACTCAACAGAAACCGCTTTGCTTAAGTTGACAGAAGACATACGTACAGGGATTGACCAAAAACTTGTTACAATACTCCTTTTTTTCGAATTTAGCAAGGCGTTTGACACAATATCTCCTACTCGTTTAGTCGACCGTCTAAGGTAAATGGGGTTCTGTAGGTTTACCTTATTGTGGCTAAATTCATGCTCCAACTCGCCGACATTTGACTATTTGACTTTAGTTCGGGCTGTGTACGCCTCACTCAAACTTATCGCCTTCAAGACTCAATCTATATTGTTTGATTGCCGTAAATTTTGTTGGGATTTCTACATCCATGGTAGTCGTGGAGAGGGTTCTGAGACGGTGTGGTTTTGGATTCGCAGCTATCTTGGAAGCTGAATGTGGATAATATTACAATAAAAGTATATAGAAGGTTATATAGTCTACGATTTTTTAGTAAATACACCACTCAGACTCTTAGAACAACGCCGAGGCGCTGTTGTTTCCCCACATAGATTATTAATCATTAGACATGCTGCAGCTTCACAAGAAATTCGAAACCGACTACAGATTTTACAAAATACTTTTGTGCGTTCTGTTCGTGGTATTAGGAGAGATGATCCCGTGACCCCCACAGATGTTCCCGGGGCTATTTATTCACATAATTATGCGATGCGAGTTCCGGCATATCTAGAAAGTTTCTATTCTAGATGTGCTCCCGGAGTTCTGTAAAGGAGGTCACAACGGAACTCGTACTGAGACTGGTAAACGCTCCCTTCAGGTCTAAGGTGCGCATCTATGGAACTCCTTACCGACAGAAATTCATGGCCAGGCATCATTAATAGTGCGTTCACAGTAACTGTAAGACCAGTGTTTTTAGGTTAGATTTTCTGATCCGAATAACTCTAGATTAGAAACCAAATCGTGCGGACGCACTAATATTATTACTTAACTTTGTTGATAATCTAGGCAGATGTAATACTTTTATCAACACGTGAAAGCACTGCAATGAACGTTTCAGTTGTGAAAAATTTAATCAACTCTTGCTTACTTGTATAATCTTGAACTGCTTAAAAAATTGATGCACGAGTAAACGCTAAACTTAAGGTAGCAGCCTGCGTTCTGTCAATAGACAGAAGTATCAAAATCTATCTCTTCGTTGTGAACTTTGCCGATGTGTATGAGATACATGCAATGCTAGCAATATATTTAGTAAATTTAAATTAATCTGCGTGAGCTAAAAGCTACAGTACTTGCACTTAAACAATACCATACCATATTCGACAAAGATTCAAGCATCACTATGTAAACGATGCCACGAACTTGTTTTAATTACACGATCACACGCAAGTCAAAGCTGTACTGTGTCCATGTAGAATAAGAAAACGAATCGAATCTTTACTAAACTCTAGGATATGTTTACTACTAAAAAAAAAGAAGAAATCCAGAGTTTTAGACTCTAACTCTCTTTTTTACGCTAGATATAAGCAAAAAACGAAAAAATTTGGCAAAAATACTTTGATCATTTATAACTCAAAAACAAATAGAGGCAGATACTCAAACTTACGTTTAAAAAAAATCTAAAATCGAGTAGATTGTATTTAAAAAAGGAGCTTAAATATCTTGATTTGGTCAAAAGTTATGCAAATATAAAAATAAGAAATAAGAAGACAATTTGGCCTAAAAAATGATTAAATTTTTTAATTTAAAATAGTCATCAAAATCGTTTTTTTCATAACTGTTAATCAAATCAAGATATTTAAGTTTCTTGTTCTTAGATCCAATCTACTCGATTTCAATTTTCTTCTGAACTGAAGTTTGAGTATCTATCTTTATTTGTTTTTGAGTTATAAATGATCAAAGTCAAAGGCTTTTTTGGCGAAATTTTTCGTTACTTATATCTATCGTAAAAAAGAGCGTTAGAGTAAAAACTCTAGCTTTCTTCATATTTTTATAATAGTAAACATATTCTAGAGTTTGGTAAAAATCCGTTTCCCGGAGATGTGACACTCTCGTATTTCTGCGACTTGGACGGATTATTTTCGCGCAGCTTGCGTGATTGTGTGTGATGCTCGACTCTCTCGAATATCACGCATTCGGTAACAGCGCTGACCGAGCGTGTCGAGTATCAAATGGACCGCATCGAATCACTTCATGTGCGTGACGATCGGGTGGAAAAGTAAGGGCCAAGAAACTCGAGGATTGTGCGTCTGACCTGAGAGTTTATTGTTTGGAGCGTGCGGGGACCCCGAGTTCGGGTTTACTTAGTGCAGAAAGACAGCTGTAAGATGTTGGTACGTGGCCTGCCGGACGACTTGACTTTATTAAACAACGAGGCTTCTGGTTATTGATTATTACCTGTGGTTTCTTAAACCTCTCATGTTGAAAATAATATTCCTGGATCGTACTCATCGTCTATCAGGTCACCTAACTCAACGCAGGTCACGTCACTTCAGCACTCTTCCCCCTCCAGTAAAGGCCTGGTTTTTAGACTGTCATCTGTGTCAGCGCGTGATCTAGTTATTGAAAAGGCTCATCTTCTTAAAGACAAGACTGTTAGGCAATTACTTGGCGAGGGAAGAGACATCGCTCTGTTCTTGACACCCATATGGTCTAAACCGGTCCACTAATTATGGATTAAATCTTTACAGCGCTCGACTGGAGATGCCGATGAGCATGGGCGAGAGCGAGTCAACAAATTTGTCCTGTAAAGTAGCGCCCCGTCGCGGTGGTTGATCAAACCATTCGCACAATTGAAGTGAGAAAAAAATAAGGGGGAGGAGCGAGTCGCGCGAACGGTTGCCGTAGAGAAGGGGAAGGAGAAAGAATGAATATATATAGAAACGAAATATACATGTATAAATGTTTTGTTTATAATATTAACTTAAAACTATAAGAAACATAATCTATCCCTAAGCTTCCCCAAGGGGCACAACTTGAATACAATTTTCGATTTAACATTAGTAATATGTCGAGACAGTCGTGAGCGTTAAGGCGCAACTATCGTTTTTCGCAAACGGTAAAAACGTGAGTTCAAATCCTGCAAATATTTTTTTTTAATATTGTTTACATAATTTAATAAATAATTTTAATTATCAAATATATTTTTTGTTTAACAATTAACATTTTCGTTACTTACTTTTTTCACCACATTTTGCAAATTTAAATATTTTGTAATATATATTACACTTAAAATAAGTAATATATGTAAGAAAATATTTAAGTTAATAAATAATGACATCACACATACGGATTTGCATCTTTTATCCTACTTTAATTTACATTATTAGATTTCATAAATATTTATTAGTTTAAAGTTAGTGAAATCTAATAATGAAGATTAAATAAACACTAAATGTATGCTATTTATTTAAATATTTTGTGTTACACATATTATAAATTTTAACTATTATTACAAAAAAATTAAAATCAGCAAAATATTATAAAAAAGTAAGTCGCAAAAAATATTTATCAAATTATTTAAACAATATTAAAATTGGCACGTAGCTTCCTCTAATTGACACGTCGATCAATATCTATACATAATGTATTTTTCTATTATGGTATTCAATTCAATAAAACTCAAAGGTTATGATATTTAAAAAAATTGTATTTTCTTCCAACAAGAAAATGGATTTATTAAAATAAAAAATTTTCATTCAATTCTTAATTTAATGCAATTTTTTATTCTTGTGCAAAAAGTTTTTAAGTTTTAACAGCATATTGTTATTATCATATTTTATTAACATAATTTTTTTTCAACACATTTGTGTAGAAGATATTTTTAGCTGAAAAACAATAGCGATCGAAACTACCAAAAAGACTATTCTTTCTCAAACTTTAAAGTGGATCAAATGTTTTTTATTCCCAAAATCGTTCGTCATAAAAAACCCAATTTTCTCTTTTTTATTTTTTATATCAATACTATCAGTTATAAGTACTTGAAATTTCTAGTTTATGGCCATTAAAATGTTCATCGTAAACTTTATCAGCATATTGAACTGATTAATTTCACAGCTATTATATATTTAAAAAAAAATTTTTTTTAAATAACATAAAAACTACTAAATATAATTTGAAAAAAGCAATCCCAGTTAGCACAAAACGTCTTAAAGACGTTTATAGACGTTTTTGAAACGCTTAAAACGCTTAATAACGTTTTAAAAACGTCTCCGAGACGGACAGTGCTACCTGGGATAATTGAGAGGATAGATTTTGCTTCGTCATGGAGGAAGTTTTGTAATAGTAAAATTTATTGATTCGCTAAAAACATGTTAGAAGTATGTTTTAACATGTCAGGAGTCAAAATCTCGTATTTTTAGAAAATATCTATATAGATATGCCTGTGTGTATGTATGTATATAGCTGTATTTTCGAAACTGCTGGATCAATATCATTCAGCTTACGTGTATAATTTACTTTTTATATTTCAAACCATTGATTTTTTAAATAGATCAAATGTACTTTGTATAGAATACAAAAATCTATCTGCTCGACTTTGGTTTGCCAACTTAACTCTATTAGTTTTTGTGTTATTTAAAAATTAGAATAATGGAACATTTTAATGGTCATAAACAGTTTAAATTTTATGAAATTATATCTACTAGTTTTCAATTTAAAAAATAAAAAAGTGAAAAAATTGGGTTTTCTGTGTCGCACATTTTCGGGAATAAAAAGCATTTAATCCACTTGAAATTTTGGGGAAGAAGTCTTTCGGGTAATTTCGATCCCTATTGTTTTTCAGCTCCAAATATCTACTACTATTGAAATTATTAAGCATTATATATTTTTGTGCAAAATATTTTATTGTTCATATCTCCGAAAATAATTGATCAAATATGTTGAAAAAAATCGTGGAAATTGAACGTAATAATAGAATTATGCTGTAAATGAAAATCTTGAATGGTTTGGTTTTTAAGAAAAAGATCATAATGTAAAATGTAATTTTTATTAAAATTTTGTTTACTTATAATGTAATTTAATGTTGAACTAACCATATTTTTGGAATAAAATATTTTTAGAAAATTCAAAGAAAAGCAAAAAAAGATAATTTCTTATATTTCTAATAGATACCATACAAAATTATATTTGAATAAATTAAAATCAGCATTTAGTACGCGGTTTATATCTATAATGTCTATATATGTCCATCATTTCCTGCACCTTCAATTCTCATGATTTTTCTGCCCCGTAAAAGAAGCTACCCTCGCTTACGATTATCCGACTTTAGATATCGTTGGATTATTTTTTTATTTTGATTATTTTAAAAAAATAGGAAATAAATGCCATTTGCACTGCACAATTAAGTAAAACTAATACCAAAGTAGTGTTTCGACGGGATATTTTTCTATAGTTTGCCGTATAGACATAAAAACCACTAGTTTAACGTACGTGTTGTTATTTTGTCCCGCGAATAGATATTTTACCTAATAGTTAAATAATTATTTCGGAACAAGAACGCATTAAGTGAAGAATTGAATGAAAATTGTTTAATATAATAAAACCAATTCCTAGGTGGAAGAGAATAACATTTTTAAAAATGTTATTACGTTTTGTTATAATTAATAAAATATAATATTTGAGTAATATATTACATACAAGATCGACAAGTTAATTTGAGAAAGCTACGTGCCAACTCATTGACGGCGGTTTTTGTATTATTAGTCTCCATTTATAATCTGTTTTTAATTTGTAATTAATGTAGTTGCATCTACTATATAATAATAATAATATTAAGTTTTTATTGATATTAAGCGAATATAGTTTTGAGGATATATTAAATTTATTTCAATTGTAATATAATAATAAAATTGACATTAAAAAAATTAATTTTAAAAAATGTTGAACATTACTGTTTTTGTACGCAGCTGCACAAACAATTAAATTTAAATTAACAGTTAAAATAATATTTTATAAATATAAAAATTAAAAAAATAATCATTATTTATCTAACTTGTTTAAATAAATATAAAAAAAAGAAGTGACTCCAAGATTTGAACTCACGTACCTACTATTAATGTACGCCTTAACGCTCACGGCTATCGCAACATATTAATGCTTTTACATTAGCAAGTTGTGCCCCCGGGAGAGCTTAGGCATAGCTTATATTTGTTATAATTTGTCATAATCTTCTTAAATTAATATTTAATACATTATTTTTCAAAATCAGAAAATAAATTAATAACAGTTTTTCATCATATTAAGAATAGGCGCCGACGAAAACTTGCGACTTGTACCCCCACCGCCTAATTCGCACTTTCCTATTTTACCCCCTCCTTTCATTTCTTAAATTGTGCGAATAGTTGTATCGTCGACCGCGCCGGGGCGTCGCTGTCGGTTTTGTCTCGGATTCTTAACATTGGATCGGCAATCTCTATACTAATCTCTATACTAATCTCTGTGCGAAGCGAAACTTTCGTCCCTTCTCCCAGCTCCACAACCCTCATCCTCATGAAGTACAGTTGGTCGGGCCCACCGATCTAACTCATTCTCATTATCTATTTTTCACTCAAATATCAATAGATTAAAAACACATTTCACCTCCGATTATGATTATCATCCTGTTTGACTTCTCCAAGACATTTAACACTGTTCTTTATAACCTTCCTATCTGGAAACTTACTGGTTTGGGTGGCTTCGATCTAGTTTTGTATTATTTTTTAATTATCTTGTGGATTGTTCACAGGCGGTGGTCGATGAGGCTGGTGATCTGTCGGACTTGCTCAGGGTTAGCGGGGGTGTCCCTCAAGGTAGTGTACTGTGTCCTTTATTATTCTTTATTTTTATAAATGATCTGTTTAAAGTACTTAAATTCAACAACTACATTGATGGGTGTCCAGCAGATAACTCAGGTTGCGAACGCGGTAGCATCCTGGGTATCTGCTAATGATCTCAAGTGCAACGTAAATTGTTGTTTTTAAATAAGGAAGAGTGCAAGTTATATTATTATTTATAATTGAAATTCATTTTAACAGTAAATGAATTATCTATTCGAGTCAAGGATTGTTAGATTGATACATATTTTGTTCCCTCGGTGGTAACCATTTTCGTCGTGTAGTCACGCGGCGCGGTAAATACAATCAAACATCTCCCTCGTTCCTTGCTAAAAAATTTTAAATTGTGGAACCACAAAGATCACCCAGCTTAGCCTCAGGCATCAGCGTCATCCCGAAGGATGGGGCGCACTCATGGATAAGAGTCAAAACTCTTATATCCGAAAAAAAATAAATTTTCGCAGTTCTGCATAATAATGCAGAACCACTCGGGGCCTGCCACCGCTAAGGTTACCCGGCTCCTGGAAAAGGAAAGGATTTAAGGGGTTATGTGGAGCAGCATACTCACTACTGCGACCCTTGAACGAATTAAGACTTCTGCTTCCTGAAAACTCTTTAGACCTCTCACTTCGGTTGTTCAGACGATAATAACGAGAGTGCCAGGCAATAGTGAGCTCCTGACTTAATTATCTCGCCGATCGAGATAAAGTACTAAAACTAATCTTGTGTGCAAAGGGCTAATTATAATTACGCATGTGTTAAGTACGCGCAAAAGGTATTTAATTAATTTTTCTTAATCTATATCTTTGCCTAGTTAATCATTATAAAGAAGAGAAAATTATTGATAAAATAAGCATAATAATATTGAATGAATTGAATTTATTATGAAAATCTTTAAATTGATTTATAATTTCCAAAAAAAAAGAAAAGATACTTAAATTAATAAATATTAATACGCGTATTATCGGTCTCTTCTTTGTGCGGATCTTCGTACTCGCGCGCGCTTGGTGACCCCACTACGCGGTAAGGGGAGTCCCGCGTAAATGTAAGATATCGGAATTCGTTAGTGTAAATTCGTGAGTGGAATATTCCGAATTAACGCAGATTTTACTTATTTATTTACGATTCTTTTAATTCCTTAAAAAGGACTGTTGCACAAATTAAATGACAAAAAAATAAAGGTGATGATCCTGGAAACAAGGCTTTTATTTCTCGTATAAACCTAATCACGGCCCCAAGGATAAGAGGTAGCGACGCTATGTTCCAATATGGCGGAAGAGGGATTGCCACCTGAGGCGATCCCTCTTGAAATAAATTACAAATGTCATCCAAAAACACAAAGTGCAACAGTGGTGTGTTTATTATGTGATAGTGTGTACCATCGCAGTGATTTTAATAGAAAAAAGGGTCGAATCTACATAAATCAATCGCTAGTTATATGCGAAGACATAACCTTAAAAAATGCAAAAAATCCGCAGCTGATAATTGCTAAATGAAAAAGTGAAATGGAAAAAGTGAAAAATACATTGAACTAAAAGAAAACTATGATATAGCTAATGCAGAGAAAAAAACAATTTTAAGAAAGTGAGTGTAATGTAAATGATAAGAAAAATCAAAATAGAAATATAGAAAATATCATAAAAGAAAATGAAAATTTAAAACTTTTAAATGACGAGTTAATAGGTGAAAATAATATATTAAAAGAACTGAATAGTGAACTAAAAGAAAATAACATATCGTTAAAAGAAAAAGTGCACACGCAAACGTATACGCAAGCAGCGGCTCTCACATATACACACGTAGCAAATAATACATACGAAAAAATTAACGTTCCAAATATACTAATTAAAGCAAACAATAACGAATTAACCAAAAACATTTTCAAAAAAACTAAACAAATAATAAAAGAAAAAACAAAATTACCTATAAATTTAATATATAAAACAAAAGATAAAATTATTGTAAAATGTATTTTTCAAAAAAAATAAGATTAGATGCAAAAATAGAAATTGAACAAACAAAGAATCCTCGATTGAAAATTACTAGAATTGAAAGTAATTTGGAAAATTCAGATATTAAAGAAATAGAATGAAATAAAAGAAAGAAATATGCTGAAGAAGTAAAAGTAGTGCACACATACTCTAATCAAAAAAACAATACATGTTCTGTTATAATTGAAGTTAATTCTAAAGCTTAATGAAAGACAAATAAATATATTTCGGATGCAGTAGATGTCAAATATATGACGATTTCAATTTAAATATTTGCATGAATTGTTGTAAATATGACCATAGTAAGAACAAATGTAATAATGAAACGAAATGTACATAATGTGCAGAAAATCACAGCTACAAAAATTGTAAAAAGAAAGAAAAAACTAAATGTAAAAATTGCAGTGATCATAGTAACAACAAAAATGTTAACAACACAACTAATCACCATGCAAATAACAAAACAGAATGTCAAACATACAAGTATTTACTACAACAGAAGATAAAGAAGACGAACTATCCATATAATCCAACAATGAAGAACAAAAATAGAAATGTCGACTGATATTAATTGTCAAGATATAATACAACAAGAAATTACATTCCAAGATACGGAAAATTTTAATAAAATTATAAATGTTATGGATAAACTTATTTTATACAGTTTTTTCACCGTGCCTTTTCTTATTTGATTCGGGAAGATCGATAAATTTTGAACAATCGGTATTAAAAAACCACCGAGTGATAAAATCAAACCAACTACATGAATTTTTTTTAAACGTCGTTCTTCTTAGCTCACAATTTAGTGCTAATCAGCGGCGGGGGTCATATGATGTCAGTGGTGCTTGTATCAATTGGCCGGGGCCGGGGATTGAGCCTGGAAATCGATAATGTTTTATCGATCACTTAAAATAACAAAAGTCAATTTATATTCAATACTTTTATTTGCTATAATATTAATAAAAATTAATATAATAATTAGAATTTATTAAGGGGTTAGTGATTAATAGCAAAGGAATATAATGTATGTATGTTGTAACGTGTCCACTGGGGATTAGGGTGGAGTCACGGTTAAAACACAAATCAAACAACTTAGTTAAACGAGATTGCAGGTTTAATGCACTTACTGTGCTTTCAAGTATTACACGGCAAAGCAGCGGCTTTGCCGTTCAAAGTTGCCAGTCACGTTGGCCGCGGTCGCTCGCGTTCGCGCGATTGCGGGCCGTCCCGCACCTAACTACGCGTCGCGCACACACACTTTAAGAAAGCTAGATTTGGGAGGAAGGAGCACGGCTCACCTGGACGCTCGTCTCCTGGATCCCGCGGACACACACGTAGCCTTTTGAAATAGCGATATGGCGTGGTACACGATCGGTGGTCGGTCGCAGTCTGTCGATTATCGGCACGCACGAAGTGAGAGAGTTTTTCCTCGGCGTATTGCGCAGGCGCGCCTACTCTCGCATCTCGAGTCGTGCGCGCTCGGCTCAGTTCGTACTGGCCGCTCGGGCCGTGATTTCGCTGCCTCGACGGAGATGTCGTCGACGACGATGACTTCGTGGTGCTGGAGTAACTGGCGATTGAGTAACTGCGGCCCTGCTGAGAATACTAACTGCGAGGTAAGCGTTTAAATCGTTCCTTTTTACCTCGATTTTAAGCTAAATCGAGCCCCTCGAGTTTCTTCGTTGCAGGTGCCGTATGTTGTCAATACGGGATCTTCGGCTCGGAGTGTCCGGACAGCTGGAGCACATCGGCGTCTCATAACAGCCCTCAGTGAGCGGAGCCAGGCAGCGGTGAATCGTCGTCGTCCTATGAAGTGCCGCCGAGGTAATTTACCTACTTTCCTCGGGCTCTATATAGATGTTTGTTTGTGTCTGCCATAACCTCAAACTAGACATGTCATCTCCTTTCCTTTTGGTCCTGCTGACATACCTGGGAGAAGCTATGCCTGGTTATAGCTTCTCCATCCTCGTTCCTTAGTAGTCGACCAACTTGGTAATTAATTACCGTTTCAGGTACTCTGATTGGCAGTACACCGTGGCTTGAGCGCAAGGGCGCTACCTCATTCCAAGGCCTGGAGTCTTCACCTGGGCTGCTCAACATCGGAGGCTTCTCTTGGGTGCTGGAGAGGGCAATCAATGCTGGATGGGACCTGGGGATATGGTACGGGTCATTACTGGTGCTGGAGAAGGCATAAGGATGCTGGATCAACGGAGCAGTGTGTGTGCGTGTGCAATTGTACGCAGTCAGGAGTCGCATCTCCTTTGCTTCGGGTTCTTCTGCTTACTACGCACTGTAAGCCTATATCGGTTTCACACATTCGCATATGTGTGTCTAATAGGACTTAATTGGTATGTATAGCACGCTTACTTCGCATAGTAAGCTTGACAGGTGCTATACTATACCTTGTCTCGCTAGTTTATTTCTAAGTGACATGTAGTATAACTACAATGTCACAATGTATATATATGTATATATATATATATATATATATATATACTATAGAGGGACTTCGCCCCCTGCGCGCTTCGCGCTCCAACCCCCTTTAATAATTTCGAAAAAGGTTTTTCGTAACTAGTTCATTTAAAATAATGTTTTAAATTGTATTATTTTTTCATTACCATGGACACCTTAGAAATTAAACAGATTCACACAACACCTTAGAAGTACTGTTATAGTGCATTGGGTTTTCTACCAAAAATTTAATTTTTTTTTAAATACGATTATAATTTATAAATAAAAGTGTTTAACAAAATTGAGTGGTGTAATGTAATCAGAATAAAAATAATAAAAAATATAGAGACATATTAATTGTTAACTGTAAATTTTAAACTCTATGAATTCTTAAATTTATATTTTAATAATTATAAATGTTAATGAAAAATTAACTGACGAAAAATAGTAAAGTGCATATACTTACTAAATTGTAGTACCTAGTTACTACTTATTAAAATTTTGGATTATTTTAAACTGATCTAAATAGAACTTCGCCTCCTAAAATTAATTTATTTAATGGCGAAGGTTCATCGCCAAAAGTTCTATGTCATTAATATTTTGTACTTTTAGAGTAATAAAACTTTCTTCTTAAATAAATAAATTTTTGTATTAATTTTAAAGAACTATTTATATCATTTTATTGGCATATAAATAAAAACATGTTACATCCATTCTCCCGTAATTCGTAATTTGTACGCTCTTTCAAAATTTGCGTTTTAATCCATAATTATATCCAATTTATTTTTCTCTTTAGTTAGAGAGCCCCTATATTTATTTTGATTATTATAAACCAATTCATTCCTTAAATTACCTTCTGTTTCTAATAAATACATACTTGTTTATTTAAAATATTCTTTTATATAAACATACATTATCTATTCACTTATATATCCATACAATTTTGAAATTTTAATTTCAAAAATTTTTAAATTAAATGCTCCTAAATTAATAATTTTTGAAAAACTTTTCAAATGTAATTCGTATTTTATATTGCCACTGTTAAAATCTGAATTTTTTTTGCCATTACTGTTTATAATAGAATTATCTTCAAAATGCAATAATTAATGTATTTAATTTTTAACCCATTGTATATATCATCATATGGATATTTAGGAAAGTGTATGATATACTTGATTAATATTTATTTTATCTTCAAACAATTTTGCATCTGTATTTAAAGCATTACATTGAATTTTAAATCCGTTATTATTATTGAGTACACATTTAAAAATTTTATGAGTTTTATCAGGTATGAGGAAATTAATACATATTATTTCAAGTTATATTAACAACTATTTTTGGCGCATGGAAAAATTCATATATTATCTATTCTTGAAAAAACATAATTTTGAAATATATATATATATATATATATATGGGATATTCCACGTGAAGTGGTCCGATCAAAATTTTAAAATGCACCAAATTTTGGGTACACATTGCAAATGTTTTTCAGAATATAGAGAAAAATTTTTAGGTACTGGAATCTATTTACTCAAAAGTTATTCTAACCTAAAAAAGTGAATTTTTCCAAGTGTTTTCAACACCATCTGGGTTCACCACTATTTAACTCAAAATCTATCAACTTTTACTATAGAACATTATATGTAACGTTCGTTGCTAATCATGTCTAGAATTTATCCTTCTGGGTTAGAATTTCTAATCTCAAGGTCAATGTTACATAAACTACATGTCAATCTTCAACTTAAAAAAAGTGTAAGTACGCCACAATTGATTTTTTTATCCAAAAGTCTAAAAGAAAGCTTGGAGCAATACCTTTCAAATGGTCTGTAGCATTTTTGAATATTGACATGTAGTTTATGTAACATTGACTTTGAGATTAGAAATTCTAACTCAGAAGAAAAAATTGTAGACATAATTAGCAACAAATGTTACATATAATGTTCTATAGTAAAAGTTGATAGATTTTGATTTAAATAGCGGTGAACCCAGCTGGCGTTGAAAAAAACTTGGAAAAATTCATTTTTTGAGGTTACAATATCTTTTGGACAAATAGATTCCAGTACCTAAAAATTTTTTTCTGTATTCGGAAAAATATTTGCAATATGTACCCAAAATTTGGTGCATTTTAAAATTTTGATCGGACCACTTCACGTGGAATACTCCATATATGTTACATAAATATTACGCACACACACACACACCCACACACGCACACGCACACGCACACAAACACACACCCACACACACCCATACATACCCACGCACACGCACACGCACACGCACACCCAGATATATATATATTTTTTATTGAATCCTTAATTCTTAGACACGGCGGCGGCGGCGAAATATTTATATAGTATAGATATATATATATATATATATATATATATATATATATACCTGTGTGTACTTGTGACTACTACAGTTCGCATAACCTTGAAGTGTACAGTAGCAGATACTTTATTTTTCCTCATTGTACACAAACAAGAACGTATCTACATTACCGACACTTGTCATGCAATGTTGTTATGTACGTTAGTAGTTTGGGGGGCACTATGGCGCACCCAAACAAAGATGACTAATGAGGTCAGTCGCTACGACTCGTACGTTTTTTGGTGACCTAGCAGATGATCCGTCTGTGTCTAATCTGCTGATGGTGCATAGTATCCGATGGCACCTATGACACGTGCCCCTCATCGACACAACTTTTTCACCTCGCTGATAGTGCATAGTATCCAAGGTCAGTCGCTACGAATCGTGCGTTTGCAATTGTTTTGAAGATCTATCTGTGTCTAACATGCTGATAGTGTACAGTATCCGAATTACACGTGTCTCTCATCGACATTAACGTTAACAATATTTTCTTTAATTTATAACAATAAATTTCATGTATTTGATTGTTTATGGTTTCCTTCCATAAAGTTTATTTCTTAGGTGAAAACAAATTTTTTAATTTCATCTGGTTTTTCTATTTAATATTTATAGAAATGTGATTTTGAGTTACTGCGGTGTTCAGCTATTGGTACTTTTTTACCTTACAATTTTTTTCTTAACTAAAATTTTTGGTTATAATTATCGATTGCTTTAAAGTGTCAATTTGAATATCTAAATGCATAACGTTTTGAAGACTTATTTGTCTCCATCTTCAGATGATAAACTTTATTAATAATAATTAATACATTGAATAAGTATAATCGTCATGAACAAAAAAGTATTTTACTTTATTATCACATAGTGTTTATGAAATTGTCAAGTATTTCTACATGTCATTACATATCTATAAAATTCAAATATATTACAATTTTTAAATAATAACATAGCAACAAGACTAAATAATTAATTGACAGAATACTCACAAAAATAAGAAGGCAGTCGACATCACTTTTTTTTTTCTCTTTTAATTGATAATAATTGATTAAAAATTAATTAATTTAATATTTCAATTAAATGTTCATTGAAATTAAGTAAATAATCAAACATTAAAAAAACAAAGAAACATACAAACATTCAATAAAATTGCGTATAGGACGATACACACGCCTGTAATACAAATATTCAACTGAATACCTTTTAAAATGATCACAGAATTTGACTAGAAAAAATACCGATAATGCAGGGAACTATATAATTGACCAAGAATATATAATCGGTATTACAGACAACTATATCACTCGCAAATATTTGAATTTAACTTTCATTCAGATATATAAATGAACAAAAAAATATTTTAAAAGTTATTTATCTATTATTTGGAATTCGAAATATTGAACAAAATACAAAATGACTGAAAATTTTGTTACTTTCGAAATAATAATTTCTCTATTTCTCGTAAGAATTAAAGAAACTACACTTCTAATTTTAAAATTTGAAATATCGCACATATTTTTAATAAGTCTTCGTCAAATTGGATCCAGCCTAATATTACTTTATAATAAAAAATGACGTACATTTATTAGTATTATCGACATCGTCTGTTTCACACGGTTTGTTCTTACTTTTACAGTATGAAATTTCATTTTTATATTTTCACAATAAATTTCTATATATCGTAAGTTTATACTGTAAGGTGATAAGTTAACATGAATGATGTTTTAAAACATAGCTGTTTTAATTTCTCAACCACTCGTTTATAATAAAATTGTACGATACGATGAATCAGTTAAGATGACAAGATTTCCTCAAACGTAAAATATATAAAGTTCATTATTCAGCAGTTGTCGAGTGTCTATTTCAAAGTATATAATGTATATTATATTTTACAAAGCTATTCAATCAGTTCTTCTGCAAGTCATGAAACGCGTAACAAAGCTTCACGCGGTTAGCGTGTTTTTTTGTGTTCTTCGTATTGTGATCAATTACGAACCTATGATTCGTACTATAGCGCAAAATATGAAAAGAAGCGATTTGTATTCTTTACAAACGAACGTGATTTTAAAGAAATTGAAATCCATTTTGTTACATTGCCGTTTAACTACCATAACAAAATTATATAAATTAGGCCTTTTTCAAAACAAATATATTTTAGAAATTGTGATAAGTGTTATCAAACGTTTGTATCCTCAAGGACATCTTGAGGCAAATGAGATTTTACAAAAATATTGTAAGTACCTATCGAGATTCTTCGTCATTATTACGCTGAATTTATATGTATCAGAGTAATGTAACGAGAAATTAATTATATTTACAGTGTTACTTCAAATGGAGGAGGATTTAGAAGGTGATGGTTTAATATCAAAATGTGATTTAAAAGGTGTTAATTTAAAAGTGTTTAATATTTATTAAATCTATTTAAAAGTGTTAGTAAATCACTTTATTTGTAATTATTTACAGTGAAAGATAATGAACCATCGACAAGTAGAACATCGGAAGATGATAATTTAATACCGGAATGTGCTGTAAACAATGGTAATTTAAAAACGTTTCATATTTATTCAATATATTTAGAGGACTTAGTAAAATTTTTATAATTAATTATAGTACGAGATGTTAAACCTTCATCAAGTAGAGTATGCACGGAGATTATTGAACTACCATCAGATAGTGATAGCAACGAAAGTGAAACAGAAGACTGTAAAAATGAGACCAAACCATGTGAAACAGACGATGCCTGCAATACTAATGAAGGTACGTAATTTTTATTATATAGTAATATTGAGTGAGGGGTGTGTGATTTGTCGATGACTCATTAAAAATATGTGCGATATTTCGAATTTAAAAAATTAGAATACACAATAATATACGAAATAATGTATTTACTACTTGCAATTCGAAATATTGAACTAAATACAAAATAACTGAAGATTTTATTACTTTCGAAATAATGACGATTATATTTTTCTTGTTTCAAATTAAAGAAACTGTATCTTTAATTTTTAAAATTCGAAATATCGCACATATTTTTAATGAGGCTTTGACAAATTCGACCCAAACCCTGTAATATTTATACCGTAAAAATTTTAAGTGATTTATTGAGAGGTATTAGTAAGTAATTTTTTATAATTAATTACAGTACGAGATATTAAACCATCGTTAAGTAAAGTATGTGTGGACATTATTAATCTGTCATCATCGGATAGTGATAGCACCGAAAGTGAAAAGGAAGATTGCGGAAGTGAAACAGAATCATGCCAAACAGACGATGATGATATTAATAACGAACGTACGTAATACTCAAATTGTAAAAAATGTATTTGTAAACAATTTTTAGAATAAAAAGGTGTACAATCTACTTAAAATTTCATATACTGATTCTTCAGAAATAAACCTAATTTAAAATGTAATTTTTCTGTAACATGAAATTAATTTTTTAATTTTTGATATAATTCTGAATTCTCTATATCAGTTATTAAAAAATTCTGAGATAAAAATATACCAATAGCTGGACACCTCAGTAACTCAAAATCACATTTCTTTAAATATTAAATAGAAAAACAGATAAAATTAAAAAAATTTGTTTTAATCTAAAAAAGAAACTTTAGGTTTAATTAAAAGAAACCATAAACAATCAAATATATGAAATTTATTGTTATAAATTAAATAAACTATTGGTAATTTTAATGTATCTATAAGTTGACACCAATAGAAAAAGTTTGCCCCGTTCCAAAAATGGCAGCTCCAAATTGAATATTGTTGTTTAATTGTTAAAAGACTTGTAAATTTATAACTAAAAAAGAACAAAATTTTATATTTGTATTATATATTTTGACACAATTATTTTGACGTTGCTACGAACGAGTGAATTACTACTCGTCTTTTTAAAAGCTATGAAATCATTTTTAAAATTTAGATTGAAAAACGTTAAATGCATACTGTTATCTTTAAAGAAATAATTAAAAATTTTCAGAATGTGAAATACAAATCGGACAAGGTGGTGGTACCAATAATCCACGATTTTTAATCCAAAGTGAAACGTCACGTTTTTATCAACGCTTTGGATTAGAAGGTGTTGAGATTCAAGGACGTATAGCGAATGTTCCAGAAGGATACAATATTTTAGAATGGCTGGAAAGCGCAGTAAGAGAATTGCATGCAAAACTCGTCAATGGTCGTACTGCCACCAATTTTATCGGTATCACAATGGACTCGAATAGTCTCAACCATGGACCTCTTTGGTTATCTTATAGACCTATTCATGCTTTTAACGCAGACGAATTATGGAATATGATATTTAACGTGACGCAGAGTGGAGCGGAATTTGGTATGGATAACCTATTGACTTTTAAATGCAATATTGTGAATGACGTGAGAGGTGCAGGTCGCGTAGCGTTAAACGAAGAATCGGTAAGCAAAAAATCAATTTTATCCATCAAGAATGATGACAATCTGTGTTTACCGCGTTCGCTCGTTACAAGTTACGCATATCATGTTAGAGGTCAAATTCGTTCAGGGGAACTGCATGAACGTTGGAACAGTATACGCCGAAGTAATAGCAGTGTACAAAAAAAAGCAGCTTTGGATCTAGTACGACAGGCAAACGTAAATATTCCGGCTTCAGGATGTGGGCTCGATGAAATTCACAATTTTCAAAAGTTTTTCGCTCCGCTCGGTGTAGCATTAGTGATATACTCTTTTAGACATTTTGGTCTTGGATATTTACCAATTTATGATGGAGCAAAATTTGTCATAGATATAAATAAACAGATTAATTATACTTTAAGGATTATGTACTATGAAACATCGAGACACTACCAACCTATTTTGAATTTACTAGCGGCAAGCGGTTCCAGAGGTTATTGCATTCCTTGCAACAAAACGTACAAAAATGTTGAGGATCATAGATGTTCCAATAAATGTTATAAATGTATGAAAATTCCAGCTTGCGAAGTAATTAGTGTTACAAAAAAATGTTTGACGTGTTTGAGAGATTTTTTTGGAGATCATTGCTTCGAAAATCATTTAAGAAAAAATTCATTTAATAAATCGTCTAGTGTTTGCGAAATGATTAGAAGATGCGTAAAATGTTTACAAACTGTACGTTCTAAAAATCGTAATAAGAAACACGAATGTGAAGTCACTTTTTGTAAAGTATGTAAAGAGTATTTAGCATCAAATCATTTTTGTTACATAAAACCGATTAAAAATGATCAATTAAACGCACCCAAAAATTTGTATTTCTTTTATGATTTTGAAACACAGCAAACAATGCAGGTAGCGGGTGATGAAAATAAAAAGATACACATCGTAAATTTAGGTGTAGTTCAACAAGCATGTACTTTTTGTCTTCAAGATACTGAAATTACAAATATGTGTAGTTATTGTGGTATAAGGGAATACGTATTTACTAGAGATCCAGTAAAAGAATTTGTAGAGTTGGCTGTTACCAGACGAGACACATACTCAAAAATTATTTGCATCGCTCACAATTCTCAAGGTTTCGACGCTCAATTTATTTTTAAGTATCTTGTAGAGAAGTATTGTGACAGGGTTGCACCTACCGTCATCCTAAACGGATCCAAAATTATTTCGATGAGTATTATGAACGTTAAATTCATTGATAGTTTAAATTTTTTTCATATGCCCTTAAGCAGTCTACCTAAAGCGTTTGGTTTATCAGGAATCGAAAAAGGAACATTTCCACATTTTTTTAATACAGCTGAAAACGAAAACTATGTAGGTCCTCTTCCACCTACATCAGCATATGGTGTCGATGCTATGGGTGACAAAGAAAGAGCAATTTTTTTGGAGTGGTACACCACGCAAACACAAGTCGGATACGTTTTCAATTTTAAAGAAGAAATTGTTAAATATTTTAAGCAAGATGTAAACATTCTGAGATTGGCATGTCTGACCTTTCGAGAGATGTTTATAGACTACAGTGTCGATCCTTTTATTGACTGTACGACCATAGCATCAACTTGTTTGCGTGTATATCGAAAAAATTTTTTGAAAGATAATCAAATAGGTGTTGTACCTAGTGGTGGTTATCGAAGAAAAGACAATCAATCTGTAAAAGCTATACAATGGTTGTATTGGATGGAACAAAAGGTTTTAAAACGTAGAGTCATACATGCAGGAAAATCACGCGAGAAAAGGCTTTTGGAAGGTATTTTGGTAGATGGATATTGCGAGCCTAATCAGAATGACCAACATCGTGGAATAGTTCTTCAATTTCACGGATGCTTTTGGCATGGTTGTTCTCGTTGTCACAGAATTAATAGAGATAAGCTTTTATCAACCGGCGAAACAATGGATAAACGGTACGAAAAAACTTGTTTTACCAGTGAGAGAATCAAAACACACAATTATGAATTAATTGAAATTTGGGAGTGTACTTTCCAAGAACAGATTTCGAGCAACGATGAAATGAAAAATTTTTTAAAAGCTATTTCATCAACAATTTTACAAAAACCTCTTGATCCCCGTGACGCATTCTTCGGTGGACGTAAAGATAATAACGTAAAAATATATGATTGCAATCCAATGGAAAAAATTAAATACGTTGATGTTTGTTCACTTTATCCTTACATATGTAAAAGAGGAAAATACCCATTGGGTCATCCAACGATATATGTGGGCGAAGAACAATGTTACAAATTCATGAACAGTAAAACTGACATTTCCAAAGTTAACGGTCTTATAATGTGTGATATATTACCACCTCGTAACCTATACCACCCTGTCTTACCAGTAAGAATGCACGGTAAATTAATTTTTCCGTTGTGCCGAATGTGTTGTGAACAGTTGGTACAAGTTGACTGCCCGCATAATGATACAAAAGATAGGGTCTTAAGTGGTACGTGGGTATCCGAAGAAGTCAAGAAAGCTATAGAAATGGGGTACGTGATAATACACGTTTATGAAATTTGGGAATACGAAATGACACAGTATGACCCATCTACCAAAACAGGAGGGATTTTTACTGAATATATAAATGAATTTTTTAAACGGAAAACGGAAGCATCAGGATATCCTCCAGAATGTTTAACAGACGATGACAAAAATAATTACCTAAAAGATCTTGAATCGTGTGAGGGTATTCGTATAGATAAAAACAAAATAAAATTTAATCCTGCTTTAAGGTATCTGGCCAAATTATGCTTAAATTCCCTTTGGGGTAAGTTAGCACAACGAGAAAATATGTCGAAAACAGAAGTTACTAAAGATCCTAAAGAATTAGTCAATTTATTAGTTGACCCGGAAATAAGTGTAAACAGTATCGTACCCGTTAATGATGAAACGGTTTATACATCCTGGTGCTATAAAAATGAAACGTTGTCGTAGCGGCATTTACAACAGCTCAAGCCAGATTGAAATTATTTGGATATTTACAGGAGATGGGTCCTTCCGTATTATATTATGACACGGACTCTGTTTTTTACGTTAGTAAACCCGGTGCAAATGATTTACCAACTGGTACGATGCTCGGAGATCTAACTGATGAAATGTCAGAATACGGTACAGTTACGTACATTACATCTTTTATATCGGGAGGCCCAAAATTTTACGCGTACAAATATAAGACAACCGCCGGAGATGAATATTCTACATGCAAAGTAAAAGGTATTAGACTGAATTACAATGCAAAGCAGTTGATCAATTTTAGAACTATTCGACAGATGACAGAGGGTGACAGAGAGAGGATAAACGTAAATACTCAATCGATACGTCGTACAAGATTTCACGATGTTATTTCGCAACCTGAAAAAAAAATGTGCAGACCTGTTTATGGAAAAAGAAAATTTATTGGTTTAAATAAAAGTTTTTTTTATGGTTACACGGTTTCAAATGATACATAATTTAACTCTTGCCTGAACAGCAGAGTACAGTGTGAAGCGCGAGTTGGGCGGTTCGAGATGCTTGAGCAGTAGGCAAAGCGCTAAACGCTAGTTGCGAGCGGCCGCGCGCGGGAGAGACAAACCGCGGTAACCTAGCTCCTCGACAGAGGCGTAAACGACGCAAGATAAAATGTTGAATTTTCTGGTAGATTTTATCAGTAGGAAACATGGATACAAGATGGCAACATCCATTCACATCAATTTTAAGCGGTCCCACTGGTTGTGGCAAGACGGTGTTTGTTAAAAAATTTATTAAAAACATCAACTACATGTGCGATACGAAAATTGAGCGAAAGATTTTTTATTATACCGAATGGCAGTCAGGATATAGAGATTTAGGCAACGATATAGAATTCCGTGAAGGGCTACCACAAAGTGCCGACTACGCTAATGATCCTCGACCGAAATTAATAGTTATCGACGACTTGATGCGCGAATCGTCTTCCGACGGCGGTGCGATCGTTAATTTATTTACCAAAGGAAGTCATCATAACAATTTAAGCATTATATTTATAACGCAAAATATTTTTCATCAAGGTAAGGGTCAACGTGATGTATCATTGAACGCTCATTATATTGTACTATTCAGGAATTTGCGCGATCGTGCACAGATAAATTATCTGGCACGCCAAATATATCCAGAAGATACACGATTTCTCAGAGAGGCCTACGGAGATGCAACTTCTCAACCATATGGTTATCTTTTACTTGATTTGAAACAAAATACGCCCGACAACTGTCGGTTTCGGGCATCCATCTTCCCCGATGATTCTTACCATTTCGTGTATGTGCAACGGAAAAAAATAAAACACGGTGATTATGCGAATCAGCTACCAGTCGTCTCTCTATGATGGCATCGAAAACTCGTCGACGAGCACCATTCAACACGAAGACTGCGATTGTTTTGAGAGCATTGTACCATTTGACCGAGGAACAAAGAAAAGCTTTACTTGCGAAAGCTGACTCTAAACTAGTTAAACATATTTGTGAATGTGCTTTAAACGTGTTGGTTGGTAACGTACCTTTTAGTAAAGATCATAAATCGCGACTACGTAAACATGCGCCGATTTTACGCAAGTTAGCTGAACGTGATGTTAATTTGACACGTAAGAAGAAACTAATTGTTCAACGAGGAGGCTTTTTACCTGCACTTTTAGCACCTTTGATCGGTACAGTTTTAGCAAGTCTCGTATCAAAGTGAAATATGGAGCACGCAAGAAAAATGGTACTTGTACCTCAAGAAAGTGTGGAACGAATGAAGCAGCAGGTAAAATTGGATGGACAGGTATTACAAAGATACCTACACTTTAAAAATAACGAAGCAAGAATTGAAAATTTCAATGATGTGAATGTTAACGAAGTACCTTCAATCGAAGAAACAAACAAAGATCTTGACAGATTTGTAGTTGATAGCGTTCCAGTCAAGTTTCAATCACAAGCGGAACATTTGTTGCGATACTTAAGAAGGCATGGTAAAGCTTCGTGGAATGAAAATGGAAAGCTAATGATAGATGGCGTGTCCGAGAAAGGTATGAATATAATCGATTTAGTGAATGACGCTGTAAGAAATAGAAAAAGACCACCGCCTTCGGGACGTGCTCAGTTTGCTACGCTGCTTCGTCAGGCATCGGTTCCTAGAGAGTATATCGGAAACGAGCAAGTCTGGAAGGAAATTATCGCTTGGTCACCGTCAATACCAACGGTTAAAGAAAAATAGGGTGTTGGTGCACCTATTGCTGATAAACGGAAGAGGAAAAAGAGTTCCACCTCTTCAAGTAGTACAGAGGTAGAAGAGGTAACACCTCGACACCGAACAAAAAGTTTATCTGCTACAGGAAACCAAGGATTTTTTGATAAATGGAAGAGACTGGAAGAATTTTTTTAGAAATGGAGGAGCTTGATAAAAATTCAAAAAATGATGAAAAAAACGTACTGGATACACTAATAGATTTATTACCTTTCGAAATGCATGTACCTGGATACAAATTTTGTGGTCCCGGTACAAAACTTGCGAAACGGTTAAAACGAGGAGAAGTAGGTATAAATCCTTTAGATGAGGGGTGTCGCCGCCACGATATAGCTTACGCTGACAAAAATACTAATCGTAGCGATGCTGATCGTGTTCTGGCTGAGTGTGCTTTTTCTCGCATTCTAGCTGGTGACACGCCTAATGACGAGCGATCTCTTGCCTTGATGACAACTTGCTGTATGGTTAGTAAAATTACCTTTGAAAAATTATTTAACCGTATTAAAAAAGCCATCAAGTGTAAGGATAAGAGAAATAAGAAGAAGATAAATTCATTAAAAATTAAAAAGTGTAAAACTATAGACGAGAAAAACAACAAGGTTAAAGTTAAGAAAAATGAATAAAGAGTTATCACGGCTGTATTATGGGCTCCCCGAGTCCACAGCGTATGCAGGAGCTGACAAATTGTTAGGGTCAACGCGTAAATCAATTGATCCTCAAAGAGTAATGAAATGGCTTGAGAGTCAAGACGCGAACAATAAACACAAATTGATTAGACGACGATTTGATAGGAGGAGTTACAATGTACGGAATATCGATGATATTTGGGAGGCTGATTTAATGGACCTGAGACAATTGAAATGTTATAACGATAATTACACGTACGTGTTAACAGTTATAGATGTGCTTAGCAAATACGTGTGGGTCCAATCATTACATTCTAAAAACGGTAAAAATGTTGCTAGAGGTTTTGAATGTGTTCTTAAAAATTCTAATGGTCGCATACCTGTGTGTCTACAGACTGATAAGGGTAAAGAGTTTACGAGTCGTGAATTTCAAGATGTGTTACAAAAAGAAGGAATTATTTACAGAGTGGTACGCAGTCCTGATGTTAAAGCAGCAGTTGTCGAAAGAGTTATTAGAACATTAAAAGAGAGATTGTGGAGGTTTTTCACACATACACACGCAAGACGTTACGTTGATGTGTTACAAAATGTGGTCACTGCATATAACAGAACAAAACATTCAGCTATCAAGATGGTACCTGCTACTGTAACATGTTTCAACGCTGCAGAAGCTCGTAAAAATTTGGATTTTAAATATACTTCTAATGCGAAGCAACGATGTAATAAATACACGATCGGTGATTTAGTTCATGTCAGTCGCGCGAGAAACATTTTCGCAAAAGGTTACGAAGGTGGATGGTCCGAGGAAATTTTTAAAATTTATCGTATTTCTACATCTCGATACCCCGCTACATATTTTTTAAAAGATTTGGACGACGAAGAAATTGTTGGTTATTTTTACGAGGAGGAGCTCAGTAGAGTAAGATTGGACTTTGCTAATAAAACGTTTGAAATTGATAAAATTTTAAAATCTAGAGGACGAGGCCGATCGAAGGAATACTTTGTAAAGTGGAAAGGATATCCTGAAAAATTTAATTCCTGGGTAAAAGCGAGTGATTTGACAGCATTAAAATGAAAGATCAATTTTACATTGTACTACCGAGTAATAGTAGTATGCAATATTTTCCGGATAATACGACAACACACTATATTACACAATTACCACAACCAGTCCGTCTGCAAGGTACATGGAGTGTGGCTATTACGGAAATTCAAGTACCTCTTACTTTTCAACATATAGTGAGTGAAGAAGATAGAACTGTGCATATGATAATCACACCCGAAATACCATCCGAAAAATCTAATCCAGAAACAATAGAGTGCACGGTGGACGACGCCTCGTTTTTACATCCTGGAGTCTACAAAAGTATAGAAAGTTTAATTGAAGAAATCAATAGTTTATATTGTGTTAAAGATCACTTAAAATTTCACATAGAGCGAGGAGGATACACAGCTGTCCGTAGAATATGTGCACATCAATCTTGCTCCGAAATGTTACATTCTTTTTTTATCTCTAGAATTGTCAGTAAAATTCTTGGATTCGACTACTCAGCTACAGACTTAAAACCATTAATTGTCGATAAAGATAAAATCTTAGTTTCTGTACGACCGAGTAATCTATCAAATAGTTTACCCGATATGTTAATGGTCTATACAGATATTTGTGAACCATATGTGACAGGTGATGTTCAAACGCGTTTGTTACGAGCTGTCTCGTTAAACAGTACAGATTATAGGTATGGAGGAGTTAGAATTAAAACTTTTTCATCACCCATGTATATACCTATATTGTTTAACAACTTTCAAACTGTAGAAATAGATATAAGGGATCAACAAGGCAATCCTATAGCATTCGATTCTGGTACTTTGACATTGACGCTAGACTTTCGTCGTCAAGAATAAATAATGGATTGCTACGATGAATATTTTAATCAACAAGTTGGTGGAGGTAGAGAAGGTGTTGGACGTATTTACATCGGTAATCCTTATCAAAAAGGTCACGGTGGTATCGGTTCATTCCTCGCAGGGATTTTCCGAAGAGTGTTACCTCTTATTACACGCGGTGTAAAAGCTGTAGGTAAAGAAGCCTTACGTACTGGTGCGAACATCGTTTCTGACGTGACATCTAATAATGTACCTTTAAGAGAATCGTTTGAGCCACGAGTTCGCGAATCGGGTAAAAATTTAAAAAGGAAAGCTAATGAAAAGTTAGACAGATTTATGGAGGGGTCAGGTTTTAAAAAGCAGCGCATCACCGGTGCACTGCAGTTGATACCTGCAGCTTTGACAGGTCATATCAAGAGATCAATAAAGAAAAAATCAAATAAAAATCGTAAATCGCGAAGTAATAAATCAGTCAAGAACAAGAGAAGAAAAAAAATCACACAAAAGAATAAGAAAAATAAGAAAAACGTTCGAATAAATCGTGATATTTTTGGATAAAAAATGACATTCTTACATACACAATCTTGCGAATGTCTCAAATCAGAATTGCTCTTATTTGAGATTCCTCCCACACAGACAACCATCGAAGGGTCGCAGTGGATTCAGTACAAACCTATCTCGTCGTTGACAAGTGATTCACCTATTGAGTTTGTAATTCCTGGAAATGGTGACGAATATCTGGATCTTGCTCACACTATGCTAAATTTGCGTGTTTCTTTAAAATACACTGCTAGTGATATTGATGAAGCTACACGACAGCTGTTGAAGAAATCAGGTCCTATCAATAATTTTATGCATTCGATGTTTAATCAAGTAGACGTATTTTTTAATTCTAAACCTGTATCCCCACCGAATAATTCATATGCTTATCGTGCATATATAGAAACTTTATTAAACTACGGTAGCGCTGCTAAAGAGTCACATCTTACAACTGTATTATGGTCTGATGATACACCCGGAAAAATGGACGATTCGGAAGGAGGTAATATAGGTCTCACAAATCGTACTAAACTTTTAAATTATGAAAAGTCTGTTGATATGATTGGACATTTGCACGGCGATGTTTTTAATCAAGACAAGTTATTGATAAATGGTGTAGAAGTACGCGTGAGATTAGTTCGATCACGAGATAGTTTTTCCCTCATTGATCCAACAGGTTTGCTATCTGTCAATATTGACGAGGCCAATTTGTTAATTAGACTCGTAAAGATTAATCTTGGAATACTATTGGCGCACGCAAAAGCTCTGTCCAACACCACAGCAAAATACCCTGTAACACGAGTGGAGGTAAAGGCTTTTACAATGCACAACGGTGTACATGGGGAAACATTAGACAACATAATTCTTGGACAATTGCCAAAAAGGATAATTGTTGGTTTCGTAAAAAATAAGGCTTTTAATGGTCATAAAAATTTTAATCCTTTTAATTTCGAAAACCTCAACATTAATTTTTTGTGTCTATACGTAGACGGTGTACAGATACCATCAAAACCATTGCAACCTGATTTTAAAACAAATCAGTTGTACGTTGAGGCCTATCACACATTATTTTGAGGGTAACAAAATTACACGTGATGCATACCCTAATGGTTTCTGTCTATTCGCCTTTGATTTGACACCTGACTTGTCAGCGAATGATCATACGCACTGGAATTTGGTTAGACACGGTAGTGTTCGATTAGATGTGAGATTCGATGAACCATTGTATACTACCGTGAATTGTATAATTTATGCTGAATTCGAAAACATATTAGAAATTGATGCGTCAAGACAAGTAATGGTCGATTTTAGCGGATAAATATTTCATAGATGGAGCTGTTTGACGAATAATGTAAAAATCCAACATTTATACGGATCAGTACGTTTTAACTCTTCGAGCTATCACCATGGATATAATCATTGACATTCAGTGTTTCAAAGAAAAAGAAGATACAGTAACGCCTAAGGAAGTTGCAGTCGTTTCAGTGAACGATGATTTTAGTGGACATTGGATCGTTGCACCATCAATAGGTATCGAACGATTAACTGAAGATATAAGAAAACAAAATAACTGGTTAACAAACCACCATCACGGTATAGATTATTTCGAAGGTGAAGTGTCAAAGAAGATGTTAATAAAAAGTTTGAAAGAAATTACAAAGAACGCACGTACGATCTATACGCGTGGTAAAGAAAAATGGTTATTTATTCATAAACTGACAGCGCACGAGGTTATTAATTTGGAGTACGACAACGATTGTCCGTCGTTTCAACATTTACCATGGAATGATAAATGTTGCATCCATCACGGATTAAAGAGAACATATTTGCAATATAGTTGTGCATTAAATAATGTTTATCGTTTAAAAGAGTGGCTAAACTCGAAAAAAAGAAATACACCCGTTGAATTAAACTTTAGTACACCAATAACGCTTTGTGATGAACAGTTTGGAGGTTCTGAAACATTTGTCCAGTATTCGGACTCACACAGTGGGCGTATTTCCAGTAGATCGGATACCACGGGTGTGGATGAAACCGACGGCTTTTGTCTTCAATACTGATGATCATACGAAACCCGGTATGCATTGGGTTGCTGTATACGTTGGTAAAAATGGAATTGGATATTACTTTGATAGTTATGGAAACCCTCCGTTTGCATCATCTCATATTAATAGAATAAACAAAAATTGTAAGCATTATCGTTGGAATTCACGACAGCTGCAAAATGACTCATCTGACGTGTGCGGTCAATATTGTATTTTGTTTCTTGATTATATGAGTAGGGGACTCGTACAGCATAAGAACGCTGATACAAGATTTGTGGGTAGGGGTAATGACGGTTGCATTGTCAGATATTTACAAAAATCAAATTCCAAGATGTCTTTACTGTAAAATGTGTATGAGTAACAGTCACGAGTATTACGTGGTTGACTGGATTAGTCACTATCACTTTCCTCAGTAATAATTTTCTCGCCAGTATAAAAGTGATCATCACGACGAGAGCTTCGTCGATCTCTTGAAGCTAAGAATTATTATTAAGTTGCCGTGTGACAATGAATAAAAATCAATCAAAAAATGGCCATCCTAAGTCATCCTATACATCATCGGATCAGCTACTAAGTCGGTTATACTCTTTAAATAAGTCGTATACTAAAAAAATCCTTATCGGTCTCGAATATACTGATTTAGGAGAATATCAAGTTTTTCCTATGGTACGACTGTTAGCTACAGATTACATCGGTATACCATTTTCAAAGGAAGGCTGGTTAGAGTTTTGTCTAATTCTGGAAGAAATTGACGGTTATTTTCGGGGTCATAAGGATGAGCTCTACGACCAAAAGGTTTACGGTCATGGTTGGATATTAAGATACACATATGCACACAATGATAAGGTGATTGAGATTGAAGAAGATCATAGACCAATACATGGACCACCTGTAAAACGTTTTCGTCGTAGTGTAGTTATAAAAAAAATTACATTCGATAAGTTGTTAAATGTGAGTATATGTATCAACGAAAGATTAAAATATTTAAATAATATATCATCGCTTGTATCTGTTTTAACTCGAGAAACTGTTAACTTTATATATGATAAGAATGTTAGTCTGCATGATGCTCAAATAACTGAATTTACCGAAAAAAATATTATAGATGTCACATCTGACATTAACGACGAATTACTCGATTCTATTTATGCAAAAATTAATGCAGATGAATCTGTTACTGTAAAAAACGCGTTAAGTTTGAATGAAGTACGTTATATAATGTATGAAACAATGACTCTGTATACTGATAATATTGTAAAATTACTCAACGATAGAATATTTCACGATTAATAAAACATTGTAACCGTATATGTATAATATTGTAATCTACGTATCAACCATATATAAAATATTATAATAAATCAAATACTTAAAAATATAATTACTTTAACAATTTTATTTCTTAACCATAATTGACCGTTCCCTTTCCTTTTCTACCTTGTTATTGTCACTATATTAATATTATCTATTCAAGGAAATATTTCGTTTATAGAGTAATTTACATTGTTTCTTAAAAAATATGATTTTCGATAAAATCAATAGTTATTGTGTCATTATTTATTTTATATAATTAACATTTTTAATTAGTATAATATATCACGTGATAAACAATAAACATCTAACACAAATAGTTGGAAGGGTGGGAGGGATTAAATACTATTTATCGACAGCGAATTCATTCAGTCCAATCTGGTAAGTCTACAACCATGGGCCAAAATAAGAGCAACCATCTATGCACGCCTTTAATAAGTAAAGAAAAAGATGATAAGAAAATCAGTATCAAAACCAAGTACAAGTGGAAGCAGTTTACGGAGAAAATCTCTCCAAATACTTACATTCCATCTAAAAAGTACACCTACAAAAAATATAACAATTAAAAATAAAGTACATTTGTATAAAGTTAATGATAAAATAAATTACAATATTTGATGGTTATATTTTATCTATTTATTTCAATACCTACTGCAAACTCTTAAAAGATAATCATTTTAATACGATGTTGTATCATCAATCTACTGAAAAAAGTCATACCGCTGAGATGTATAGGAATTATCGGGTACTACACACCATCAGCAGGTCAATTGCAATAAGGCATAAAATGTATAAAAATAGTGATAGAAAAAAATCACATATTTATATTGGTAACGTTAATGTTGAAGAGGGACACGTGTCATAGGTATCATCGGATACTATGCACCATCAGCAGTTAGACGCAGACGGATCATCTGCTGTGTCATCAAAAACGTACGAGTCGTAGCGACTGACATCATGAGTCATCTTTGTTTGGGTGCGCCATAGTGCCCCCCTAACTACTTACGTTACAACATAAAAATAAACGATATAATATTTTAAACAAATATTATATGAAAATGCAAGATAGCAAAGCGAATATAATGTTGCAATATTGTCGCAACATGATAAATAAATACTAAACATAACCTACGCTGCGTGGAATTCGATTATAATTTATTGAAATTTCGTTAAAACTAAATAATTTTTATGTAAACCCGCAAGTCAACGTACTATCTAGAAGAATATTAGAAAATATTAGTGAACTACACAAAATAATCACAAATGCGTTGGACATGAAAAAATTGAAAAATCGCAACAATTCTTCACCCAATAATGCTAAATGCAGGCTGAACAGCACGCGATGGGTCAGCCGCGTAGGTCTTGCGCATACGTATAAAGAAATACCGTGTACTTTTAGGCTTCTCGGCTCACAATTACAAATTTAATTTTAGAAGCTATTTTTAATAATAAAAATATTATGCTGCCATCTACTGTTAAAATTTATAATTACACGCCATATTTTTCCTATTGTTTCGTTTGGTATAGCAACTCTTTAGAATGTACCAATCACTTTACTATTTTTCAAATAATTTTTTGTCATGTGCAACTTTGCGTTAGTTTATGGTTCAAAAATATTCTGTAATATTATAAGATTATACCTCAACCGTGCTTTTTTATACATACAATTATTCTCAACGTTTATTTGGATCACTAAAAAATTGTTACTGCTTGTAGTATTTTGCGGTATGCACTGATTTTTCAATTCTTTCATCTCTAACTTATTTATTATTGTTTTGGACAGATCTCTAATATTTTCTAATATTCTTCGACTGTACGCTGACTTACAGTTTTGCATATAATTATCTATCATTGACTTTCACGTATAATGTTCATTTAAAATATGCCTCTTATTGATTTATATATTGTAACGTCCTAAATAATTTGAGCGCAATAAATAATTACTGTGCATTACAAATGTCGATATAATAGAAATGTTTACGGGTATCGCATCACCTTAATACACATACATTTACTATCTATATACATGCAATTTAGGATACTATAGAAAGAACGAGGCGCGTCTCTCAGTATTCACTGGCACATATATTTAGAGGATATTAAAAGAATGCATTAAGATGTGCAATAAGACATAAATTTATATGTTTTGCATATGTGCACATTAGCGTTCATTTTACGTTATATTGATTATATGATATTAGATCATATGAAGATTTGATTACCATAAAGAGAATATAGTTGATAGTTTTGTACTTTACATTACAGGTTATCTTGAAAGTTATTTAAAAGTTTAAGTAACCTTGAAATTGCCTTTCAATCTTAAATTCAAGGTCACATCAAATAGAAATTGAGCTTCATACTTTATAATTTTAGACATAAAAATACGACGACTAGTAAATAATATATGAATATTTTATTAAAACGTATTTCTATAACGTCCAAAAAATGAAATACTATGTTTTTTCTTTAATTTTTAAAATAAAATTTCTTAACAATAACAATTATTATTACAATTTATAATCATATCCATATAACGGTCCCTCAGCGAATGCCAAATTCATATCTATTGAATTTCTTCGACAACGACGGCCAATTGGTTCTAAGTCAGCATAACATTTTGGGAATACGTGGTCAATTGACTTTAACGCTTCTTCTTCACTAATGCTTTTGATTGCTATAATGGATGATAGAGCTTTACGCTTTACGCATTCCTGCAAAAAACGTTTTATTATAATTAATTAAACACGTTAGAACTGTCTCTAGCTCCAAGTTTATTTTTAAATAGAAGAAAAACATCTTATAATTATAAATAGCTTTTTTTATTTATTTTAAATTGCAAGTGTTATATTATGTATATTTGTTAAAATTAATATAACTTGTAAATAGTTATTATAAATTTTAACAAATAATAAATATGCCTCTACAATTAGTAAAAATTATAATGCAATCTAGCAGTATGCATATTTTTTCTTGATAAAACTTGAGAATAAATAAATAAAAATTTCCTTTTCTTAACATCATAAATCACAAAATTTCAATATTTATTAATATTCGAAATCGGTTCATATTAATAAAATTGATTTAAACAAATTTAAGGGGCAAATATTTGTTAAAACTATATTTTAAAAGTTAATAATTTTCAATAATTATGGACGATCCTTACATTATTATTTATTGTTACGTGGAATAAATTCCTCGTAACTTCTCTCGTTCTTTCCCATCGACATCGGATCCCTTACATCCGTTGCCAGTGGAAAAGCACGAGAGGAGACGGAACTACTCCGAGTTGAACCTAAGGAGACCCCCACTTGTTACACCGATAACGTTAATGCTGACCCTAGCATTTCTATAGGTGATTACATTATGAAAACAAACTTATAACATTTTAGGACTGGAAAGTGATATATTCGGCCCGACAGTGCTGAAAAAAATGTTTTCTTATATCAGATTTCGCAGTATAATGTAATTATGGTCACCAAGCTACGTGGTTAATAGCCGTAAATGGAACGATATTGATTTTTTTTTGTATAGTTTACATAACGTTTCAGGCCTATCGATTCATTAAACGTATTTACTATTAATTCTAGTTACAGTAGACTTGTTATCGTAAGTTACCAAATAGTCCTGGTAGCTATTTATAATGCTTACCGTAAGTAGCTGTGAAATAGCAATGACACAAAATAAACAGTTAATATAAACATTTTAATGGTAAAACTGAGTAAAATTTGGTTACTTATTTTAAATATTAGAAAATAGTTGAAGTAACCCATTTTTATTGGTAAATTTAAGTATTCAAGTTTACCAGGTAAAAATATTTTATAAAATTTTTATAAAAATTTTATAAAATTGATTTTCTATACTTATTATAAAGTATTATATAAAATTGGTCCTATAGAATTATATATATATATATATATTTTATAAATTTTTATATATTATTCTATAAAATAAAATTATTTTTATATGTAAAGGCGAAATGATACGTTTTTGACACAAAATTTATTATAAAGTTATATTAAGGGCATTTCAAAACCTAAAATGAATGTAATTGGGTGATTATTATTGTATATTTTGATCAATCTGATTCTTTCAGGCCTTTGTATTTGTTACATAAAATACGTATGACTTTTTTAGACATTTCAAATTTAATATATTATGAAAAAAATTGCGAAAAGGTTAGGTTGAAATCAAGACTAGACATCCTCACAATTTTTACTACTTTATTTGAAAATAGGTTTAATAATCTTAAATTTAACAACATTTTGTGTATTATGACATTATTACATTAATAATAATAATAATAATAATAATAATGAAACACTAATCAGCTTAAAACACATTCCACTGTGTTTTAACTAAAAAAACAATAATACAATTTGAACATTTATTTTTTAAATTATGTAGTACCTTTTAGAAGTACATATGACATTTTTATATCTTCAGTAAAAAATATTAAAGAAAAATTATTAAGAGTAACAAATTTTACAATTTAATACCGACAAATCGGTGCTAATCAGCGACGGAGGTCATACGATGTCTTTGTTAAGAAAGCGCTTGTTGAAAATACATTCCCCCATGGTGCTTGTATCAATCGGCCGGGGCCAGGATTCGAACTTGGGACTTCCAGATTACTAGCCCGATTCCCTACCGACCGAGCCATCGCAGGTCTCAATAATAGCGCAATTAACCGTTTTCTGTACTTTACAAAAACAAATAGTAATTGTACTGTGAAAGTTTAAAAGTAAAAAATCTGTATCAGAATAAGATAAAACTTTTTTGTGTACAACACTTTGTTTACATGAACACGTCTAAAGTTCAGTACAAAAGATACATTTTAGACATTATCTAAATAAATTTTTATTTTACGTACAGATTTTAAATGTAAATATATCCATCACAATAATAGAAAACTTTTTTCTATTAAGCATTTCGTACTCACATTGATGTTTTTCCTGATTAATGCAAAAAAACGGTTAAAAAAGCGTAGAACGTACAAAAAAGAAGATTTTCGAACCGTATACCATCAATAAATATAGATTATACGTACAAATTTTAAATGTAGAAAATGTTCATCGCAATAAAAGAAACTATTCCCTATTAAAGATTTCTTATTCACATTGATACTTTGAATTAGTTATATAAAAACGATTAAAATAGCCGTCGATTCTACAAATAGAACAAATCTCTTTTGATACCTTATTCGATATTAGAATCACCCAATATATCGATTCACTGTAGTTATTTAAAATATTATATAAATATTTGTAAAATTTTTCTACATGAAAATTAACTATTTTTGTACCATCTTTTTATAAATTATTAAACAAGCCAGAGACATCATCCAATGAGCACATTAAAGTTTTTGTATTCTGTCAAAGTATTGGTTTTCGTTGGATATTAATGGGCAAGTGCAATATACACCACTCATAGCCATAATTTATTTTTTGTTTCTTGACTCAATTTTGTAGAACCTCCTGATTTTTCATTTAAAGGTTTATAAATATTTTAATTTGAAATATCCAGTTTTTCTTATAGTTTTTAAAACTGCAACGATGTACAAATAAAAAAACATTGTTTTACTTAAAATCAAGTTAAGAATTGTCATGCCGCACTGGGGACCAGGGTGCGAGACTACACAAATAATTACGCTGGGGATTTATAAAACTAATAGTAATATTTATTAAAACACCAAGTAAAACACCGCCGTATTTAAGTGCCAGTCGCGACAAATAATTAAATAATAAAACGTGATCGCTTAGCGTAGCGCAGGGAAAAGAGGGGAAACGCGGGAGAGAACCAAAAACACTAAGAAGGCGATAAGGAAGTACGCACACACACGCGGCCGGACCGGTGATTTGCGAACGAGAAAAGGGGAAAAGTGTACCATATGCAACCATCTCTGTCAACATGACGATTCAATTGGTTGCCGACGACGTGGTGGACCATCTTCGACGCCGGCCTGCCGTGGAATTGGCTTGGGGCTCCTGGGGAATATTTATAGGTTAGTCGTTGAGCCGTAGGAGATTACTGTAATCTATTTTCTTTATTTATAGTTGGGAAGGTTAGTATTCCCTTTTTTACTGTCCTGACTTCCTGTTTCTCGTTATCCTTTTCCCTAGTAATATGCTTATTTTTATTTAACAATATTTCCACAGGAAACTCTCCTCAAGGTCTCAACGGATGACGGGTTTTCCCAGAATACGTGCAGCTATTCCTGAGGTCTGGCACCCGATACATCTCCCTAAGGATATCCAGATATCAAAGCATCTGCCCATTGAAAGAAAACATGTTGGCAACCTAGTTAATTACTTCATGGACTCCTGGATGAGTGCTGATGGTGTTCGACCTAGTCAACGAGGTCAATAAGTTGGCTACCTCTTCGATGGAGTATCCTGGTGATGGATTGTGAGAAACCGGGGAAGGAATGAGTTTGTTCGGGTATTGTTGGGATAATTGTGGTGTTTAGGGCTGCTGGGTAAATTATAATAGGTATGTGTGTATGCGGTATCCAGGTAGGTAGGTATAGCAAGGAGTAAAGATTACGCTATCGTCTGCTTTGTGTTTCATTTTAGTTTTTGTGACAGGTGTCGGATCATTTTGTCACAACTCTCCCCGCCAAACTGAAGTTACGCACAGTCATAACTTCGGGAGGTTTCCGCAAAGATAACTAAAGTAGCTAACCTATTACTTAATTCAAGGTGATCTTTGTGTAGTGTACGCGATGTGAGTGTTATTCCCTATTTCTCTATTTATCATAATGCGCTCTACTTACTGGTAAATATATACTCACCATCTGCAGTTTCGGCAGAATATGGCCCTTCGTGACGGGCAGCTACTGTGGTTGTGGCCCGTTCCACCGCAGTTCCAGCAGCCCTGTCGGTACTGATTCTGGGGGGGGGGGGGTCGAGGTATTCCTTCCTAGAGCCTCTTCTCCTCCTCTAGGGGGTGTTGATTAGATTTGAGGATACTGAGCATGGTGAGCAGAGATGGTATCTTGTCCTGTTCTTCTTGGAGCCATGGGTTACGCAGGAGTTAAGAGCTAACATTATTTCCAGAAATGCTGCTTTTAGACTGTTTCGTAGTTCGGGCTCTTCCACAGATTATAACGCCTACAAATTACTGAGGAACCAAGTTAAAAATACCATCAATTATAGCAAATTTCACTATTTGCAAACGAAGCTTAAACGAGAAGGAACCTGCTAAATCTTGGAAATTTCTCAGAAATATGGGTCTTGGCTTAAAGTTGAATCCATCGCCATTAAAACATTTCTCAGCCCATCAACTTAACGTTCATTACGCATCCATATCTAACCACACCTCACTACTCACCATCCATTCATTTGCATCTATCCTGTCTAATTTATGTCATTTTCCCTCATCTTCTACATTCGCTTTCCTACCTGTGTCAGCTAAAAAAGTACAGCGGACCATATTCTGAGCTTCTACCAAGGCATCTGGTGTTGACGGCATTTCGATCAAAATGCTGAAATTATTGGAACCTCAAATCACTCTACCCTTAACGGAACTTTTTAATGGTATGCTTTCCGCTGGATGGTTCCCCGATTGCTGGATGTGGGTTGTACTGTTTCCGTTGGCGAAGTCGAGCAGGATGGAGACGTGCTCGAATACGAGACCGATTGCTAAACTTTGCGAGATCTCAAAGGTGTTGGAAAGATTGATGCATAATCAGGTGGTTAAGTACCTTGAATTTAATTATTTATTATCAGCCAGGCAAGCGGGATTTAGAAACTAGGGGTACTAGATGACGTAAGAAGAGCTATTGACTCTGGAATGATCACGATCTTAGTCTTGTTCGATTTCTTCAAGGCCTTTGACACAGTTCCCCACGATCAACTCGTCCGGAAGTTAGGCGACATTGGCTGCTCAGACACTGTATTCAATTGGTTTTACAGATATCTTGTAGGCCACATACAGGCCGCTGTGGACGAGGTTGGCATACTGTCTGTCTGGCTCGAGGTGAATGCAAGTTGCCTCAGGGCAGTGTTTTAGGTCCGGTCTTATTTTTCATCTTTATTAATGACTTACCTAAGGTTCTCAAATATAGTAATTATATGCTATTTGCCGACGACACCCAGGTCTATCACTCGTTTTTCCCAGCCGACATTGATATTGGTGTTCAACGCGTATCTCATGATGCAAACGCGATAGCAAATTGGACATTGGTAAACGGCCTTTTATTGAATGTAAAAAAGACGAAGGTTATGATCCTATGTAGTCAGGCTTATATATCTCGTATTAACCTGAAGACTGCTCCGAGAGTTAAATTATGTGATGATTTTTTGGATTACGAAAATGTAAAATCGCTGGGATTATTGATCACTCCTACCCTCGACTGGTCAAAACAAGTCGTAACAATCTCTAGGCGTGTTCACGGGGTTTTGCACTCGCTACGTTATTATAATAAGGCATTATCGGTAAAGCTCCGCAAGAATCTAGTGGAAGCACTTATTTTTCCCCACTTCGACTATGCGTGTGCGGTCTAGAATGATGTAGGCCAGTCTACAAACCTAAAACTCCAGAATTAAATGCTTGCGTGAGATTTGTATGGGGCAACATAGCCAGACGTGACCATGTCACCCCGTTTTGTTAGTTGTCGGTCGAGTTCAGACGCTCATATCTCATTGGTTCCCTAGCGTATAACATTATTGCTCATAATTCACCATCATATCTGGCAAACCATTTCACCCAACTCAATACCCCTGGCCAAAATCCCCGTTCCTCCTCTCGTCATCCACTTAAATCACTCATGTATCTTCCACCACGCACAGAAGCTTTAAATAAATCATTTGTTATCACCTCTACCCGCATCCTAAATCATTTTCCTTCACTCACTTTCAATCCTTCATTCATAGATAAGTTCAAGATCATACTATTCAATCATCTGTTTGGGCTCGACCAAACAGCCTGGTCTTCGCGGGTCACGAATGTGAGTATAACACTGCTGTCCATTCCTCACCTTGACGAAGCTGCATAGTCGCGTTTTGCATGTTACGCTTCGATATCATGTATATTGTCTAGCTTTATTGTAAGGTTAAAGTCATTGGCTTTATTATGGCCTCTTCACTTTTTATCGCATTATTTATTTGTTTACTTGTTATATAATTTAAGTTATAAAATCATGTTATTTTGCGAACATTTTAACTATTGTTATCTATTTTTAAGTATTTATTTATTTATTTTGTATATATTTTATTTTTATTCTATTGTTTTACCGCTTTTACCATCTGTGCAATTTTATTGTTATATAGTATTTAAGATTTTTATTCCATCATTTTTATTATTTTTCGCAAATAGTGCCTACGGGGTTTCTACCCCATAAAGGCCAAAAATAAACTCAATCACTCAATCAATCATCTAAAGCATTCCTTACCTTTAGTCTCCATTTACATTTTTTTCTTTTTTGCATTACCTAGATTGCTCCTTATTTCCGCGACCTTAATTTCATTTTAAGGGAAATTATTATATCAGTGTCGCTCTGCGGTTTTAGTTTCTTTGGTCTACCTCTACCACGCTTCGGAGGTATCGTGGGTAATTTTTGTAAAATTGATTCTGTTTTCTTGGATTTGGACCGTTCAGGGGTAATCTGTTTCATTTGATTGGGAAAACGCAGGAGAACGTAACGTTTCAAGACGTTAACAAAAACCTTAGTTTGCTTTTTTGTATACTCGTCCTCGACCAAATAAACTACCGGTGATATCACTTTAATGGTGTACACTTTTGTCATCTAAACACTGTACGAGATAAACATCTATGGATCGATCAGATATTATATCCAAAAATAAAAAAGAATAATGTTCATAAAAAATTAAAAGTTATTAAAATTGATAATGAGTAAATAAATTAACTTTATATTCGTTTTCAAATTTTTACTCAATTACAGCTTCGTCGGAATCACTATATTTTGAATATAAAATATAAGTTTAATTGGTACTATGTGTTTATAAGAATATATTACCAATATAATCACCAATTAGCAATTAGAACATTTGTATAAAATATTTCATCTAAATCCATTAGTAGGTTTTTTACACAAAGTATAAAATTATTTGATTTACAAGAAAGAAAATTTACAATTTAGACAATATAAAAACCAAATAATAATAAAAACTCTGTTATAAATACATATTTAAATTTATAAAAAATATTTACAACTAATAAAAAAAAGAATATGCAGTTGTATTTAAAAGAAATTTATTTACTTATTATTTAGCAAAAAGTGAAACTATAAAATTATTATTTAGTTTATTTTTTGAAATCGGAACAAAATGTCCTGTCCCGACGAAAATTATATTACTATTTTTCGTAAAAAGTACTGCGTAGTATAGAATAAAATTACGGCGTAGAAAACGAACAAAATAAAGTTGATACAGAATGATTCTAAGTAAATACAGTAATAAAAAGCCTAATTTATAGAGCTAAGGGACAGAGTAATTTACGAACATTTTAAATGGAAAGAGACCGATGCGTAGTGTTTAAAATATTATTCGAAGCCAATACACAAACAAGCGGGATTGCCGATAGTGAGATCAAAATAAAGGTGTTAGCGCACGAGTTTCTCTATATTACACTATAATATCAATGCTCGGAGAAAAGCCGTCGATGAGCGACATGGACTAGAAACGGCATTAGAAGGAAGCAATAATCTAAATAGCCAAGAGAAAGAATCGACTTTTTGGGTAATGTCGCAGTGATGGAAGGTACCAAATTCTCCGTATTAACTACGAAGCGATATAGAAAACACATGGGAATCGATCATTTTTTTATCACACACATCTAACGGTCCAATTGGATGCATTCACAGTAAAAACCAAGAACTAATTACACAATTTTCATATAAAGTAAAGCGTAAGACAAGGACAGATGCATATATTTTTAGTGTATATAAAGAGGATCCAGAACGGTCACAGCCACTCCTAGTTTTTCGTCTAAAGCTTTTGTAAGGCGAAGCTCTGCGAGTCAACTCTTTAATTTTTATCCGAGATTGAAGCTCTGCTACTCGGACTTTAAAAAAAATATATATTTAAAGTCGAAAGAGATCTTGTATTCCGGAACCGAGACGCATCGATTGTATCTACGAGCCTTAGTCAAGGAACTACGACTTCGACATCTGGCAATCATCGAGCTCCGTACCTATACGCATCTAACGTCAGCGGCCGCAAGTCTAGCGGGACATCACCAAACCTCACTTGACGCCGCTATCTTCATCCAAGGCAGCTCATCGTTCTTCACCATACATATATATATATATGCGAAGTTAAGGTATATTCTTTTCAGCCATCTATACGCTTTTATAATATTCGTGAAGGCAAACCTGATAATTTGTTTCATTTCAATTACAGAACGAATCGCATTTTATTTACAATAAATATTGTTTTGAACTGTAATTTATTTATAATGATTCTTTTTCATCGCATTTTATTTATAATATTTATTGTTTGAATTGCAATTTATTGACAATAATTCATATTATAAACTACGTTTATTTAAATTAATTTTTAATTTAAACTGCATTTATTTATAATAATTCTTATTTTATATATTGTAACGGTATTAATTATTAAAAGACGTTTTGAATTGAATTAATATCGTTTAGTAAACGCGAGTATTCGATATGATATTCGCGCGGCGAACGAACAACGATCCATGCGTAAGGGAGGGAGAGAGGACCTCTAGATGTCCCACGGAAAATTCAGTACGGCGAAAAACGGTCAACGCTACGGTTTAGCTGGGCCGTGTTACGAGCGAATAGACGATACGTGTGAGGAAACTCAAGCGCGACGCAGACGAGCGATCGAGAATCGGTACGTTTCCCGGGGTACGCGTGCTATCGCCGTAGACGAGAGGAAACGCAGCGAGCCCAAGGAAGCGGGGCTCGACGCAGTGGTTCGTGTGGGAATCGTGCCACGAAAGAGACGGTGCGCGACGTGCTCCTCCGTCTCTTCTTCTGTGATTTTCCTCGGTACTTGCCTCGACGAGAAGGCTACCTGCCCGACAGACGGCTAGGAGGCCTAAGGCGTAGTTGGTGACCGGGACATTGTAAGGACGCGACATCAAGCGTAAGTCGGGATAAAACCCCATACTTCAATACAGCGTGATCGCGAGCGGATCATCGATGCCAGCAGGCAACGCGTTCGAAAAAGGAGAGCGAAGGAGAAGGGACAACTCGGCCGGCGACTCCCGTAGCTCAGGACGATCCCGCCGAGGGATCGACGCGCCTTCATACGAGACACTAATCGGGACTTCGCGTAACGTCTATACGACACAACCGCACACCTTATTACATTCCTTTGTAACTTTCTTTAGTTGTAACTTTGATTTCATTTAATAAATCGAATATGATTAATTCTTCAACTTGAGTTTAATTACTTTTGCATGTATGTGTCGTGTTGTCAATTGAATCCGGAATATCCCTAAACCACTTTGTAGAGGCGAGACTCACGCCGAGTAATGAGCCTCTCGAGTTCACGCACTCGGAGGCTAAGGTAAAGGTAAGACCAAGAGAAAAAGACGGAGAGTGCGGTGCTCCCCGTGTCATCATACCCGGACGGCAAGCAACAGCCGCCCGATTTTGCACAGTGCGGCCGAGGTAAGCACATCGGTACGCGCGGGTCGCATTGACCGCATTGAGAGAGGTAGAGACCCCATACCGTGGTCCCTATGGCCATGCTTCTAATTTCGGTCTTAATTAGAGGCAGACCCCGTTACAATATTAAATAGTAATGGTTGTAATAAAATAATATTACGTATATTTTATTCCCTAAACGAGATAATTTTTTAATGTTCTTATTATGCTGTAATTGTTTATATTCTTAATATGAAAATTGTTTATAAACTTAAATGATTTTGTGCAATTGTTTATAAAATATTGTAATTTTATGCGTGTTTTGTTCATTAAAAGCTAGAGGAATTTAGTTATATATGTTCATTAAAAAAAAGAGATTATATAATTATGTTAATAAATTTAAATAAATAATGCATGATTAATAGAAGTAAAAAATATTATTTTATAATCCTGCATTTTATCTTGAATTTCTACTGTCAAAATAACTTCGCTCGATATTCCGGGAGACGTAAGGCTAGTCTTAGTCAAACAAGAGTGAAAGGAACGCGAATAGTTTATTAACCATTTGCCATCTTATAACATTTTTATAGTAATTCGTGCGAGTCTGGACGTGACGATGAGATTGTTTCAATTATTAAAATAAATTTCGTGCATCAACCAGGAAACTCACATTTTTGAGAGAAAAAAAAGATTAAAGGAATAATGTGTTTAGAAAAAAAATGTCAGGTTCGTCTAAAAATACTAATTGTTATGTATATAATAAACACGTAAATGTAACAAACAAAGAAACACGAATTTAGAATTTTCTATGAAAGATATATTATTAAATTTATAGAATGAAAAATTTCAGACTCTCGATACTATTGATTTAACTAAAACGCCTAGGGAAGCAGTGCAAAATTTAACAAAAGAAATAAATTATTTAAAGGATAGACTAGAAAAAAGTGCAGCAAATATTTCATTATCTATAAAAATACCTCGTGATTTTGAATATAGAGACCCCTTTCTTCCAACCAATCTTTCTAATTCCGAAGTTAGTGATAATGAGCAAGAAGATACAATAATTAGTCCCACGCGCCTAAAACATTTTATTTTAAAACCCGTTGTATTGAAATACGAAGAACAAAAAGAACTTATCGCGAATAATCCTATAAATTTTAGTGCGCCAACTACGACTAATCGTTCATATGATCCATTGATTTTAACACCGGATAACGTTATAAGCTCAGTAAGAAAACGGCTTGGGACCGAAGTAAAAAACGAGTTGTTAGATTTCTATTTTGAGGAACTCAAAATCGTCGAAAGTATAAAAAAAGGGACAAATTTTCAAGGCATTATAAATAAGATTAAAGGCGTGTTAAATATTTTCTCTGCTCCGACCGAAAAAGAGACTGAGGAAGCAAAGGCATTGATGACAGACACGTCAAAACAACTTCACAATATACTAATGCAATGCGTGACAGCAAGCAAACTCTTCTAAGATTAAAAACGAATTGTTTAATAAAATTAATTTAGAGGGATGAATAACAAAATTCGGAACGAAACCAAAAAAATTAGATAGAATTGAAGTTAAAAAACAAATTAATAATAAACCAATGACGTCTCAAATTCGAGGTTTATCGCTAAAGAATGCTTTAGATTTGAACCGCACTTTAACGGCCAAAATATAAATTTATCGCAGTATTTGGACGAATGTAATGAAGCAAAAGAAATTTTACCGTCGGAGTACGCGAAAAAATTAACAAAACTTATTCGGATGCGTTTATATGGCAAAGCTCTAACTTGTGCGCGTGGAGAAAATTTTAATTCTATCGAAGATATATCCGATTTTTTCGAAAACACTTTCGGATCAATAATACGAATGGACGGAAGATGTTGCTAAATTAAAATAGAAAAACAATGAGACAGTCATGGCTTATTTTAACCGACTACAAGAAATAAAAAATGAAATAGTTAAAGCGGCCGACAGAGACGGTTGAGTCGCAATAGCGGATCATTTCATGCTCGAACTAAAGCGAGATTGTTTAAAATTCTTTTTCAAAGGGCTTCGTTAGGAAATTCGTGCCCGTTTAGGGACCCCAACTTCTACAAAACAGGCTCGTGAACAAGCGTTTGAGGTGGAGCGCGAGTTTACTTGTAGCGTCCTGGACGAGGAGACACCGAGCCGAGTGGAGGCTCATTTAATTCAACTTGAGAAACGCGTAAATTAAATTATATTTCGAATAACTTTCCGATTGTATGCAAACATTGTTCTAAAAGTAGCCATGGAGCCATCAATTGTTTCAAATCAGCACGAAGTTTCTTATAGCTCAAAAACTCGGTCGGATAATAGCCGTAATTACAATAAGCCACAATTTACAATTTGGTGGTTGGAATGAGTATCAAAATCAAACAGAATTTTTGTCAAATAGAGATAGAGATAAAAATGATTCTTTTGTTATAATATAATACATTTTCATATCAGCAATTTAAGACGGAAGATCGGGTAAATAATTTCAGAACTCGCGGTGTGATTTATAAATAACGAATCGAATAATAATATAAGACTACTTGTGGCGAAATTAAAATAGATTTCGAAGGATCTTCTGAGGAACTAAATTTAGTACACGATTCGTTCCCTATACAAGAAATCGATTTCTTTCGTAGAAATCTATTATTCGGAACAATATTTAGAATTTAACGGATTAATTCTTCCCTTTGAAAATATAAATAACATGCAAACAAATAAATCAATTAATATATAGAAATATACGAACACAAAAAATTCAAGATTTTATAATTATACCGATAGTGACTCAGAAACGTCAAGTAATTTCCAGTTGCATAAAAATTATGAAACGATTATAAAATTTGACACAAACCAATCGTATGAAATCTTCGAGCAAGACCAAAGAAATGAAAGAAACCAAAATGGCAATGACAAAGTCCTATACATTGTGATGCGACTTTTCGTCGGCCCGAAGAACTAGATAAATTAACGAACCGACGGAGGTTCCGTCGTAACGACGTTCGAAATGGTTATATCGCCGATTTCTGTTTTTTTGGGCGCCTGGTGCTATTAGCAACCGATATTATCAAAATTACCACACAACAACCTGGCAACACTTCCTCTCGACTTCACGTCACAGAGGGAATCCCGACGGCTGACCGCCTCGGAAATGGCGGCTTTTAGAGTAGAGGAAAATATTTTAATAATCACTCAAAAATTTGAATTTAACCACTTCTGTAAATGTATTCAATAAATTAAATACACACATGCATACTGTCTCTGCCGAAACTCATTATTCGTTCGGCTGTTAATAAAATATATATAATATATAATTAAACTCAACCGCCCGTCGGGCTAACCGTAAATGATACTCGCTTAATTAAATAATTCTCCGCTGCTCCGCCTCAACTCTACTGGACGACAACCTGCTCTAATCTACTATACCATACTCTACAAAATGGCTACTTCGCCTAAACCAATACCACTAAATGAGATGACTGCTCTCTAGGACGGTCAGGTAGCGAATCGATGAGACCGGCTTCGTCAATTTAATAATTTTTAACTGGTGGCTTCCGCGGTCCGAAAACTTTGCCTCAATTCGATAATTTCTAATGTGCGTGCTCTCTCCTTTCCACCTTTTCATGCGCTCTCGCTCCACGACGGCCGAACTGTAACAAGAGATTGATTGATTGATTGATTGAAAAGCTTTATTTGGCCTTTGGGATTTAAACCCTGTAGGCACTTACAGTGTTAAAAACAGTCAGCAAAATAAAAAATAATGTTAACAATAATATATAAATTTGCTTAATACTAATTCGATTTCACATTTTATGCAAATGAACTATAAAATAAATAACAATAAAATAAAATAAAAAAAATAAATAAAAATAATCAGTTTAAAATATAACAAAATAAAGTAACAATAAAATAATAAAGCAATAGTAGTTCTTGTTCGTACAAACGCAATGAGTACATTCTATTCGAGGTGAGGGATCAGCGGTGAGGTTATTCCGTCACATTGCATCCTGGTGTCCCAGGCAGTTTGGTCGAGTCCAAACAAATGATGAAATAATAAATCTTTGAATTTGGTGATGGATGATTTTTCGAATGCATATGGAGGGAGTTCATTTATGATCTTGGATGAGGTGATGATAAATGATTTATTTAAAGCCTCCGTACGAGGAGGGAGGTAATTTAGGGATTTTAATGGATGACGAGTGGAAGTGCGGTGGTTATGTTGTGGGGTGTTTAATTAGATGAAATGATTTGCCAGATAAATGAAGGAGTTACGAGAGATGACGCTATATGCAAGTGAGCCGATGATGTATGAGCGTCTGGACTCAACTGATAGCCACCTGAGACCTAACCTATACGGAGTAACGTGCTCTCTTCTCGGTATGTCCCTCACACGAACCGTACACATGCATTCCGAAGTGAGAAAAGACAAGTGCTTCTATGAGTCTCTTTCTAAGACCTAGTGACAAAGTTTTTCTGTAATATCGCAATGAGTGTAAAACACCATGCACACGACTCGAGATGGATAACTCTTGCCTTGTCCAATCAAAAGGTGGAGTAATCATGACCTCAAGCGATTTAACCTCACATTCATAATCCAAGAAGTCCGTTTCCAGTTTAACCATAGGAGCAGTGTTCAAGTCAATGCGCGATAAAAAGGCCTGGCTACCCAGAATCATAACTTTCGTTTTTTTAACATTTAGCTTAAGTCCGTTTTTGTGGGCCCATAGGGCTATTGCATTCGCATCCTGTGTAATACGTTGCACTCCCATTTCAAATTCTGCAGGAAAAACGAATGGTAGTAGGTGTAGACCTGGGCATCATCGGCAAATAGCATACAGGGTGTCCTAAAAGTAACGATACACCCAATAAATATTCCAGGTAAAAGCTTTTTTAAAAAAGGTGAAGGTCATTCCTTAAGTAACTTTTTACGACGAATCCAGTGGTGAACTTGAATTGACCTTCAACTTGTCATTCAAGGTCATTTCAAGGTCAACTTTGTTTTTTTAAATGGGAACCCCTATTCTTGACAATAGCAATCGAAAGAGCGAGAAATTTTACGTCTAAACATGTACTCAGGTCATAGGTCAAAGTGACCTTGAACCTTCTGCTGAAGGTTATTAAGTTTTAGGTATTGATCGGCTCTGATCTGTACTTGTTTGACTTAGGGGTATTAAAAAGGTCAAGGGAATTCTTGTAATAATGGTATCCAATGGTGACCTTGGATTTGACCTAGCGTTAGACCTTGAAGGTCATTCGAAGGTTAACTTTTTTTTCCCGCTCTTTTGATAGTTGTTGTGAAAAATAGCCGTTTTCATTAAAAAAAAACCCAGCTAAAATCATATCGTTAAAAACATCTACGAGGTGCAGAGTTAATTGAGGCTCTAACAACTTTAACATTTCCACAGATATGCCATCAATCCCCACTGCCCTCGAGGATGCTCCCCGAATTGCATATTGAATTTCTTTTGCAGTTTGTGACGTTGCACTTTTGATTCTCGATGAGTTGTTCCCGTAGTGCAACGTGTCACTATGGCTTACAATACTAAATAATAATGATAATAAAATAATAATTACTATCCGGTAACAAATTGAATTATTGGGCGCCAGTTACCGGTAAAACTAACGACAAGCCGATTCAGGGTCGCGGGCTTCACGTTGCCATCACGGGAAAGATGGCGGAACCACGTTGTAAGGAATTGGATAATATTCTCGGGTTATAAAATCAGTCACTTAATCTCACACAACAATTATTAACACTTTAATTATTACCACTTTATCATACAGTAAATACAAACGCATACCGAAATCTCGCTTATTTATTGTTCAATACTTTATCTGCACGCAACTCGGTAAATCATCGTAAAACGCAAAAGGAAATATAATAATGATAATCGGAAAATACAATAATAAATTAATCGGTTTTCGCGCGGCTATTCTATCTTACAATTTCGCGGAACGTCCTTCAATCTCACTCTCATACCTTACAATACTTTGAACTTCCTCACTCACCGCAAGTCGAGAACTCTCCGCTTATACGAATTAATTGTCTCTTTACTGACTCGACGTCTAACCCTTGAATTTCGGGTGTTTCTCACTCCAACTAATCGTACAACAGCTACTCTATCGCCTCAATACTTTAACTTTCCTTAAATCTCAGCGGATCTCAATATGGCTACTACGATGTGGTTTCTCGCTCAACGCGTCTACTCTGTACGGCGGTTGGGGAAGGAGTCTCTTCCTTCTTCTCCGATTCGTATTATCCGCTACCGATCGTGGAGCTAGTTGTTCTCCCTTTCCGCTATCATATCCGCTAGATCGGTGGTAGTAGACATACCGATAATCGTCCGTAACGCCATCTATTTTCCTTCCAAATCCGCTAGTGTACGTTCGCCATTTCCTTTTATCCGCTATCTGTGCAAATCCGCCAACGCCTCCACCAATGCATCGGGACAGCTGCCTATCTCCTTTCCTCTTACATTCGTACGTATAAACACCAGCCCATTCGTAGTCGATCCCCCTCCGGCGCACCGCTCTCACCTATACTCAACGTGCGCGTGCAGTGTGCGCGCCGTCACTCTCTTACTCGACGCACGCGGTCAACATCTCTCCATCTCTCTCGGCTTCGCGCGCGCACGCGGTGATCGGTGCCGTCGGCAGTTTGCCGATATTCTTACGGTGTCGCCACGGGACGGTGTATCTGATAGATATACACGGGCTACCACGACGTCGTCAGCTGCTTCGCTCGTACCTTGTTCTCGTACACAGTCGGTCCCGTGCTACGTGTTGTTCTTAACCGCCAATCCTTTCCTTGTACCGAAATATTCCTTTTTATCCTCGCATAAAATCTCATTCGCGACTTCCCGGTAATGAGAGTGGCTCGGGCCGGTATATACAACTACCGCAGTCCTAACCTTCACCTGTCACTTTTCTCTATTCATCTCTCTCACACTTACTATTTTCACTTACTTCTTTTCCTTAATAATTAAGTGAGGCTTGCCTCACAATACCCCCCTCCTAAGTCAGGACACTCCCTGAAAGGATGAGTGGACTGCACTTATTCCCAAACCGGCCTAAGCGAATCTCATTACTTGGAATTTTCATAACCCATTCTAACATCAAATCATACTTCTGCCCTTTTTTAACATACATTATAGAAAAAAAATTAAACTTATCAATTATCAAACAGTAATATTATTAAAGATAAAAATAAATATATTCGTTTATCACTCAGTCGTCAGCAGTCAAAGTGTGCGGACGTGCCTCGAGCTCGTTCGCTCAGTTCATTGAACTGCTGAGTTTGCATATCTTACATGCAACTTTAATTTAAGTGCACAACATATAAATAATTAATTGTAAACTCTTTTAATAATAAAAATGAAATAATAATACATAGCCAGTATGACGACAACCGAGAAACCACCACCGGACAAATTGGATCGTAAATATTATAAATGTCACCCTAAACAACTGGTGACAACTGTGATATGTGTCGTATGTGACAATGGATACCATAGAAGTGATTACGATAAACTAAAAAACCCGAAATATGTGAGTAACAACTTAGTAATATGTCCAGAACATACAATAAGTGATATAACAGCAATAACTGAAAAACATATGTTAAGTGATGTGGCAAAAAAAGTGATCGCAATGATAAAAATGAAACAAACAGAGGAAATAAGAAAAGAATTATTACAAGACCTACATAATAAAACTACAGAAAAACTAAATAAATCCATAAGATTCGAGGACAATGACATGGACAACATAATAACAGAAAACATGTTACTAAAAGAACTAGTTACCGAATTGCAAGATAAGAACAAAGTGCAAAAAGAACTAATTGAATTACAAAGACAAAAATGCTCAGAACCACAACCCGTTAAAAAATCTTATGCTGAAATAATAAGTGATCTAAAATCAAAACCGAAAAGAATACCTAAAATCACGGTTAAATGCACAGATATCGAACAAAAAAATACCATAGAGCTGCTTACGAACTGCATAGTTTCACAAAAAGAAATACAAACTAAATACATTAGACAAAAAAACAAAACTGAAATTGAAATAAGCTGTATGAACGATCAAAGTGTAGAAGCTGCTGAGCTAGCACTAAAAAATAATCTGAAACAGTGTGATATAGTAATAGAAAAACAGTCTAATCCAAAAATAAAAATAGTTGGTATTAACAATACAACTCAGATGAAAGAAAGTGAAATCGAAAATGACATTAACATAAGGAATTTTACTACCTTTAACACTAGTGGAAAAATACTAAATATGTATACCAACAAAAGAAATAAAACAGATACAATGTTAATGGAAGTCACACCAGAAATTTATAAGTATGTACGAGAGAATGGAAATAAGGTTTTTGTGGGTCATCAGTACTGTAGAGCATATGACCTTATTAATATTACACCTTGTTTAAATTGTGCAAGATATGGTCATAGTACAACGAAGTGCAGAAATAATACAGTCTGCATTAAGTGCTCTGAAAACCATAATGTAAATGAGTGCAAAAATACTAAAATAGAATGCGCTAACTGTATATATAATAATGAGAAATACAGAACTAATCTACCAACTGATCACTTGCCAACAGATAGACTTAAATGTAGTATTTTAAAGAAAAAAATAAAGAAGTATATCGAATCTATAGACTACCCAATCGCACCTGTATTACCAACCTGGGATGAAACAAGTGCTTTAAGAGACATATGCAAAATACAAACAAATACACTTATATATCAAAGAAAGACAAAACCAACTCTAACAGCACGAAGAACAAATAGTCAAATCATCTCAATAAAAACAACGAAAAAAACAGCTACTTAACAATGGATACGCAATTAAATTTACTTGAAGAAATACAAAAGAATCTACAAAACTGTGAGTGTGAATATTTTGATCTTGATACCTTTAATAAAGAAAGGAGAAATAATAGTAATTTAATTTTATCAATGAACATTAGAAGCCTAAAAGCAAATTTTGAAAAACTTCAAATCTTTATTAAGGGTCTTAGGATTAAACCGTATGTTATTGTATGTACAGAGGTATGGGAATTAGAGTATTATCAGTTTTATAAAATAAATGATTATAAAATCTATTATAACTATGGAGATGTAAATAAAAATGATGGAGTAGTTGTATACGTAAGAGAGGATGTAATGCATACGTGTGAAACAATAACCATAAATAGACTTAAAATAATAAATACTATTATTACATTAAGTAATAATAAACAGTTACAAATATCTTCGTTATATAGATCGCATGATCTTACTTGTGCAGAATTCATACATAATCTAAAAATTTACTTAGACATTAAATGTAAAGTACAAAATCATATGATTATTGGGGATTTTAATATAAATATAATGGAATGTAATAACATAAGTTTAAACTTTTTGAATAACCTACTTGAAAAAGGTTTTCTACCAAGTTTCACTAATATCACGAGGCCAAAAAACTTAATGTCGGAAACAGGAACTTGTATAGATAATATATTTATTAAAACAGACTTCATGACTACTAAAGCTTTAACATTAAAAATACATATAACAGACCACTACCCGATTTTTGTAGAATTAAAAAATGGGAAAATCACAACAAAAAGTAATGGAAAACAAGGAAGATCGTACTTGTACAACTACGACAAGTTATTGTATGAAGCGAACAAGGTAGACTGGTCTAAATATTTTAATATGAATGATCCTAATGAAATCATAAAAACCATAATAAAGGATATACAAATATGTACTGATAAAGCTAAGTATATAAAAAAAAATGTGAAAAAAAATAATATAAATCCTAGAAAAGACTGGATTACTAAAGCCATTATAACTTCTTGTAATAAGAAAGAAAATCTGTATAATAGACTAAAATTGTATCCTAACAATGAAGAACTCAAAACACAATATAAAACATATGTTAAAACACTTAATAAAATAATTATAGATGCAAAATTAAAATTCAATAAAAAATCGATTGAAGAAAATAAAAATAATCCTAAAAAACTGTGGTCATGTATAAATAATAAAATTGGTAGAACTAAAAGCCTAAAATAATACTTCAATAAAGCAAATTAAAATGGATGATAAGTTAATAATAAAAAACGAAAAAGAAATTGCAAACAGTTTAAATGATTTTTACTGCAAATTAGGGGAGACACTAAGTAAAAAAATAAAAACCCCTAATCAAATATTCCTAGAAATGCCTACTAACAACCCAAAAACAATCTTCATTAAACCTACAAACAAATTGGAAATCTTAAAAACTATAAATGAACTAAAGCTCAAAAACGGAGGAGTTGATGGGATTAAAGCAAAAACTCTTAAGACTATTGCAATAAATATTGCAGACATTTTGACCTATGTTTTTAACTTAAGTATAGAAAAATCAATATGGCCAGATCAATTAAAAATAGCAGAAGTAATTCCAATTTACAAGGCAGGAAAGAAAGATGAAATGGGTAACTACAGACCCATATCCTTGATATCCAACATTGCCAAAATTTTTGAAAAAATAATACATGTGAGGATTACTGATTTTATACACAAAAGCAATATACTGAGTAAAAAACAATTTGGATTTATTAAAAATATAGGAACAAAGGATGCATTAAGCATTATAACGAACTCAATATACGAGAAACTTGATCAAAGTAAACCAATTGCCATTACCTTCCTAGATCTAGCTAAAGCTTTTGATACCGTAGATCATAAAATATTATTAAAGAAACTATATGCATACGGAGTGAGAGGAAAGGCTCATGATTTGATTAACAGCTACTTAAGCAACAGGAAACAAAAATTGAGAAATGGCACGCAAGAAAGTGACTATCAAATAATTAAAACAGGTGTTCCTCAGGGTACTATCCTTGGGCCTCTACTTTTTATATTGTATGTAAATGATTTACTAACCAAGATGCCAGATAACTCCATACGATCATATGCTGATGATACAACTATCACTGCAACAGGAGCAACATGGAAAGAAGTAGAAGTAAAGATGAATAAATATCTAGAAGAGGTCTCCATTTGGCTAAGATTAAACAAACTAACTCTAAACATACAGAAAACTGTTTATATCACCTTTGGGATTTATTGTGATAGTGTTCCAGACAAGATAGATATCAAGATAAACAATGAGTTAATTAAGCGAGTAACGGAGGTCAAATATCTAGGTATACATTTTGACATGAACATGAAATGGAATAAACATATTGAATACTTGATAAATAAAACTAAGTATCTAATTTTTGTATTCAGCAAAATAACTAAATTCATGGATAGTAACACATTGAAAATTATATACTATGCTCTATTTAACAGTGTGATTAACTATGGAATCATAGCATGGGGTGGAGTATATCAAAATAACTTACAACTATTACAATCTATACAAACAAAGATCCTAAAAATTATAAACAAAAATACTTTTCAAATAATAAGCCCTTTAAACATACAAAAATCTTTCGCATATCAATGTCTTCTTTATTACTATAACGATCTTAAAAGACAAATTTTAAATTCAGAAAGTAAAACAAGACGAAAACTTATAATTAAGCCTAAATTCGTTAAAACAGTGAGCACAAAAAATAGTTATATAAAAGCAATAGACACGTTTAATAACCTGACAAGAGATTTAAAGGTATTAGATATTAACAAGAAAAGTAACAAAAAAAAATACAAGGCAGGAAAGAAAGATGAAATGGGTAACTACAGACCCATATCCTTGATATCCAACATTGCCAAAATTTTTGAAAAAATAATACATGTGAGGATTACTGATTTTATACACAAAAGCAATATACTGAGTAAAAAACAATTTGGATTTATTAAAAATATAGGAACAAAGGATGCATTAAGCATTATAACGAACTCAATATACGAGAAACTTGATCAAAGTAAACCAATTGCCATTACCTTCCTAGATCTAGCTAAAGCTTTTGATACCGTAGATCATAAAATATTATTAAAGAAACTATATGCATACGGAGTGAGAGGAAAGGCTCATGATTTGATTAACAGCTACTTAAGCAACAGGAAACAAAAATTGAGAAATGGCACGCAAGAAAGTGACTATCAAATAATTAAAACAGGTGTTCCTCAGGGTACTATCCTTGGGCCTCTACTTTTTATATTGTATGTAAATGATTTACTAACCAAGATGCCAGATAACTCCATACGATCATATGCTGATGATACAACTATCACTGCAACAGGAGCAACATGGAAAGAAGTAGAAGTAAAGATGAATAAATATCTAGAAGAGGTCTCCATTTGGCTAAGATTAAACAAACTAACTCTAAACATACAGAAAACTGTTTATATCACCTTTGGGATTTATTGTGATAGTGTTCCAGACAAGATAGATATCAAGATAAACAATGAGTTAATTAAGCGAGTAACGGAGGTCAAATATCTAGGTATACATTTTGACATGAACATGAAATGGAATAAACATATTGAATACTTGATAAATAAAACTAAGTATCTAATTTTTGTATTCAGCAAAATAACTAAATTCATGGATAGTAACACATTGAAAATTATATACTATGCTCTATTTAACAGTGTGATTAACTATGGAATCATAGCATGGGGTGGAGTATATCAAAATAACTTACAACTATTACAATCTATACAAACAAAGATCCTAAAAATTATAAACAAAAATACTTTTCAAATAATAAGCCCTTTAAACATACAAAAATCTTTCGCATATCAATGTCTTCTTTATTACTATAACGATCTTAAAAGACAAATTTTAAATTCAGAAAGTAAAACAAGACGAAAACTTATAATTAAGCCTAAATTCGTTAAAACAGTGAGCACAAAAAATAGTTATATAAAAGCAATAGACACGTTTAATAACCTGACAAGAGATTTAAAGGTATTAGATATTAACAAGAAAAGTAACAAAAAAAAAATAAAAGACTGGATAAGAATCAATGAATAATAAAATGAAAGCATCAAATATTGATTGTCAGCAGTTCAAGATTTGGCTTCTAAAAATACATGCACAAGAGATCTTGCAACTTACTAGTGATACTATGAAAGTACAAGAATTATTACATGCTGTTAAACTAGATATAAACAAATATACAAATCTTAGAACTGAAATTAAACAAAGTCTGTCGTCATCTCACAGTATAATTCTAGATATAGGAACTTATATTTGTGCGAATGGTAAATGCAATCATAATGTAGATCGCAAACATCGTCGAATTTCAAATTATAACTACAATAAAATGAGTGACTTTTTTTCAAAAACAAATATAAAACTGAATAATATCACTGAAGAAATACTGTATATATGGATGAAAGAAACAGAAAATGAAAAAAATAATATAATGACTAAAAAATTTATAAAAGAATGTGAAACAAATATAGAATATAAGAGAGGCACTACTATTCAAAGATATAAGCCCATTGAAACCGTTTTTGATATGATAGATAATATGGCTAAAATAAATAGTAACAATATAATGAATAATAATGCACCTGCTGCACCTGGAAACAAGATAGAACAAATAAACGCGCACAGAATGACGTATGGAGACATTAATTATCTAGGAGGAAATAAAGCACTACTTTATTTTTATAGAGGCATAAGAGGAACTCAGACTTTCACTAATTCTATGTATTCACTAAAAAGCCAACCATCATACAAAGATACAATAATAGTAGATGATATAGTATTCACATCATCGTGCAAATGTGATTCTGCACTCCAACACAAAGAAATGTTTCCGCATTATAGAGTCACCTGTGCAGTAGGACTAACGTGCCCTGCCAGACTCAATAGTTATGAAAAAATAGCATATGCAAGAAGCAGAAACGCGTCAACAGAAACTTTTACGACTGCTAGAGCCATGCTAGTAAGATATTGGTAAGCTAGTAGCTAAAATAATAATAATAAAAACAATAAAGTAATAAATAAAGAGAACATAAATAAATTATTTATATAAAAGACAACCAATAAATACAAATAATTGAATCTGATATGATATAATATAATAAAATATATTCTTATCTAATAATAAAACTTATTTTAAAAATATATAAATGTATAATAAATGTTACACCATACAAACTTTAGAAATTTATCAGTTTTGGTGTATAAGTAAGAAAAAAACCCTTATACCCAGATGTATGAATGAGTAGGCAGAGATGGGCAACTCGTGTCAGGAAGTCCGACTGGGAAGTACTATCGATGTCGATTGTGTGCATGTATAGTATGTGTGTTAATGATGGATGGCATGGTGGTTTGCTGTACTAAGTACTGCATAACTAACCAGCGTTTTTGTTAAGTTTTAATAGTTTTAAAGCAGACCTGCGAACAGGAAATCTTATTTTCCTCTGCAGGTTTCACGGCATTGTAGTGGGGTTATTGTAAAATAATTGCGTATCACTGTAACTGCGAGTGAAATGTTTTGTAGGAATTGTGTATGTATACAATACTTTTGTGCCATATATGTTTTCTATGTAACTCTGGTTAATAATAAATAAATAAATAAATAAAACCACAAGATACTTACTACTTTTCCTCTCTTCATCTGCAGGATCGATGATCTGAAAACAAGGTTTACCGCTATTCTCTATTTTACTCCTCTTTTTTTCTCTTTTCGGTCTTCCTCTTCTCACTTCTCCTTCCTCATCTTCATTCCTTAATCTAATTTCTCTACCAAAACCTCTTCTTTTCGTTTCGCTCCGCTACTTCTGCTCTATCTCTTCCGCCTCTCTCTTCATTCTTCGCACTCTAATCCTCTCTGTTTTTTTTTCTCTTTCTCTCTTTTCTTTTTCTTCTCTCTGTTTCTTCTCTCCGACATCTCTCTTCCTCTTCTAACCGGCGGCGTCGTCGGACCGTAACTCTGAGTTCTCAGTCTTTCGCTCTGGGAGGGACATAACGTTTTAAATCCGAGACGTGCACCTTCGCGTTACGCTTTTCTGAGTCCATTTTTAGGACGTAGACCGTAGGGGATAGTTTTTCTATTATCTCGTAGGGACCGTCGTATTTAGCACCCAGTTTAGCCGCGAAGTTTTGTGCCGCGTTGGAAAGCAAATGCGTTCTCCGCAATATCAAATCGCCAACTCTAAATTCCGCTACTCGTTTATTCTTATCATACGTTCTCTTTTGTTTTACATGTGCTTCGTCTAAATGTTTAGCTACAAGATCTCGTAATGCATCTAATCTAGTCAGTCTATCTATCCAAATCTGTGGATCCATTTTCAAGACAGGTTTCCTGGCTTCCACCTCCCTCCTCAGGCTCTTGACCGGGCGAGGATGACGACCGAAATTAAGAAAGGCCGGAGAGACTTTCGTCGATGTTTGTGTAGCTGTGTTAAGAGCATGGCGAAACTCATGCACATGCTCGTCCCAACCCCTATGATCTGCCTTTACAAACATCGAGATCATTGTCTTGAGTGTCCGGTTACTCCTCTCGACAGGGTTAGCCTGGGGGTGGTAGGGTGGGGTCGTTATGTGTTTGATACCATATTCTTCCAATACTGCTTTGAGATGTTTATTGTCAAATTCTTTGCCGTTATCTGTGAGGAGATATTCTGGTGATTCCCACCTAAACAAGATTAGCTCTTCCAGTGCTTGTGATACCGCTTTTCCATCTGCTTTACGTATCGGTTTTAATTCTATCCATTTTGTGAACAAGTCTTGGAAGACGATGAGATATCTGTGCTTACTCTTGCTAGGTGGGAATTCCATCAAGTCTGCAGCTACTACCGCCCATGGTTTTTCCACAATCCTCGTCCCCATTAACCCTTGTTGACTTAGCTGAGGGATTTTATACTGCTGGCACACTGTGCATTCTTTAATATGTTTATTAACATCGTGCCACATCCCTTGCCAGTAATATTCCCTTGCTATTTTGTCATACGTCTTTTCCACCCCTAGGTGTCCTGCTGATAATTCGTCGTGTGCATCATGCAATACTTTCTTCTTATACTCTTCCGGTACTACTAACCGCCAGTTTTCGTCTTTATTTGTTATTGGATCAATTAATGGATCATTTCTAAATCTGTATAGCATATTATCCTCTATTCGCCAATTCGGGTATTTCTTAGGAAAATCCTGTACTTCTTTTATCCGTCTAATATACCATTCATCTTTTATCTCGCTAAATGCCGCTACATTGTCTTCTATACCCTCGTACATCCGTGATAATGCATCTGGGACGTGATGTAAAGCACCTTTTCTGTGTATTATTTCGAAGTCCCACTGCATCATCTCCAAGGACCATCTTGCTAGTCTACAGGACGGATCTTTAAGGTTTTTTAACCACCGCAACGCGCTATGGTCGGTGATCACCGTAAATTGGTAACCTTCGAGGTAGGGACGGAGTTTCTTTATTGCCCATAACACCGCTAGACATTCATTTTCTGTTGTCGTGTAATTTTTTTCTGCTGAATTAAGTACTCTACTCACATAAACTATTGGGTGTTCTCCATCCTCTAGTTCTTGGGTCAATACCGCACCAATAGCATAGTTACTGGCGTCCGCCTGTAGACAGAATGGCTTGGAGAAGTCGGGTCTTGCTAACACAGGTGCTCTTGTCAATGCCATTTTTAATTTAAAGAAGGCTTCTTGTTGTTCTTCTTCCCATTTCCATGTAATATCCTTTTTTAATAGTTTCAATAGTGGAATTTTGGTTTCCGAGTCCTTGTCCAGGAATCGGGAATACCAGCCGATCATACCCAAGAATCTCCGTAACTGTTTAATGGTTTTAGGAGCTGGGTATTCGACTATTGGTGCCGTCTTCGCTGGATCTGGACGCAGACCATCTTTATCTAATACGTATCCTAAGTATGTTACGCTTGTACAACAAAATTCGCACTTATCTCTATTAATCGCTAATCCGGTATCCGCTAGTTTCTTTAATACGATTTTTAGCCATTTTACGTGATCTTCGAATGATTCGGTAGCGATTATAATATCGTCTAAGTACCCGAATTCGTACGGGACGTATTCTGGTCCAAACAATGCATCTATCAGTCGTTGGAAGGTCATCGGTGCGTTCGTTAGACCAAATGGCATACGAATAAATTGGTACAGTCCTTTGCCTGGTACCGAGAATGCAGTATACTTCTTACTTGCCCTGTCTAATGGAATCTGGTAGAATGCTTGACGGAGGTCAATTTTTGAAATAAACCTCGCGTGTCGCATTCTATCCAGAATCGTATCCATATTGGGAACTGGATAAGCGTCCCTTTTCGTCTGCTTGTTTAAATCTCGGTAATCCACGCAGAACCTGTATGTAACATCCGCCTTTTTAACCATGACTGGAGCGCTCGTATAATCGCTAGCCGACTGTTCAACTATACCTTCATTCCATAAACGTTCTACTTCTTCTTGTGCACTGTCGATCATTTTCGGAGACATTCGGCGTGGTCTGTGGCGAATTGGAGTTGAACCTGGCAGCACTGCAATATGGTGTTCTATGATTTGGGTGACTCCTGGAGATTTCTTTGAAGGAGGTAATATCTTATTTACCAATTTATTAATTTCTTGTCTTTGATAGTCTGTAATCTCTGATATACCTGCACATTCCGCATATATCATAGGATTATCATCGGCTTCTATACCATTGAGTGTTTTATGCCAAGGTCCTTCATGGACTCGCCACCGCCCATGTTTATGCCTTTCGTCTACATCCCATTTTTGACAAAAATCTTTTCCTAAAATAACATCGTGTTCAAATACTTCTTGTGCTTTTAATTCTAACGTATCAATATGACCATCCACATCTAAATTTAACCTTAAAGTACCCAGAGCTTTATTTATTCCGCCATGCGCATTTTTTACGTAGGAGTCCGACGGTTGCAGTCTGTCTTTGAATTTTTCTACCACTCTAGGACCTGCGACCGATATCGTTGCTCCTGAATCTAACAATCCTTTAAAAACTACTCCACCAATATTTATCCGCACAAAACCTCTATTTTCTACACTTGTTTCTGCTACTTCTTTTTCATCTCTTTTATCTTCTACTAATTCTACTTTATTTTCTTCATCTTTACTTTGTCGAATTTCTATCTTCTTCCTATATTCTTCACGTCCAACATTCATTTTCTTAATTTTCTTTACTTTAATTATATTTTCTTCACTCCTATCTTCCACTGACTTCTTTCTTCCTTCAATATTAGTTTGACCCAACGTTGTATACTTTTTCTTGGACTTGTTTCGTTTAGATTTACCATCCTCATTCCGAGTCATGTTATCATCTCTCACGGTTTTGTCCGAAATTTCTTCATTTTGCCTGATGTCTGTAAGTAGTGTGTCAACTGCTACTGACAGAGCAGGTATTCGTTGATAGTCTTTTTCTTCTTCTTCCTTCCAAGACTCTACAGCGCGTTCGTCGACTGTAACTGGACGTAACTCTATCTTTTGATAGGTCGCCTCGGTGTTTCCACTCTTCTCGCTTTCTTCTGTAGAGCCTTTCTTCTTCATTACCTCTATTTTTTTGTTTGAATGTTTTTCGCTAGTACTTAATTCCCCTTCTGATGTCCTAGAAGGTTCTATGTATTTTTTCTTTTTATTTTCTACTACTTCATTCGACAAACCATATTTCTCATCTATTATTTCATCATTCCTCAATATTTCTTCTATCAATTTTTCTTTTGTTTGCTCTGGTACTTTTGTTTGGTTTAAATTCATTTGTGGCTTCTTATCTTCTTTGTCTAATTGTTTAATTGCTGTCCTGGGCCCTGGGTAAGCTGTAGCTGCGAGGACACGGGGCCCGTCTGTCCTCCAGCATTGCCGTTTCCCATTGCTTGTCTCCAGTGTTCACAATCAGGACAGTTGGATAGAGTTACACCCATTTTTCCACACGCTTGGCAGTATTGCCTCATATCTGCCAATCTGGCTGGACATGTTGTCGTTCTGTGTCCAGTTTGGCGACAATAATAGCATGTGACGTTCGGGCATTCAGCTGCACGATGCCCCACCTGATTGCAATGGAAGCATGCTCCCACGAAGGTACCTGTCAATTGTGCCTGTATCCTTTGGGGTGGCACTGACATGATTCGCGGGTTTGCTCCATTATTAATCTGGGGTGCAATCGTTGAAGACCTAGGTTGGCCTCCAGTCTGCCATTGTCTAGGATTTCCGCTAAAACTTCTATTATTATATCCAATATTCCTTTTTTCGTAATTTATTCCGCTATTAGTATAATTGATCCTATTATTATTATTATTAATATTTCCGCTATTAAATTCTCTCCTATAGTTATTTGGTTTCGACCAATTTGTCCAATTTTGCTGTGGGGAGCTTGGTGGACGTGATTGGCTATTGGATTGTAACGGAGATGTTGAAATTTCCGCTATTATTCCTTGATGTGGTACCATTACTTTTGCGTCTACATCTTTAACTCTACCGATATTCTTCTTCGCTTCTTTTATATTTCCTCTTCCTTTACCGCTATTTTTCTCAATCGCACAATTTTCATAATTGACCTCTTTCTTATTTTCGTCTATTACCGCTATTTTTCCCGGTTTAGTATATTCTGGGGCGGCTGCATCTGGAATTTTTGAATTTTCTAAAGGTGGTGGGGGTTTAAATCTCTTGTCTAACTCTACTTGATCTTCGTGTCTTCTACCATATTTCTCTAACTTCGAATAATCTTTTATTTTTTTATTTTCCATGTATCTTCGATAATCTGGTTTAAGATTGCGATATATTACTTCAATTTGTCTTTTAATAGACGGAGCTTTCCTAAAGTGTGCAAAAATATGCTTCATACATCCGATGTAATTTGTGATCGATTCGTTTTTTCCTTTGGTACGTTTCCACGCTTCTTCCCATATATCTGTTTCCGATAGCTTTTTCATAAATTGGGCTTTAAATGATTTTTCAAAGTCTTTCCATTTTTTCAACTTATCTTGTATGTCGCTATACCATCTGCTCGCTCTCTTTGTCAGAATACAGGGTAGCCCTTGGAAGAATTGTGAATCTTTCATATAAATTTTTTTTCTGCAATTTTTCAACCTCATCAAGAATTCTCCTGCGTTATCGCGTTCTTCGCCTGAGAATGACAAACCCCATCCTTTAAAAATTCTCATTATTCTGTCGCTTTCTGCGAGATCGTATCTTCTTTTATTTTTCTTCGTTTTACTCTTCTTCTTTGTTTTTGATTTTTTTTTTATTCTTTTTTTCTTTATCTTCTTCTTTATCATCATCATCCGAATCAGAACCATTTGAGCTTGTATTATCATCACTATCGCTCTCTTCACTACTACTACTACTATCATCGCTACTATCATCGTCGCTTTCATCTTTACCGCTATCGCTATCTTCGTCGCTATCATCTGTTCCACTATCGTCATGTTTTCTTCTGTCCTTGCGTTTCCTTGAACTTTTCTTTTTACTATTTTTCTTTCTACTCTTTTTATTTTTCTCATCTGCATTTTCTTCCTTTTGTGCATCCTCGGTTTTTTCATTATCTTTTTGATTTAATACTTCTTCATTCTTTTGTTTTTCTATTTCTTCTCTAACCATTTTATCTTCTAACACGTAGTTTGGCGGGATAGAACCAAGAAGACCAGGTGCTGGAGTCTGCAATGGTACGCACTCGTTTTTGTCTTGGCTTTCACTGTTTGTCTTATTTAAATTAGTTCGATCGGCTTCGTTGTTTCTTTGACAAATTGGTGTACTATTTACACGTGCTGCCTTAGCACTTTCTTTCTGTAATTGTACGTATCTAGAAGCTCTGCGATCGATTTCTAACCTTGTTTGACGTTCTTCTTCTCGCCTAAAATAACTAGTATCGTTTACCCATTGCTTCTCGTAATCATTATCTTGATTGTGTGAATAATTCTGTTCATTTGCTTCTTCATCATTATACGTAATGGAATCTTCAATGTCTGGTCTTATATTGTTATCATTCTCCGCCATAATTTGTTCTTGTCTAAATAATGCTTCGTCTTTTCTTTGCATTTCATTTTCAGTGTTTATTTCCGTGCTTCTTCGTCTTGTGTCAGGTTGGGAGTTGTTTTCCCTTTGTGTGTGATTTGCGACGTTTGTGATGTTTTGCGACCTTGATGTATTTAAATTACTTAAGGGCTGTACTATCATTGGGGGGAGTGATGAATCTGGACTCATTCTTAGCGACTGCGCTAATCTCGTATTAGCAGCTACTTGTCTTAAACCTTCCGTTGCAATATTTTCTAATTGTGGTCCGATTGGCAATCCCGGGTCGTACCTGAGGGAAAGATGATCCGTCACTCTCGTTGATTGTATTGTCCCTGATTGACGTACGGAGATCGATCGTACGTTTGTCGCAAGAAACGAATTTGTCGTTGTTGTACTCGTTTGTGTCGTCAGTGTCGTCGTCGTTGTTGCTATTACGTCTAGCTGTGATTGTATGTTCTGTTCTTCATGTGTGTTGCTAGGTACTCTATTCTGTATTTCCGTTACCGCTAATATATTCTGGTTTTCCTGATCTTGTTTTGTTTGTGCCCGAGTTCTTATATTTTGTGGAATACTTGGTTTTGCAATTTTTCTTTTCGTTTTCTTAATTGCTCCTAGTTTGGCTGCTTCCAATTCTGTTAATTCCGGTTCTACTCTGGTACGTACTAGCCGTTCTGAATAGTTTACTTCGTCAACATATGGGTCCCATGGAACATTACGTAATAATTTTGTATCTATCATTGCAGCACGGTGTAATCTATCTATCAATTCTTCTTTCGTTCCTTTTGTGCTAAAATTAGCGTTATCACACATTATCCGTAAAGTATTTTCATCTTGTTGTTTTAATCTCTCTAAAGCTTCTCGTCCTGCTCCTAAGTATAACATTTCATCTATATTTTCTTCATCTTGTCCGTAGGATGCCATCTTTATATCAACAATTTCTAATTTATTTTAAACCGTTAAATTCTCCGGTAAAAAACGTATAATAGGGTGAGAAAAGGAGGGTATAATTCGTTTCGCGAAGGTGCACGTTAATTACCGCCAAAACTATGATTGGAAGGTAAATCTGCAATCCGCAAAACCGTTATATAACCTTTTACTCAAAATTCCGCTAATCCAACAATTCAATATTATTACAAATATATTCGTTGCTAGTGTTACACCAATTAAATAAATTATTAATATAAATACCAATAGATATAATATATAAATACTGTAAGATACCACCTTTAATTATCGTTGAAAAATATTCATCCAGCTTCGTCTTTGTCTTTTACAATTATCTGTTTTAAATACAACTATCTCTTTTATTTTGAAGGACAAATTTATTTTTATAAATGACAAAAGTGATATTAATATTATTTTAATAAATTAACTTAATTCAAAAATATTTTCAATAAATATAAATTTATAGCAGTGCAATATGTTATAAAGTGAATTTAAATTATTTAAATAGTTCCAATTTAATATTAAATAATATTGATGGGAAGATATTAATATAGTTGATTTTAATATGAGTTTCGAGAAAAAAAAATGGTTGAAATATTCTAATGGACAGTTCCTTGTAGTCTTCTCCTTGTGTCTGAAAAATAATTATTTTCCGCTAGATATATATAAGCATCTAAATCTTTCACTCTAATCACTGAAAATAATATTTTCCGCTAATGATCATACATAAATAACATAAATTTATATATATAAAAATGTATAGATATATATATTGTATATGGTGTAACACTAGATATCAGCAATTTCTCTCTTCTTTTGAGGAAAGTAGTGTAAACGAATATTTAAAAATATAATTTAAATTCATAAAAAGAAAATTAATGTTCAAGGAAAAACGCATAAAATGGGCAGAATCACAAAAAATTATAATTTATCAGTCATTCAATTCTACGCTTGGACGTTCCGTTCCTACGCTATCAATCGCAATTTAATAAAAGTTACAACGTGGTCGCACGTGTGTTCAAGGCGGAAGCGCCATAAATTACGGTAACTACTATTTACTACACTTTGAGTACTTCCGGCTTAAACCACGTTGGGCGCCATTTGTGACGTTGCACTTTTGATTCTCGATGAGTTGTTCCCGTAGTGCAACGTGTCACTATGGCTTACAATACTAAATAATAATGATAATAAAATAATAATTACTATCCGGTAACAAATTGAATTATTGGGCGCCAGTTACCGGTAAAACTAACGACAAGCCGATTCAGGGTCGCGGGCTTCACGTTGCCATCACGGGAAAGATGGCGGAACCACGTTGTAAGGAATTGGATAATATTCTCGGGTTATAAAATCAGTCACTTAATCTCACACAACAATTATTAACACTTTAATTATTACCACTTTATCATACAGTAAATACAAACGCATACCGAAATCTCGCTTATTTATTGTTCAATACTTTATCTGCACGCAACTCGGTAAATCATCGTAAAACGCAAAAGGAAATATAATAATGATAATCGGAAAATACAATAATAAATTAATCGGTTTCGCGCGGCTATTCTATCTTACAATTTCGCGGAACGTCCTTCAATCTCACTCTCATACCTTACAATACTCTGAACTTCCTCACTCACCGCAAGTCGAGAACTCTCCGCTTATACGAATTAATTGTCTCTTTACTGACTCGACGTCTAACCCTTGAATTTCGGGTGTTTCTCACTCCAACTAATCGTACAACAGCTACTCTATCGCCTCAATACTTTAACTTTCCTTAAATCTCAGCGGATCTCAATATGGCTACTACGATGTGGTTTCTCGCTCAACGCGTCTACTCTGTACGGCGGTTGGGGAAGGAGTCTCTTCCTTCTTCTCCGATTCGTATTATCCGCTACCGATCGTGGAGCTAGTTGTTCTCCCTTTCCGCTATCATATCCGCTAGATCGGTGGTAGTAGACATACCGATAATCGTCCGTAACGCCATCTATTTTCCTTCCAAATCCGCTAGTGTACGTTCGCCATTTCCTTTTATCCGCTATCTGTGCAAATCCGCCAACGCCTCCACCAATGCATCGGGACAGCTGCCTATCTCCTTTCCTCTTACATTCGTACGTATAAACACCAGCCCATTCGTAGTCGATCCCCCTCCGGCGCACCGCTCTCACCTATACTCAACGTGCGCGTGCAGTGTGCGCGCCGTCACTCTCTTACTCGACGCACGCGGTCAACATCTCTCCATCTCTCTCGGCTTCGCGCGCGCACGCGGTGATCGGTGCCGTCGGCAGTTTGCCGATATTCTTACGGTGTCGCCACGGGACGGTGTATCTGATAGATATACACGGGCTACCACGATGTCGTCAGCTGCTTCGCTCGTACCTTGTTCTCGTACACAGTCGGTCCCGTGCTACGTGTTGTTCTTAACCGCCAATCCTTTCCTTGTACCGAAATATTCCTTTTTATCCTCGCATAAAATCTCATTCGCGACTTCCCGGTAATGAGAGTGGCTCGGGCCGGTATATACAACTACCGCAGTCCTAACCTTCACCTGTCACTTTTCTCTATTCATCTCTCTCACACTTACTATTTTCACTTACTTCTTTTCCTTAATAATTAAGTGAGGCTTGCCTCACAAGTTATATTGGAGAAGTGAAAAGAGGAGCAAGAAGGTGATAAAGGACATGAATTACATACTATGGTTGAAAATGACTGGATATATAGTGGCTGGACATGATTTGAGACAGAAGCGTAGTGACTGTTTAACTGTTGACAAGTGAAAAATTTAAGCGGCGATGGATTTGTCTTTGAGTGCACCAAATTTTGGATACACATTGCAAATATTTCTCAGAATACAGAAAAAAATTTTTAGGTACTGGAATCTATTTGCTCAAAAGTTATTCTAACCTCAAAAAGTGGATTTTTCCAAGTTTTTGTTCAACACCAGCTGGGTTCATCGCTATTTAACTCAAAATCTATCAACTTTTACTATAGAACATTATATGTAACATTCGTTGTTAATTGTGTCTAGAATTTATTCTTCTAGGTTATAATTTCTAATTTCAAGGTGAATGTTATATAAACTACATGTCAATATTCAACTTGAAAAAAGTGCAAGTGCGCCACAATTGATTTGTTTATTCAAAAGTCTAAAAGAAAGCTTGGAGCAATACCTTTCAAATGGTCTGTAGCATTTTTGTGGCCTTCAATTCTGTAAAAAGTTCTGATAATTTAAAAAAACACGAACTTTTTTAAAAAATTTAAATGGAAATTACCATGTTAATTTTTGTGAATTTTTTCTCTTTCTTTAAATTATCATATCATAAATTATCATGCACTTTTTTTGAGTTGAATATTGACATGTAGTTTATATAACATTCACCTTGAAATTAGAAATTCTAAAGAAATAGCATTTCCGAATGCTTTTCGTATTTATAATAAATTTATGGGAGGAGTTGATACACATGATGGTCACTGTAACAATTTATTGCCCAGTATTAGAAGTAAGAAATTGACATCGGTGATTTCTATACGTTTCATTCAGGCATCTATCATTAACTCGGTTGTTCTCTACAATACTGTGAGTACCGAGAATAAAAAAGTTCGAAAGACTTTGCAGTAGCTATTGCAAAACATTATTTATGTTCATTATGTTCTGTAAGAACGTAGCAATTTTGCGAAGTATATCAATTATATTTACGCAAAATATGCTTTCCTAATAAATATTACGTATTTATAAAAGTTTGAAAAATAAATTTTTAAATTAAAAAAAAAAGAAACAAAAACAAAAAAATAAATAATAAAAGCAACAAAATAAAAGACAGATTTGTTTGTCTACCTCCACGTAGTGACTGTTGGTTAACGTCACAATGACGACTTAACGACGAACAAATACAACACAAAAAAAAGACTACGATCATTATTTGTCAAGGAACACTATCAAATTTTATCAGAATTTTTAGAGACATTTTTAAAAAATTGGATTTTCCGGATTTTCCAAAAAGTCGAAAATTGTCTCAAAAAAATCTGAAAACGCTTCTGAAGTTAAAAAAAAAATTTTTACTTCGCCGCCATTTTGAGACGTCCATTTTAGAATTTTTAATTTTTGTAGGTCATATTTCGAAAGTTTGAAATGTTTGTGCAAACTTGTGCTCATTTTTGTTGAATAAAAACATGCTATTTTGATAGAAAATTTGATTTTATAATTTTTCTCGACAAATTTTTCATTGCTTCTTTCGAAAAAAATATCGCCATATTTTTTTTATCCATAATTTTTATACAACATTTAAATTACCTCTATATATCTTGGCTACTTCATTTATGTATTTTGCTTTCTGAGGACCCAAGACCGTCTTGATTTTGTAGAGAGGAACAATTATAGTATTTAATACTAACAAAATTAAAAACGGTGCAATCCAAAAACCCTCGAACTCATACACTGAAAAAAAAATAAAGCAGAATTTGCTTGAGAGCCAAGCAATATCTACCGTGGTGACTCCGGTAAATGAGACAAAGTTGTTATTCCTTTAGAAGCCAAGCAGTTTCTACTTGGGCCTATCAAGCAATACATACTCGACATTAAGAAAGAGATAGACCTAGAATATATATGTATTTTAAAATTGTTAAAAAAGAAAAAGAGGATAAACATTTTAAGATAGTTGAAAGTAAAGGAAATTATTATATGTTTAATTATTGAAATTAACTTTTACAAGTATACAGTCAATAATATATACGAAAAACGTACAGTCAAAAAGTAAGGTTATGTCTTACTCGGAAGCAAAATGCGAATATACCGGAGACCCAAGCAGAAACTGCTTTGTAGCCTAGCACAAATTACTTTTGTTATCAAAAGTAGAAGTCTCTTCGCTGTTTACGGCGGATTCTGCTTTTTTTTTTTCAGTGTAGGTCACTATATTATATAAATTTAATGCCCATTATAACATACAATGAATTTATAAGAATGGATTTCAGTGGGATCAAGGAACTTGCGCATACCTGACCTGAAGAGGATGTCGGTGCTATAGTCTCCGTGACTAGCCGCTCGTTCTCAGTGGCGCTATGGTTAAATGGCGAATTCAACGATAAAAATACTTCAAACATGAATTTTGATCATTACAGCTATTTGGGGCTGCTGTAAAGTACTTTCCCCCTAATTATGACTAAAATTGATGGAACTATGATATTACACTCAATAGCAAATGTTTATTTTTTTTAAAGAAATGTGTAATACGAGTCGCTACTCTCAACGCTCAATGACATACAAGACGCATAACACGTTTTTTTTAAAGAAATACAAATTTGCTGCCAAGAATAATATTTTAATTAACTTAATTTTAGTCATAGCTAGGGGGGAAAGTACCTTACAACAGACTAAAATAGCTGTAATTTTAAAAAATTTTGTTTGAAATACGTTCGTTGTCGAATTTGCTATCTAACCGCAGCGCCACTGAGATCAAGCGACTAATGACGAAAGTAATAGCTCCGACATATCCTTAACTTTGCTTTGTATATAGAGTTATTTTAACATCTTTTTATTAAGGGGATGTCGTACCCGACAAAACATTGTTGTGCAGGTCCGCGCTATCTATTTTATCGATGCCCTATATAAAACTAACTTAACAGAAATCATGTGTGGCGCCCTCTGTATTATATACTAATACATATTTAGTTGCATGCCCACAGATGGCGCTAACAAGCGTTAACGTAATATAAGATATAGAACACAACGCTAGTAAAAGTAATTACAAAATTGATTGTAAAAAAATATAAAATTACTGTAAAAGTAAATGAATAGTTTACTACAAAAATTATAAACGTATCTAATTGGTTTATCCGATTATCTGGAAAAATGGCAAATTATATTTGTAAATTATTCTTGTATTATACATGTGTAATATTAATTCAAAAATTAAAGTAATAGCATGTTTGTACTGTAACGTGGTATTCGCAAACCCGGTATAATTAATTATTTTTAATAATTAAAATTAACCGTTGGGCCGCGTTGCCCAATACCGCGCACACAATTATTTATTTTGTTATCGCGAACTGCGGGCTGTCGCCAGGAACACGAGTTCGCTGGGACGATCGGTGTGGAGGATTCGGGCAATCCTCCTTGCCTCGACACGATATAAAAATTATTAGGATGTCGGCGGGAGCGGGGAGAACGAAATAAACACAATTAATTAAAATAAAATGAATAAAACATTTATTTTAATATATTAATTAACAAGATGGCCATCCAGGCCTCGTGCCGCGACAATGCTCTTTCGCGCGGGCGGAAGTCTCGGGAATCAACCGGATCGAGATACTCGCCTGCGGTTGACTCTGTCCCGAACTCCGTTATACGGGTACCGGCGTACCCGAATACACTCCCGATGTACACACACACACATACACTCGGGGTAATGGGGGGAACGCGCGGTAATATTAATAGGACTTACCGGGATCCGCCCCGTGGATGGCCCATCCGATCCGTGTCCCTGTGTCCTCCTAGGCAACGGAGGACCGACGTCAGCTGCGGTGTTGGAAGGCGGCACTGTGCCGCGGCGAGTGCCTCGCGCACCGCGTCCGCACTCACACACTGACTTCCCGTCCTTATCACACACCAGAAACACTCGCGGCACACCTCGCGAGGACGACCCGGGTATCGACGGCCTTGCGCCTCACGCGCCTTTTCTTAGCCGGAAAAACTATATCGCTCGACACCGAATAGTTTGTCCGCCTCGAGCGGCGGATCGGGACATACTAATAGGCATTTGCCTAATTTTCGAAAAAGGGATGAGAGTGGGAAACACACACACACTCTCGCGTACATTCATAAAAAATTATTAAATGAATAATAATAAACTATTTGGTTGAATTAATATTATTTCAGTAGAAATTAAAATAAATTACATGACAACGGTAAAAAATTCGTAGTATATTTAAATTACCATTGCATTTAATGAACAAACCACATGTAATGTTATTCCTAAATCCAAAACTCAAATTTATTTAAAAAATATAAAAAACAATTGAGAACTTTTTTCAAGACATTTGTAGAAATAATATACTTTTTGGAGGGAAAATAATTGTAACATCTGCTTATTTCAGGCAAACTTTTTCACTAATGCGCTATGGCAAACACAAGAATAATATAATCATGTGTGAAAGTATTTATTAATGGTCTTGTTTTCAAAACATTGAATAAATGAAAATTTAGGATTAAAAAATTTAATCAAAGAGATTTCAAAATAATATCATAATAGAAAAAAATAATAGAGAAAAATAAAAAATCTGTTTGGGTGGCAAAGTCACATTGCGTAGACTTTAACACCGAAACCGAATGTCTCACACCTCCCGCTCACGTTGTGGAATGTGAAAAAACACCTAACCGATCATTTAAGCTAAGCCCGAGAACGGTCACCCATCCAAGTGCCAACCGCGCTCGGTGCTGCTTAACTTTCATGACCGGCCGAGGTGCGTTTCCGCCACTCCGCCACCGTGTCGGTACTCTCCGACGACTTACATTTAACATGAGTTTGAATGCTGTGTTCGCCGCGAATAGTTGTGTGACGATTTCCGTCACAGTACTAACTCTGCACTTTTCGTACACTTTATTTGTACTGTATTACTGTATTTGCACTTTATGGTAACGTGTACTGTACGTACACTTTATGAATTGTGTACTGTAAGTACACTTCATATGGTACCGTGTACTGTACGTATACTTTATATGGTGCTGTGTACTATACGTACACTTTATGATAACGTGTTCTGTACGTACACTTTATGGTAACGTGTACTGCACGTACATCTTAGGGTAACCAAATGTTAGTCGGTATTGCACTTTTCAATTTTCACTTTGATTTGTATTGCAATTTAATTGTAAACTAGCAACAGATACCTCGCTCGCTAACGCTCACTCGGTTGTATTTTGATCGTGCTTATTTTAGATGAGTATATGTAAAATAGTTACACAGCCTTTTTTCTTTAAAGTTAAATGTGACATTTTTATGTTCATTTTTTAAATGAAAAACATTACATTTTTTAAATAATTAGTAAACCAATTGGGTTTATCAAGGCAGAAATTGCATTTTTATAGATACACCAAATTCGCTGTGTAAAGTTGAAGTTTATATGCATATAAATTTAAATTTTCTTGGATTAAAGCCCTTCGACAACTTTTATCCTGCAAGGAGTTTTTTGTATTTGCACCTGTTTTAAGCCTATTTTTGATAATATTTTAATATTTTACTTAATGAATGTGTTAAAAATCATCAAAAAAGAATATTTTTTATAATATATTTTATAAACATGCCATTTCACATAATATTTTAGAAAAATTACAAAAATATTTTTATAACCGTACTCTACCCTTAACACCAACAATGATAATTTGCGCATTGCGAATAGGATTATGGTATAATTAATGTGGTGACTGAGATGTCGTTTTTGTAAAAAAAAATTGAGAAATAAACAAAATATGATAGTTAACTACCAAAGTTTTAAAATTAATCAAAATTTCTTTAAAATTACATGTAACTACTATTGTACAGACGATTGAAAAGAGTGTGAGAACTCGATATATTTTGTGTCGACTTTCCAATATTTTGGTTTTTTAAAAGAGGTTATAGATTAAAAAAAACATCAAAGACAGAACTGAAAATAAAGTTCAACTGAAAACTTGATCATCTAATGACTATCAATTACTTCGTGACATTCAAAGAATCCGTCAAATGTCAATCATTCGTGAGATTTCGACTCCATTTTCATCATTATTGCAGGGGTCCTTTATAGTATATGAGCGGGCAATCGTTTCAAAAAGGCGTCTCGAATCTTGATCTCGCGTAGACGAATTGAAAAGATGTGAGAACTCCATATGTTTTGTGTCGACTTTCCAATGTTTTCGTTTTATTTGATAATTTTAAATAACTATTTATAGATTATTGGATGAGAGTGAGGCTCTTGGATAGTGTATTTGATGAAAACCTGATGTCGTTTCTGCAGACCAAGACATGTTGTACTGAAGTCATTCAGATTTTTCGTGTATAGTTATAACACACGCTCCGTAAAATATATTTATGCTTCCAGCGTTAGCCAACATATGAATATTGTATTCGACTCCTACGGCGAGGATGTGCTGGTAAGGTATACATTTCAAGAATCATATATTTTTTCAATGCATGGTCCATTTAATAGTAACATAATAAGGGCTCTGTAACAGTGTAAGTTAAGGAAAGAAAAGTATACTGTTCAATTTTGACGCTAATAATGATAGAATTAAATACAGAAAGAAAATAAATATGACAAAGAGTAAAAAATAAGTATATATATATATATATTGTGTCTGTGTAAAAATAATCATTATAGGTTATTATAAAGAAGGTGTGTGTGCGTGTGTTCAGAAAGAAAGTGAAATATGTCCATATATTTAAAATATTTAAAATGCACACACATAAAATAATTTCCATTTGGGGGGATATCGTAATTTTAAATAAATTGATGTAATATAATGTGTTTACAGAATACATAAAATATAAGCATGTTATATACTCTCATAAATTATATTTTTCTTTAATGGCGGTGGTAACATTTTTTATAAAGTGGTATATAATACTGTCATTGTGTTATATATGGTTTTAATTTGTATGTGAATGTAGTATTATTTCAAAGTGATGGTTTTTATAATGCATATTTAAAAATTTTGGTATTTAATAGAATCTGTATAGTAATTGTTATTATAAAATTGAGTGTTATGAAAATCATTTTTTACGCACGTTGGGTGAGTGATTGTATCTAAATGGCGGCTCTGTCGAAATATTTTATACATGATATATGCAAATATAATTCTAATTGTAAAATTTTAACAAATTTAAGTTTTTAAATAATAATTTAAATACCTGTTTATACGTTATTATAAGAATTAAACTTTCGGTCGTTGTATTTTGGGAAACTCTGATTCTTTTTTGAAGTCTGTAAGTTTTGTCGAACGGCAGGCTATTATCAATTATTTTGCATATTTATTTTAATGATTCAGTAGTAGTAATATTTCAATGGATTTTTCTTATATTCATTGTTTTATTTATTATAACTAATGTAATGATTTGTCATTTACAATATGATATGTTGCAGCCGATTTTCAATTGTATTTTAATGAATTCAGCGCAAACTACATAAAATATAAGCATGTTATATACTCTCATAAATTATATTTTTCTTTAATGGCGGTGGTAACATTTTTTATAAAGTGGTATATAATACTGTCATTGTGTTATATATGGTTTTAATTTGTATGTGAATGTAGTATTATTTCAAAGTGATGGTTTTTATAATGCATATTTAAAAATTTTGGTATTTAATAGAATCTGTATAGTAATTGTTATTATAAAATTGAGTGTTATGAAAATCATTTTTTACGCACGTTGGGTGAGTGATTGTATCTAAATGGCGGCTCTGTCGAAATATTTTATACATGATATATGCAAATATAATTCTAATTGTAAAATTTTAACAAATTTAAGTTTTTAAATAATAATTTAAATACCTGTTTATACGTTATTATAAGAATTAAACTTTCGGTCGTTGTATTTTGGGAAACTCTGATTCTTTTTTGAAGTCTGTAAGTTTTGTCGAACGGCAGGCTATTATCAATTATTTTGCATATTTATTTTAATGATTCAGTAGTAGTAATATTTCAATGGATTTTTCTTATATTTCATTGTTTTATTTATTATAACTAATGTAATGATTTGTCATTTACAATATGATATGTTGCAGCCGATTTTCAATTGTATTTTAATGAATTCAGCGCAAACAATTATTAATTATTTTGCATATTCACTTTAATCATTCAATAGTTGTAATATTTTAATGTTTTTTTTCATACTTCCATTTTTATTTATTTATAAAATTTAAATAAAATGTGTATAAATTTTCGTCTACACATTTACAATACTTTTTTAAACACTATATTGTTAGTGTAAATTTTGTGTTTATTTTTTAATGTATCATTCTCTATTTTTCATTGTTTAACAGTAATATTTTTAAATTTTTTCTACTTTTAGCTCTTGAAAGAGCTACGTATAATTGACCATGGCTAAAAATTGGAGATGGTAAATAGATACCAACTTGTTTGTATGACTGTCCTTGTGATCTGTTAATAGTCATTGCAAAACCTAATCGAATGGGAAATTGTTTTCTGCGCATGTTGAATGGTATATCTTCTTTAGATGGTGACAAAGTGATTCTTGGTATTGAAACTAATTTTCCAATTTTTTTTCCGCTTATAATTTCTGCTTTAATTAAATGTTTCATAAGTTTTGTTACTAATAATCTTGTTCCATTACAAAGACCTTCATTCACATTTAAATTGTTAGAAGAATTACTATTGCACCTACTTTTAATTGTAATTTATGTAGAGGAAGTCCATTAGATGTAGGGGAATTAAGAAATTCTGTAGGTAACGTGACATCTAAGTTTTCTCCATTATCATCTTCTGCTGTATCTACACTTAAGTATTCAATAATTTGCCCTTCCATTATAGCCAAAATTTTATTATTTATTTCAATTACGTCCTTGTTGGTGAAGGCTAATATAACTTTATCATTTAAATCTTTATCATTTATTTTTATTTCGTTTCCAAAAATTTCTGCAATGATATCATTTTCTTTTGTTATTAAATCAAGAGGGATTTCAAGCAGTTCATTTTCTTCTTCATACATATTTAAACGTTTACCTTCACCTACATTTATTAACCATTGTCTAAAATAATTGTCATTATCTGTCACTCGAAGATTTTCATTTAGTGTCATACGTATAAAATTCGGCCATAAGTAACTGTTTTTAACTGAATTTTCAATAACTTCAGTACGACTACCATGTCGTATAACTGGTAATGTTTGCCTAAAATCGCCTGAAACAACCAACATTTTACCACCAAATATTTTTTTATTATTGCATATATCTTGAAATAGGCGATTGACTGCTTCAAAAGCATGTTTCGATGTCATAGATATTTCATCCCATATTATAATTTGAACTTCTTTTAAATTTTTACTATCTATTGAATTAGATTTAATATTACATATAGTACATTCTGTGATATTAAGCGGTAGTTTAACTGTTGTGTGTACTGTTTTCCCGTCATGTAATAAATATGCTGCAATCCCTGTCCAAGCAACACATAAAAATGAAATGTTTGAGAATTTAAGATAGTCTATTAGAACATTAAGTAAACAGCTTTTCACACTTCCTCCTGGTCCATCAATAAAAAAGCTTTTTTTGTCTTCAATTTTTAAATGTTGCACGATAGTATCGAAAATGTCTTTGGTACGATTTTTTAAAGAATTTACTTTGACGTTTATTTCAGTAAATGTGCAACTTTTGTTATGTGTTGTTGATTTATCAGCATAATCTTCTATAAATGTAGATATAACGGGTAAATTAAAATTATTTAAAAAATATCCATTCAATTGTAGGTTCTTATCAATAATGTTTAATGCTAGGTTTTCATCAGCATTTTGTTCATATTTTGGGTGGTAAAAAAAGTGTTTCTATTTTTCGTACAAATCTCTTGCATTAATAGGATTGTGAAAAATACAAATATATGCAAATAATTCACAAAGAGCAGTAGGAAAGTCTAATTGTGTTGCTTCTTCCAAACATCTGTCCCATTCTTTATCTTCATTAACCAAATGTCTAGCTATAGAAGCTTCATAAAATGTAGAATAAATTATATCATCAACAATACGTAAATCCTGAAATGATGATACTCCTTTGACATGTAAAAGTAATAATCTTATTAAATATCGTTTTCGATCCTTTGGATTCACTAAATACATTCTGCTTAATACAGGTTTTTTTTGTTTTTTTTTTCTTTTATTCCATGTTTTTGAATTATTATCAACTACATAATTTAATGGTATTTCGGAATATAAATAATTTCGTGCATCAGAATCGATTTGATTTAATTTTAAGTATGTTGTTAATGTCGTTTCTACATTTTTTTTAAAATTTCTGTTTCTTTTCCTTCTTTAAAATACACTTCTTGTTCATCTTCATTGTGAATAGCTAATCTTATTATGGTATGTGAAAGTTCGTGTGGAGGGTATTCTAATAGTATTATATTCATTGCTTTCAATATCTTCATCATGAGTTAAATTAGAACTGTCTTTTGATCTGATACCTGTGTCACGTATTTCTATGTTCGCACAGTCATGTCCTTTATAACACTATTTAAATAAGTATTTTATACATTGGACTGTTGAGCATACTTCGACATTAATGTGACAATTAAATTTTAACAATAAATAAGGATAATACGAAACAACAAACCGATTATCAGCTATTCTATTGTGGTATTTACCTTTATAATTGATTTTTTTGATAACATTTCTTCTTATATATAATGGATATCCTGATGAATTAAAAGTTGTTTTGTTATTAAATTTTTTTGGAAAATTTTTCGTACATTTTTTTGTGTCTTTACTCATGCAAGGTGAACTCATGTTTTGCTCTCCACAGGGTCCATGAATCATAAACTGTTTTACAATATTATACAACCGTGGATAGATATCTTCGTTTGGAATTTCTGCGTTTATGAGTTCATCTACTTTTTCGGGAGTATTAATTTTATAATTTTTATCTAAAAATTATAGCATATGCATGTGAGGAAGTCCACGTTTTTGAAATTCGATAACATAAGTGTAGGCGATACAATTTCCTAAAACACCTTTCTTAAGTACCAATTCTTTAAATTCTTTTATTTTTTGATGGAATACCTTAAATACTAAATCTGGTCTATCAATTACAGTTTCATATTTTTTTAAATGTTCAGTTATTTCTTTTCAGTTTGGATTACATATCATTGTTATAAATAAGTCAGGTTTTCCGTAACGATTTACTATACTCATTGAGTCAATGTAATTTTGTTTTAGGAATCTTGAACTTCCAACAAAATTTGATGGCAAAATAAACATTTTTCCAATTTTTATATTTTCAGATTCCTTTTTCTTGTGTAAATAATCCATTACGCCTTTATAATAATCGCTTCTTAAAATATCTTGGTTTTTCTTTACAAAATATAATCTTGATTGTTCAACTTTTACAAATGCATCAATTGTAAACTGTTGAGAAACTTTTCCCATATTAAGGTATGGATTAAATCCATTTCTCATAGAAAGTCTGTAATTATAAAATGGCAAACATGAAATATTGTTTTTCTTATATTTGCATTTCATATTAGGCATCCATCCATATCCTCCATTTGGATAAATAAGTGGGTATGTCATTGGATCAGTGTGTTTACTTATTAAAGGAATACTAATTGGATTGTCATATTTTGAATATATAACTATATCCCGCTCTGAAGTAGGCAGTCCATTTTTTCCTACAAATACCATTGCAACTTCATTACAAGTAGCTTCATTATATATATATATTTTTATCTAATTTTTCTTCTAATATTCTAATTTTTCTTTTTCTACCTCATACATCATTTTATAAGCTTTAGCATAAGGATTAACATTTCAAATTAAGCTATCTAATTTACTTGACAATTCTAATTTTGTATCTAAATTATTTTTAAAACTTTTTCTTTCAGCTGCAGCTAATTCATTATCTAGAACATACAATTGCCCATATTTTCGAGCTTCATTTTCATTTGGATGTAAAGCAAAAACATTGTGATATATTTGACCACATATTCTAAGAATTTGTGGTCCACTACCAAATAACTTATCAAAATTAACTCCAAAGCTTGCAAAAGCTAACGCATTATTATATAGCCGAATATTTTTGCGAAAATTAATACTATCTTCCGATATTCCTGTAGCTAATTGCTTTAATTCTTCCGGATAGGGAGGCATTTTCGGTAAGTCTACGTTTCCTTTGTGACAATAATTAGAAAATTCTTTACCTAGTGTATATTCAAAAACAAAATGTTTAGTATTACAATTATTTGCATATATTTGCATATATTTGTATTTTTCACAATCCTATTAATGCAAGAGATTTGTACGAAAAATAGAAACACTTTTTTTACCACCCAAAATATGAACAAAATGCTGATAAAAACCTAGCATTAAACATTATTGATAAGAACCTACAATTGAATGGATATTCTTTAAATAATTTTAATTTACCCGTTATATCTACATTTATAGAAGATTATGCTGATAAATCAACAACACATAACAAAAGTTGCACATTTACTGAAATAAACGTCAAAGTAAATTCTTTAAAAAATCATAACAAAGACATTTTCGATACTATCGTGCAACATTTAAAAATTGAAGACAAAAAAAGCTTTTTTATTGATGGACCAGGAGGAAGTGGGAAAAGCTGTTTACTTAATGTTCTAATAGACTATCTTAAATTCTCAAACATTTCATTTTTATGTGTTGCTTGGACAGGGATTGCAGCAAATTTATTACATAACGGGAAAACAGTACACACAACATTTAAACTACCACTTAATATCACAGAATGTACTATATGTAATATAGAAGTTCAAATTATAATATGGGATGAAATATCTGTGACATCGAAATATGCTTTTGAAGCAGTCAATCGCCTATTTCAAGATATATGTAATAATAAAAAAATATTTGGTGGTAAAATGTTGGTTGTTTCAGGCGATTTCAGGCAAACATTACCAGTTATACGACATGGTAGTCGTTTTGAAGTTATTGAAAATTCAGTTAAAAACAGTTACTTATGGCCGAATTTTATACGTATGACACTAAATGAAAATCTTCGAGTGACAGATAATGACAATTATTTTAGACAATGGTTATTAAATGTAGGTGAAGGTAAACGTTTAAATATGTATGAAGAAGAAAATGAACTGCTTGAAATCCCTCTTGATTTAATAACAAAAGAAAATGATATCATTGCAGAAATTTTTGGAAACGAAATAAAAATAAATGATAAAGATTTAAATGATAAAGTTATATTAGCCTTTACCAACAACGACGTAATTGAAATAAATAATAAAATTTTGGCTATAATGAAAGGGCAAAGTATTGAATACTTAAGTGTAGATACAGCAGAAGATGATAATGGAGAAAACTTAGATGTCATGTTGCCTACAGAATTTCTTAATTCCCTTACACCTAATGGACTTCCTCTACATAAATTACAATTAAAAGTAGGTGCAATAGTAATTCTTCTAAGAAATTTAAATGTGAATGAAGGTCTTTGTAATGGAACAAGATTATTAGTAACAAAACTTATGAAACATTTAATTAAAGCAGAAATTATAAGCGGAAAAAAAAATTGGAAAATTAGTTTTAATATCAAGAATCACTTTGTCACCATCTAAAGAAGATATACCATTCAACATGCGCAGAAAACAATTTCCCATTCGATTAGGTTTTGCAATGACTATTAACAAATCACAAGGACAGTCATACAAACAAGTTGGTATCTATTTACCATCTCCAAGTTTTAGCCATGGTCAATTATACGTAGCTCTTTCAAGATCTAAAAGTAGCCAAAAATTTAAAAATATTACTGTTAAACAATCCAAGAATAGAAAATGATACATTAAAAAATAAACACAAAATTTACACTAACAATATAGTGTTTAAAAAAGTATTGTAAATGTGTAGACGAAAATTTATACACATTTTATAAATAAACGTGGTTCTTTTCAACAGGGGCTTCTATGTTAAATGATGAACACATATTAGAATTTAATAACATCCTTAAATCATGTACACCATTCAATATGCAAACAACTCTTTTAGTTCAAAAACAATATAATATTAACTCAGTTCAAATGAATAATGAATACATTCAATTGTTATTTTCTGGAAAATATGAAAAAGGTCATTGGATTTGTATGTATTACAATAATAGAACGATACACATTTATGATAGTTTAAATGCTAAATATTTGCAAAATGAACATAAAGTATACATCAATAGATTATTTCCAGATAGTCAACAATTAAAAATTGTTTTTGAAACAGTGCAATTTCAAACCAATAGTTATGATTGTGGAATTTTCGCGATAGCTTTTGCTGTCTCTATTGTATTTAATTTATGCCCATGTAGTTTAAACTATGATATTTCCCAAATGCGTTCACATTTACTAAAAATATACGAAACACGTAGTATTACGATGTTTCCAATTTTACAAAATATAAACTATAATATTTCAACAATACCAATCAAAAGATACATGATTCATATTTGTTGTATTGATGAAAAAAATTGAATTTCAATGTAGCAGAAATAAAAATAATAGAATAAAATTTTCAACAGAAATTTAATTCAGAACAACAAACAATAATGAATTTATATAATAAAGATAAAATCATTTCCGTTGATTCTATTACCCCAATGGAAATAGACTATGAAATACCATCTTATAGTTCATTTTATCAAAAAAATAAAAATAAACAATTTAATGATATAGAAATAAAACAGCTAAAAATAAAACAGCAAACTATGATAAAAAGGCAAACAATTAGCTGTATCGATATAAAAAATGAACGAGAAAAAGAAGCGTTGCATAAAAAAGAAGCTTATATGAGGAGTAAAGATAGTAATGACGGCAAAATAGAAGAAAAAAAATAAAGAGAAAACAGCAAACCATGATGAAAAGACAAAAATAAATAGTGACGAAATAAAAAATGAACGAGAAAAAGAAGCATTACGAAAAAAGAAGCTTATGTAAATAATAAAAATAGCAACGACGGCAAAATAGAAGAAAAAAAAATAAAGAGAAAACAGCAAACCATGATGAAAAGACAAAAAATGAATGGTGACGAAATAAAAAATGAACGAGAAAAAGAAGCATTACGAAAAAAAGAAGCTTATGTAAAAAGTAAAAATAGTAATGACGGCAAAATAGAAGAAAAAAAAATAAAGAGAAAACAGCAAACCATGATGAAAAGACAAAAAATAAATGGTGACGAAATAAAAAATGAACGAGAAAAAGAAGCATTACAAAAACAACATATATATTATAATGAAAATACTGATCAATGTAAAAAAAATGAAAAGAAAAAATTAAATGGAAAAATATTAAACGAAAGTAGAAAAAATGATATCGATAAATTAGTATAAAACCATTTACAAAAAAATTTAAAAAGACACATATGTATGAAAAATGACAAAGACATGGAAATACCAATCATATTGCTTAAAAAATTAAAAATTGATGAAGGAAAATTTTTTAACGTATATGATAAACCAATTAATACTAAAAAAGGTATAAATTATAAAGAATTAAATAAACGTATTTTAATTAAAAATGAACAAAATGTAAAATTAGTAAGTAAATCCAAAATAATAGGTCGAATAGCAAATGTAGATTTTGATGAAAAAATAATTATTGAAAACAATTTAGTTTATATGTCTGAAACTTGTAAACATTGTAATACTAAACATTTTGTTTTTGAATATACACTAGGTAAAGAATTTTCTAATTGTTGTCACAAAGGAAACGTAGACTTATCGAAAATGCCTCCCTATCCGGAAGAATTAAAGCAATTAGCTACAGGAATATCGGAAGATAGTATTAATTTTCGCAAAAATATTCGGCTATATAATAATGCGTTAGCTTTTGCAAGCTTTGGAGCTAATTTTGATAAGTTATCTGGTAGTGGACCACAAATTCTTAGAATATGTGGTCAAATATATCTCAATGTTTTTGCTTTACATCCAAATGAAAATGAAGCTCGAAAATATGGGCAATTGTATGTTCTAGATAATGAATTAGCTGCAGCTGAAAGAAAAAGTTTTAAAAATAATTTAGATACAAAATTAGAATTGTCAAGTAAATTAGATAGCTTAATTAGAAATGTTAATCCTTATGCTAAAGCTTATAAAATGATGTATGAGGTAGAAAAAGAAAAATTAGAAAATTAGAAAAAAATTAGATAAAAATATATATATAATGAAGCTACTTGTAATGAAGTTGCAATGGTATTTGTAGGAAAAAATGGACTGCCTACTTCAGAGCGGGATATAGTTATATATTCAAAATATGACAATCCAATTAGTATTCCTTTAATAAGTAAACACACTGATCCAATGACATACCCACTTATTTATCCAAATGGAGGATATGGATGGATGCCTAATATGAAATGCAAATATAAGTAAAACAATATTTCATGTTTGCAATTTTATAATTACAGACTTTCTATGAGAAATGGATTTAATCCATACCTTAATATGGGAAAAGTTTCTCAACAGTTTACAATTGATGCATTTGTAAAAGTTGAACAATCAAGATTATATTTTGTAAAGAAAAACCAAGATATTTTAAGAAGCGATTATTATAAAGACGTAATGGATTATTTACACAAGAAAAAAGAATCTGAAAATATAAAAATTGGAAAAATGTTTATTTTGCCATCAAATTTTGTTGGAAGTTCAAGATTCCTAAAACAAAATTACATTGACTCAATAAGTATAGTAAATCGTTACGGAAAACCTGACTTATTTATAACAATGACATGTAATCCAAACTGAAAAGAAATAACTGAACATTTAAAAAAATATGAAACTGTAATTGATAGACCAGATTTATTTAGTATTTAAGGTATTTCATCAAAAAATAAAAGAATTTAAAGAATTGGTAATTAAGCAAGGTGTTTTAGGAAGTTGTATCGCCTACACTTATGTTATCGAATTTCAAAAACGTGGACTTCCTCACATGCATATGCTATAATTTTTAGATAAAAATTATAACATTAATACTCCCGAAAAAGTAGATGAACTCATAAACGCAGAAATTCCAAACGAAGATATCTATCCACGGTTGTATAATATTGTAAAACAGTTTATGATTCATGAACCCTGTGGAGCGCAAAACATGAGTTCACCTTGCATGAGGAAAGACACAAAAAAATGTACGAAAAATTTTCCAAAAAAATTTAATAACAAAACAACTTTTAATTCATCAGGATATCCATTATATATAAGAAGAAATAATATCAAAAAAATCAATTATAAAGGTAAATACCACAATAGAGTAGCTGATAATCGGTTTGTTGTTTCGTATAATCCTTATTTATTGTTAAAATTTAATTGTCACATTAATGTCGAAGTATGCTCAACAGTCCAATGTATAAAATACTTATTTAAATAGTGTTATAAAGGACATGACTGTGCGAACATAGAAATACGTGACACAGGTATCAGATCAAAAGACAGTTCTAATTTAACTCATGATGAAGATATTGAAAGCAATGAATATAATACTATTAGAATACCCTCTACACGAACTTTCACATACCATAATAAGATTAGCTATTCACAATGAAGATGAACAAGAAGTGTATTTTAAATAAGGAAAAGAAACAGAAATTTAAAAAAAAATGTAGAAACGACATTAACAGCATACTTAAAATTAAATCAAATCGATTCTGATGCACGAATTTATTTATATTCCGAAATACCATTAAATTATGTATTTGATAATAATTCAAAAACATGGAATAAAAGAAAAAAAAACAAAAAAACCTGTATTAAGCAGAATGTATTTAGTGACAATATTAAATTCTCAAACATTTCATTTTTATGTGTTGCTTGGACAGGGATTGCAGCAAATTTATTACATAACGGGAAAACAGTACACACAACATTTATAAACTACCACTTAATATCACAGAATGTACTATATGTAATATTAAATCTAATTCAATAGATGGTAAAAATTTAAAAGAAGTTCAAATTATAATATGGGATGAAATATCTATGACATCGAAATATGCTTTTGAAGCAGTCAATCGCCTATTTCAAGATATATGTAATAATAAAAAAATATTTGGTGGTAAAATGTTGGTTGTTTCAGGCGATTTTAGACAAACATTACCAGTTATACGACATGGTAGTTATTGAAAATTCAGTTAAAAACAGTTACTTATGGCCGAATTTTATACGTATGACACTAAATGAAAATCTTCGAGTGACAGATAATGACAATTATTTTAGACAACGGTTATTAAATGTAGGTGAAGGTAAACGTTTAAATACGTATGAAGAAGAAAATGAACTGCTTGAAATCCCTCTTGATTTAATAACAAAAGAAAATGTTATCATTGCAGAAATTTTTGGAAACGAAATAAAAATAAATGATAAAGATTTAAATGATAAAGTTATATTAGCCTTCACCAACAACGACGTAATTGAAATAAATAATAAAATTTTGGCTATAATGGAAGGGCAAATTATTGAATACTTAAGTGTAGATACAGCAGAAGATGATAATGGAGAAAACTTAGATGTCATGTTACCTACAGAAAATTCTTAATTCCCTTACACCTAATGGACTTCCTCTACATAAATTACAATTAAAAGTAGGTGCAATAGTAATTCTTCTAAGAAATTTAAATGTGAATGAAGTTGTAATGGGAGAAGATTATTAGTAACAAAACTTATGAAACATTTAATTAAAGCAGAAATTATAAGCGGAAAAAAAGTTGGAAAATTAGTTTTAATACCAAGAATCACTTTGTCACCATCTAAAGAAGATATACCATTCAACATGCGCAGAAAACAATTTCCCATTCGATTAGGTTTTGCAATGACTATTCACAATATGACAAATCACAAGGACAGTCATACAAACAAGTTGGTATCTATCTACCATCTCCAATTTTTAGCCATGGTCAATTATACGTAGCTCTTTCAAGAGCTAAAAGTAGAAAAAATTTAAAAATATTACTGTTAAACAATGCAAAAATAGAAAATGATACATTAAAAAATAAACACAAAATTTACACTAACAATATAGTGTTTAAAAAAGTATTGTAAATGTGTAGACGAAAATTTATACACATTTTATATAAATTTTATAAATAAATAAAAATGGAAGTATGAAAAAAAACATTAAAATATTACAACTACTGAATGATTAAAGTGAATATGCAAAATAATTAATAATTGTTTGCGCTGAAAATCATTAAAATACAATTGAAAATCGGCTGCAACATATCATATTGTAATAGACAAATCATTACATTAGTTATAATAAATAGAAAAAATGAAATATAAGAAAAATCCATTGAAATATTACTACTACTGAATCATTAAAATAAATATGCAAAATAATTGATAATAGCCTGCCGTTCGACAAAACTTACAGACTTCAAAAAAGAATCAGAGTTTCCCAAAGTACAACGACCGAAAGTTTAATTCTTATAATAACGTATAAACAGGTATTTAAAATTATTATTTAAAAACTTAAATTTGTTAAAATTTTACAATTAGAATTATATTTGCATATATCATGTATAAAATATTTCGACAGAGCCGCCATTTAGATACAATCACTCACCCAACGTGCGTAAAAAATGATTTTCATAACACTCAATTTTATAATAACAATTACTATACAGATTCTATTAAATACCAAAATTTTTAAATATGCATTATAAAAACCATCACTTTGAAATAATACTACATTCACATACAAATTAAAACCATATATAACACAACGACAGTATTATATACCACTTTATAAAAAATGTTACCACCGCCATTAAAGAAAAATATAATTTATGAGAGTATATAACATGCTTATATTTTATGTATTCTGTAAACACATTATATTACATCAATTTATTTAAAATTACGATACCTCCCCAAATGGAAATTATTTTATGTGTGTGCATTTTAAATATGGACATATTTCACTTTCTTTCTGAACACACACCTTCTTTATAATAACCTATAATGATTATTTTTACACAGACACAATATATATATATATATACTTATTTTTTACTCTTTGTCATATTTATTTTCTTTCTGTATTTAATTCTATCATTATTAGCGTCAAAATTTAACAGTATACTTTTCTTTCCTTAACTTACACTGTTACAGAGCCCTTATTATGTTACTATTAAATGGATCATGCATTGAAAAAATATATGATTCTTGAAATATATACCTTACCAGCACATCCTCGCCGTAAGAGTCGAATACAATATTCATATGTTGGCTAACGCTGGAAGCATAAATATATTTTACGGAGCGTGTGTTACAACTATACACGAAAAATCTAAATGACTTCAGTTCAACATGTCTTGGTCTGCAGAAACGACATCAGGTTTTCATCAAATACACTATCCAAGAGCCTAACTCTCATCCAATAATGTATAAATAGTTATTTAAAATTATCAAATAAAACGAAAACATTGGAAAGTCGACACAAAACATATGGAGTTCTCGCATCTTTTCAACTCGTCTACGCGAGATCAAGATTCGAGATGCCTTTTTGAAACGATTGCCCGCTCATATACTATAAAGGTCCCCTGCAATAATGATGAAAATGGAGTCGAAATCTCACGAAATCTCACTTTGACGGATTCTTTGAATGTCACGAAATAATTGATAGTCATTAGATGATCAAGTTTTCAGTTGAACTTTATTTTCAGTTCTGTCTTTGATGTTTTTTTTAATCTATAACCTCTTTTAAAAAACCAAAATATTGGAAAGTCGACACAAAATATATCGAGTTCTCACACTCTTTTCAATCGTCTGTACAATAGTAGTTACATGTAATTTTAAAGAAATTTTGATTAATTTTAAAACTTTGGTAGTTAACTATCATATTTTGTTTATTTCTCAATTTTTTTTTACAAAAACGACTTCTCAGTCACCACATTAATTATACCATAATCCTCTTCGCAATGCGCAAATTATCATTGTTGGTGTTAAGGGTAGAGTACGGTTATAAAAATATTTTTGTAATTTTTATAAAATATTATGTGAAATGGCATGTTTATAAAATATATTATAAAAAATATTCTTTTTTGATGATTTTTAATACATTCATTAAGTAAAATATTAAAATATTATCAAAAATAGGCTTAAAACAGGTGCAAATACAAAAAACTCCTTGCAGGATAAAAGTTGTCGAAGGGCTTTAATCCAAGAAAATTTAAATTTATATGCATATAAACTTCAACTTTACACAGCGAATTTGGTGTATCTATAAAAATGCAATTTCTGCCTTGATAAACCCAATTGGTTTACTAATTATTTAAAAAATGTAATGTTTTTCATTTAAAAAATGAACATAAAAATGTCACATTTAACTTTAAAGAAAAAAGGCTGTGTAACTATTTTACATATACTCATCTAAAATAAGCACGATCAAAATACAACCGAGTGAGCGTTAGCGAGCGAGGTATCTGTTGCTAGTTTATTATATTAACAGATAAAGGGTTATGGACGCCAGCCGCGTATAATTTTGGCGAATTTATAAAGTTCAATTGCTAAGTCCATCAAACCACAAAATATATTAATTCCATTTATTCCAATACCCAAAAGACGCATCACAGCCACTAAACGGAATTGATATACGAAACGCCACATACACAAATCACAGCAATTTTGAATCCTAAACCTCGCGGACTTGCTTTTTAAAAAGTAACGTTTTTTTGCAACTTCCACATATAACTAAATTACTAATTGCAGAAAAAACTGAAAAAACTGGAGAATGCAATATTTATGAGTTTGATTGACTATAATATTGTCATCTTTATTTTGTAAAAGTTTTTCAGCAGACGTACTGGTATTCGCAGTAGACTGCTCAAACGTATGTTGGTTTCCCAAAAACCTTCGTTTACGCGAGATTGATCTACGCCTAGGAGCGTCATGTGTGCCTTTTTGGTTCGAATATCGAGGTGTTTCACTAATTTTTACAAAATAAAATCACGATGTGTTCAGTACAACGGACACAGCAAAACTGAATACATCTGGATACGAAAACATCTAACGTAGTTATAAACCAAAAATTCATTGGGTTTATACCTTTCAATTCTGTATACCTGAGAGAATAATACTAACAACAACAGAGACTGGAATAGTATTATACTACTTTATGCGATAACAAAAGAGACCGATCTATACCTCACCGGACCCTCGCTGCAGACGTTACTTTCTAATCCCCGCCCTGCTACACTTTCGAAGGCTGTAACTCAAAAACTATTTCAAATTTTCTTTTACAAATTTAGTATGTTATTTTTGAAGGTATAAACTATCGAAAAATGCAAAAAAATCGATTTTTTACAACTGTCACACTAGTTGAGCCCCTTAAACTAAAAATGCCTTACAGTATTATATTCCAATTTTTGCTTATTAAACATGTAATAATAATAATTTATACTTGATTATATATACCTTGTGCCTCTCTTTAATGTTAAATGGCGATGCATTTCCATATATCCAAGCACTAAGGAAACTGCAATGTGCTAAATTTGCTGCTCGAATTTCAGAACACGCTAGATGGTTTAAATCTGAAAAGTCCATTTCATTTTGACAATAGTCAAACATATGTATCATTTCGTGTATTAACACTCCTTGAACCGTACTTTTTCGACGAGCAACATTTTGACAAACAACAACCTGTAAAAATCAAATATACTTATATATGATAGTTGTCTATATTTAATATAAATATTTATAATATGATGACCTAAAAACGACAATGAAGCAGAAAATTTATCTACATAAATGTGTTTACTCACAAATAATTCAATTTCAGAAACTTGAGAAGCTAGCAGAAGCATGATTGAGGATTTTAAACTGATTTACGAATAAACTAGTTTTTACCTAGAAGTTGGCTTAAAGATTTAATTGATTTCTAACTACTGCTGAGTAGGTGAATTTAAATCAATTATTTTTTTATGAAGAAAAGTCAACCTAGCTTTATGATTAAGTTATATTTGACAAATTATGTTTATAAAGTGTGACGGAAATCCTGACACAATCTATTCACGACGAATAGAACATTTAAATTCGCTAATTGTAAGTCGTCGGAGTCTTTCGTACGTCAAGGCCAACCGACGACACTTGTTTGTTTCATTTACGAGTGTACAATTACGTGCGCGACAATACGTATGGATGAGAGCGCGAGAGAATGTGTGTGTTCCCCACACTCATCCCTTTTTCGAAAAATTAGGCGATCGCCTAATTAGTGTATATGTGTCCGCCGATCGAGGCGGATCAGTATATTTTTACCCGGAAATACCGCTCGAGGGTACCTACGCCGCCAGATAGTGACGAGACCCTGTGCACGGTTTCGCTGAAGCAGAGTCGAGCACGCGTTGCCCTGGAGGTCGTTGATGACAGCAGGATCGGCTGGGCCATCCACGAGGCGTCGACCGGTAAGATTATTTATATTACCGCGCGTTTCCCCCCTTCCCCGAGTGTATGTGAGTGTGTGAACTCGGGAGTGTATTCGGGTACGGCGGTACCCGAATAGCGGAGATCGGGATACAGTCAACCGCAGGCGAGGAACTCGATCCAATTGACTCTCGATACTTCCGCCCGCGCGAAACGATACTGTCGGGGCACGAGGCCTGGATGGCCATTTTGTTAAAATAAATATTTCTTTCCGTTTTATTTTAATTATTGTTGTGTAATTATTATTTGTATGTAATAACGGTATCGCGCGAGTTAGTTGGAAGGAGTGAAATATTTTGACAAGTTATCTTATCGATACTTTTGTCAAAATATTCCTGGATATGATAGGATCGCCGGTTAGAAAACGAGGGTGCTTCCCGACTCAGACCTAGTTCTCTATTCGGATAAGCCGGCCCTTACCTTGCCGGCTAATCCCAGGAAAAAAACTGAATATTGTAAGTAGTGCATTGCCATTTTTATATAAAAGAAAACCCGCCAAAATGTTGCATAGAGCTGACGTATGCATGTATTAAATAGAAAAATTATACATTATTTATAACAATGTTTATAATTTAAATATTTTAATAATTAAAATTAAGTTATTCTTTAAATGTAAACAGAAAGACATAAGTAGTTTTTATAGTATTATATAAACAAAACTAGTAACTAAAACATTGACTTTGTCATAATCCTTACTCATATAATCATTATTATATCATATTTCTCTAATTATCTGTCTTTTTGTCTCTCTTTTGCTTCTTTCATTAGTTTAAAATGAATATTTATTATTATTTTTAATTTATAGGTTATACCATCACGTGTACGTAGGAATCTTCTAAATAGAAGTTGTTAACAACATCTTTTTCTTCTTTTCTTTATGTTTGCACCTATACCCCGTCTACTCATTTCTGAGATGCATGTGCAACACAACTGGCGCTACAGTTTAAGGTGGGATTCGAACCACTAGAACCACGGTGTTTTTGACGAATTTTAGCACATACATTTTTTATGAAAAAAAGTCAGAGGTGCTCCGAACCCCTGAGCCACCGCGGCTCGGCAATAATATCGACGCTTGGCAGAAGTTCATTACCTCAGCACGCGAGAAAATTCAAATTATGATGCGCGAGAAATTCAAACAATTATAAGTATCTTACATTATATACTAATTTTTATAATGGAATCTTCTTATTAAGTAAAGTGTATCACCATAGCCCATCGTTTAATTGAAGAATGCATAGAAGAAATAATTTTTGAAGTCTTATTTTCCTATATATTATAGAATTTATCGGGCTTTGCGGACTAATATACTTTCTTAAGCAATGTCTACTCTTCGTCTACTATGGTTGGTGGAAGTCGCAGAGTAAGCCGTTTCAAAAATTAAAAATTAAAATAGGCTTTTCGACCACGGCTCTCTTTCGGTCTCTTGAAGCCTCCCTTAGACGCCGGTCGCAGATGGGAAGTGATGTTAAATGAATGTTACAGCGGCTATACGTATGCCTTGTATACGACTGTTTCTCTAGCGGGTAGAGAGAACAGTCGGATCCCCCTGGTGGTAAGGACTCCAAGCCCAACAAATTCTGAAATTTTGAAGTGTAACCTTCAAGTTTGAGCAGCAACAAAACTATGTTGTAAAAAATGCAATACTTGTCAATGTGTACAATTATAAAACCAGTTAATTTTTACGTTATGTTTAAACGTGCACGGTGGTTTAGTAACAGCTCTTCAAGTTTCAACACTGATATACGCAACAGTGACGCCACATGTCGACGATTTTCTGTTGTATATGCGTTATGTACATGGGGGGTCCATGCCCGAAAATTGAAAAATAGTAAAAAAATCATTTTGAATTTGCTTACGCATGTGCCTTTGCAAGTTTGAGTGAAAGTGACAACGAAACCATGACAACAAATATTTTTATTAATTTATTAATTAATTTCCTTTGATCACTTATTTTAATCGTGAAGTTGAAATTAAGATGTTCAAACACCAAATTTAATTTTATTATTCTCGTTTATGAAGATTGTATAAATACTTCATTACGAGCAGTATATTGTAATCTATAGCAGGTAAAAAATATTGCTATAGAGACGAAAAATAGGTTACCTATAAAAGTTATATTCAGGGTGTCCAAAAAGTCCCGGAACACCTTAATAATTTCCCAGGTAAACTGATTTTGGACAACGTCAAGGTTAATATAGAGGTAAATTTTGTCAAGGAATTTAATAGTGACCTTGGATTTGACCTTGGGTTTGACTTGCAAGGTTGAAAATAGAAACTTACGCGCACAGCGCTCGGGATGTTGGCGCGCGGCAGCATGCAGGAGGGCTTCGCCCCCCCCCCCTAGTTATTATTCATGATATCGTTTGATTATTTACGGAAGAGGAATCCATGTCTGATATAATAAAAAAAAGGTGCGACGATGAAATTATGCAGATGATTAACGAGAATCGAGAAAAGCAAGGAAAGGTTGAAACTGAAAATGTAAAACCGCAGGTATCTTAAATAACAATAGTATTTTTTGATGTGCCAATTACAATTGTTAACATTCATTTTGTAGTAATTTATTATACGTTAAAGGTTATTGAAAAACCAATGGATATAAGAAAACTTTTAATCGGCTGGAAGCACAAGCACTTAAATGCTGTAAAATATATGTAAATGTTGACTCCATTTGGTAGAGTGAAAGTAATACAAGTAGAGTTAGAGAAACAATATTCTTACGTAGATATTAAACAGTTAGCATTAAATGCGATGAGGAGTGAGTACAATGCAGCTTGCTTTAATTCATCAATTATTGAAAATGACAACTTCAAAGATAAGGTTTTTGAAGATTTTGTAGATGCAGATGACGAAGTGTGTGATTTTCGGACCTTTTCAAGAGAGATACGTACTTCTAACGGCTCGTTACGTTTGTACTTGCTCACCACCAAAACAAATTGCTCCAAAGAAGAAGCTGCTAGTGCGAGTAATCTTAAAATAAAAAATACTAACAGTATGCACAATGCACAAACTGATGTGCGAATACATAAAAGTATTTAGATGTCAGTTGATGTCGAAAAAGCAATTCTTAATGTCACTCCGAAAAATATTGAGATGTCAGTTGATGTTGAGAAAGCAGTTCTAAATGCTATTCATCAAGTGATTCAAAGAAAGTTGACAATGATGAAGTCAATCTACCACAATTAGAAAACTTAATCGCTTCAATTCAAATTATTGAGAAAGACGAAATCCAATTTCTGAATAAACTCGTGGGAAGTGGAGGCTACAAAACTGTAAAAAATGCAAAGTGGCGGCAAACATTTGTTGCAGTTAAATCTATTCGAAGAGCCTGTCATGAAAAGTATATTCTACGTGAAATTGCAATAATAGATAAGGTGAGGCATCTAAATAGTGTCCAAATTATGATGAAAACTTTTACAATTTATTCATACAATTTAAACGAAGTATTCTCACTAAAAATTGATATCCATATATAGAGACCAACTACATCTTTGTATACGGATCGATCAATATAATGCACGTATCACTGAAAACGATAACATTATTATAAATAAAGACTTCAAGGTACAAGGTGCGTGGAATCGTCGGGTTCCCGGTAGCCAAGTGGTAAGGCAACTGCCCGGTAAGCAGGAGACCGTCGGTTCGATCCCGACCTGGGGACGTTGACTTTTTTCTTTCTCGATCTTTCCTTAATTAATTTTCTAATACCTCTGGCAACATTTAAGACTTAGCAATATGCAAGTAAGTTGCTAATAAAAGAGGGTTTTGTGCAATATTTGAAAAAATATTGAGCAACAGAAATTAGTTCGGAAATACCGATTAAAATTTATATAATACTTTGTAATAAATACATGCACGGGCGATTTAGAGTCAAAATTTAAGATAACATTATTATAGTTAGAAAGCTAATCAATAAGCCTTATATACAGCTAATTCACTCCTTATATTTTTCCTTTCATAACCATTTATTATATACTAATTATTTTTATGAAATCTATGAAACATTGCTTTGCCTATTTATTTATCTTCTGTTTACATCAAATTTTCTCCGAATTCATTCACGCATCATTAACAAAAGCTGTCACAAAGAAATTGGATGTCGATTTCATTTACTCGATTTTTGTCTTTTCCGTTTTGATATATATAGTCAACTTGAAACAAAAAGAGATAGCAATAGTATGGGAAATCCATAAAACAGAAAGAGATACAATGCTTTTCAGTCCGTAAGAGAACGCGTACAGAAGTAAAAACATATAGAAATATGTTTAATAGAAAACATATAGATCTCTGCATCGGAGCGATAACCCTCATTAGGAACAACTTTGACGAACATAACGTTAGGTGCCATGCGACCAGGCCACTAGTTTTACTGGCTACGCTGGACGTTAGGAACGCCTTCAATTCGGCGAGGTGGATGGATATCCTGGAAGCACTGGAAACAGCAATCCGGGTGCCCGACTACCTTTTCCGGGTTCTTAGGGACTACTTGAGGGACCGACGTCTTACGAGACTACTGACGGACGAAAAGACAGACGAATAACCGCAGAAGTCGCCAAAGGTTCCATTCTGGGGCCAGTCTTATGGAACATACTATATGACAGTCCTTTCCGAATGGAGATGCCGACGGACACATCCCTCGTCGCTTACGCTGATGACGTTGCAGCCATTATCGTGACCTGTGACACACACCTGATTCAGCTAAAGCTAAACCAGGTTATCCGTCGAGTGACTGGATGGATGAAAGACCACGGACTGAAACTTGCGTTACAAAAGACGGAACTTGTGCTTCTAACTAGACGAAGAATCGACACGGGGATATTGTTGACAGTCGGACGCGAACGCGGTGGTGATCCGAGACGGGGTCAAGTATGTGGAGGTGACTCTGGATACGAAACTGAGTTTCTCGCCTCACATACGCACGGTGACTAAGAAAGCACAAGAAAAGACAAAAGCCTTGAGCAGACTCATGGCTAATATGAACGGACCAAGACCGAGCACATGACGACTACTTATGAGCGTTACCCACTCCATCATGCTATATGGGGCGGAAATTTGGTCGGACGCGTTACACGTTAAGAGACGGGCGAAAGCGATGACTAGCGTACAGCGGGTGGGCGCGTTAAGAATCGCATGCACGTACAGAACGGTGTTCGAAAACGCCGTTCTTGTTATCGCGGGCGTAATTCCGATCGATCTACTCGCGATGGAACGAAAGCGCATATACGATCAAAGCGCGTACACGAGACGGGTCGACGCTGCAACAGACGAACGTACGAAAACCGTGGAACCCGGTGGACGAATACCCAACAGGCACGATGGACACGTAGACTTATCCCTGCGGTTGCTCCTTGGAAGGGGGAAAGCACGGTGACGTAGACTTCTATCTCATCCAATTTATCTCTGGACACGGATACTTCCGTGGCTATCTACACAAGATGGGCAGACTTGCTTCACTTGAATGCAAGTACTGCGGATGGGTATATGATGACGCTGATCATATGTTCTTCGTCTGCGGGCGATATACAGATCAACGTCAACGACTTGAAACGGACATAGAAGCGATCACGCCGGAAAACGTGACGAGACTTATGACGACGAACGCGGACAACTGGCGCCTGATCGCAAATTACGTTACGAATGTGTTGCGGAGCAAAAAAGCAGATAAATGTCTGATCGATTGAGCGAATGTGATTCGAGAATGAAAGAGTAAAAGAATGAATGTGTTTTTTGGACACGCAAGGACAGCCGCCCAGTCTGAAGTAATGTGAATAACAGTTCCGGGATGGTGTCGGGGCGAACAGAGATATGTGGGTTTAGTGAGTATTAGTAGTTTGCTCCTACTTAGTCCCACACTCGGTAGACTGTCTGCTCTTGCGAGAGGGTGGATACTTTACCGGTTGTACGTAAAATGTCATTACCACAGACTCCAAAAAAAAAAATGATTTCCCTAATTAGCGTGTGTAAAAAATATATTTGAGTTTTCTTTTAGAAAATTTTGTGTGATTCTAACATTTTTTGCAAGTAATTTATCATTACTAATCACATGTTTTGTTAAATTAATTTCACTTTTTATATTCTTAACTATTATATTTCGGATTTCATTTTTTCTTCGTTGTTGATTTCAAGTTTTTTAAAATTAGTTTCAATATTTTTAACCGTAGGAATAATGTCTTTTTTCGTAAAATTTTTATTATCATTGAATTTCGACCCTAATGACGTTACCTCAACTACTTCTTTCGGCAGTGCAATTGAAGTCAGATTTTTTCCAGCTGCTATTCTCCTATATATTATGATTTTTATTATCTTTGTATTTGGATATTAAACTTCTCAATTTTTTACTATGTTTATATTCGAGTTGAATAAGATTTTCAGTAAATACAAAAAAGTTATTAAAAGTGTGTGAATCAATACTCGATCTTACTATATTAAGTTTTAACTTTTTAATTTCTTTTTGCAAATGATTAAAATAAATATGTATATCTTTCATTTCATAGTTTAAAAGACACCAACATTGTTTATTAATCTGTTTCTTGACGTAAGACTTACAGAATTTACTATAAAATTAAATATTAAGTAACCGTTTAGTTGCATTAACAATGTGGGTAGGAATAATGTAGTTGTATCTGCAATCGAGTAGAAAAAGCCGTTTTCAAAAATAAATTTTATGATAAGGCTATTAATGAGAAACTTCAAAAATAAAAATTTCTGTTAACTGTAAAGACAATAAAAAGCACCATTTTTAGTTTTATCTCTACCCTTTTATCCAAATTTTAAAAAAAAACATGTTAAAAAAATTCAATATATCTACATTACCAATTATAAGCAACAAACTTAGTAACATTATACAATTATAAAAGGATAAATTTAAAAAAATGGATATATGTGGTACTGTTTATAAATTTATTGGTAAAAATTGTTCTGTATCATATGTCGGCGAAACAAAGAGAGCACTTAGAGAACGCATTTCTGAACATAATAAGTCACGTAATCCGGAAACTGTTGTGAGTTTACACAAGGAGAATAAAAATCATGAATTCGATTTTGAAAATGTTAGAGTTTTGAATATAGAAAACTGCTATAAAAAACGTTTGATTTCTGAAATGCTTCATATCAAAAGTACTAAAAATATAATCAATAAGAAAGAAGATACTGTTAGGTTGAGTAGAATTTACAATAACATCTTGTAACCGTTGAAAATTATTCTTAGAACTTGTTAAATCTTTAGACCGAGCACATCCTTTTACTTGTGCGAATTTTGTCCATATGTCAATCATTTGTACACAATATACACTCCGCATCAAAATTATCGCAACAAGATTTTTCACAGAAAAATTGCCATTTTTTGAATGCTTGTAGCTCGGTCAATCTTCATCGTATTGAGATAATTTTTTTTATTTTGTAGGGAATTATGTGCACTTTGAGGAAAAAATAATGCCTAATAGCTGCGAGATAATGCCACATTGCTATGTCTTAATCAGGCCTACCAACTTCTTTTTCTTAAACAACGCAATAGTTCGCACGTTTACCTGGATTACCAAAAATTTTTTTTCAAAAAACAACAAATACCACCTTAAAGTAGACTTTTCAATGAGTATTTAAAAAAAAAGTCGACCCTCTACGACTTTTTTTGACCGAGTTATGCCATTTAAAAGATGTTCCTATGTTTTAGTCAAATACCGCTAACATCAGCATTACCCGATACGTACCGCAAGAAGGTTGTTGGTCGAACTTACGCATTATTGTGGCCCTGAAAAGGGCCGATTGTGTGAACCGTTTCTTACATTAGGGACCCCGCGGCTCGTCACTTCCGCAGTATTTTTTAACTGCAAACCCTATACGCCTGAGGCCTTTAATACCGTGTATTGCCACCTCGGTGACGAATTACCTCTGTTAAACGTTCTTGCATATTAATGCATGCCCTTATTGAATTTTGAGATATCTCGCGCCAAATTTTATTAAGAATTCTTTCAAGTTCTTGGAGGTTAGCAGGAGGTCTCTCTAGGTTACGTAATCGCCTACTCATCATGTCCCATTCATGCTCTATAGGATTGAGATCGGGGCTATTAGCAGGATTAGGCAATACCTCTACATTGTTTTCTTCCAAGTACGTACGAGTTTTCCTTGCAGTATGAGGGCGTGCATTATCCTGCATCAAGATGAAATTACGGCCCCTTTGCTGATGCATTGGAACTACGTGAGGGCGTAAAATTTCGTTTATGTAACGTCCCGCTGTTAGTCCGGGAGGTGGGATAATCACTAAGTTTGATCGATGGTTCATTGATATTCCACCTCATACCATAACGGATCCTACACCAAACGCTCGAGTTGGATCAACATGATTTGATGCAAAACGTTCTCGCTTACGACGCGAAATCCGGTTTCTAGCATCGTTTCCGTAAAGACAAAATCGAGATACATCTGTAAAAAACACATGTCTCCACTCTGTAGGTGTCCAATGTCGATAATTATGGGCGTAATTTAGACGAGCTCGTCGGTGAACTGCTTCTAAATTAGACACTCTAGCACGAATTCGTGATCTCAAACCCCTTTCGTGAAGGCGTCTCCTTATTGTGTGATCGCTAATTCGTCTGTCTGGTAAAGCATTAATCCCAATTTGTCGCGCAACTTGCCTTGGATTGCGTAGGGCCTCATTAACAATGTTGCGATCTTCTCGAATCGTAGTAATCCTATGTCGACCTTGGCCAGGCCTCCGGCAATAAGAACCTGTTTCTTCATACCGACTAAAAACACGTGACACCGTTGAGCGATGAATCCCCATTCTTCTGGATATATCAGTTGGATTATTGTAGGGTAGGCGAATAAGTCACGCTTGTCTATTAATTCTAAATAAGGTTTATTTATATCGCGTAGCAAAATTAAACACGTCCGCTCTCGGCAACACTCTGAATCGAAGTGAAGAGCCACGATTGCACCTACATAGATACATATAAATATATATAAGTACACGTATATACATTCCAATACTCCCTCTCAATCCAGACGCTGCATTTTAACAAAATTAACTTAAATGCGCATTCTTAGTTATAGGTTCTTTGATCAGTCTTGCTCTATAAAATAATTCGGACGATTTCCGTGAATAATGTTTTTATTCTTTGTAATAACTATTCCTTTTAATCCCAGCTTTCTAACTCCTGGTCATCATGTTGATCTAAAACAACAGATAAATATATTAGTAATCAGTCATATTAAAGATTAAAGAGGTTAATTTCTTATGGATAGTAAAAGTTAAAGCTTTAGTAAATATGTCAGCTAATTGATTCCTTGAACTAACCCAGATTACATCTACATATCCCTTATCTACACATTCCTTTACATAGTGCTCTCGTCTTTCCACCATGTGTTGCAATTTATTTCCACCACTAGTTTTTGTACGTGATAGAGCTGCCATATTATCACAATATAATTTCATCGGGTATAAGTAATATTTTATTATGAACTGAATCGAGTTGTGCATAGCCATCAGTTCTTGACAAGTCTCGCTCATGGATACATATTCAGACTGACAAGTAGACAGAGCTACATTCGATTGTTTGTGTGTTTTCCACGCTATAGAATCCCCAAATAATTTAATTACATAACCACAAGTAGTCTTTGCATCTTTACAATCTGTCAAACTCGCATCTGAATAAGCAATGAAATCATCGGTTTCGGCTTTGTATGTAAGCGCGTAATCTTTAGTCCCTTGTAAATACTGAAACACTCGTTTAGCCATATCCCATTCTACTGTCGTAGGGTTAACTTGATGACGACTTAACACATTTGTTGCGTAAGATATATCCGGTCGAGTTGAATTAGCTAAGTACAATAAAGAACCTATCGCCTCACGGTATTGTCGATTAGGTATCTTTTCACTCGTATATTCATCTTCCTCTCGATTTTTCCTGTCTCGATTGTTTACCTGACTAGATACCATAGGAGTAGTCACTGCTTTTGTCTTGTCAAATCCGAATTTTTTAAGCATTTTAATTATAAATTTTTCTTGACTGATTTTTATTGTCCTCGTCGAGTAATTTCGATCAATTTTAATACCTAGAAACTCCTGAGGTTCGTCTAAATTTTTAATAACAAATTCTTTGTTCAAATGATCTTTAACTACATTTAATTCATTCAGTTCTTGTCCTGCCAATAGAATATCGTCTACATATAATAGAACCAAGAGAATTCCAGCAGAATTTTGTTTAATAAATAGGCATGGGTCTAAGTCGTGACTTTCAAATCCAAGTTGTTCAATTACACATGAAAATTTATCATTCTATTTTTTCGGACTTATTTTTAACCCATAGAGCGATTTTACTAACTTCCATACAAATTTATTTTTAGTTTCTAAACTGACATTAGTTCCCTCTGGAATTTCCATACAAATATCCTCGTCTAAATCTCCATACAAGAATGCTGTTTCAATATCAAGTTGTTTTAATTTTAAGTCAAATTTATTAGCTATAACCAGGAAAGCTCTAACTAATGAAAGTCTCGATACCGGAGCATACGTTTCTCTCAAATCATAAATGTTTTTATCCTTAAAACCCCTGATAACCAGCCTACCTTTGTATTTATTATTGCCTAACTCGTCTATTTTCTTTTTAAAAACCCATCGCGAATCTATGATATTAGGTTTTTGATCGCTGCTTTTAATTTTATTTCTCTCGACGACAGTATAAACTTGTTTGTTTTTAAGCGCGTTCAGCTCTATTTAGATCGCTTCTAACCATTTTTCTTTGTCTATTGAATTAATCGCTTCTCGATAAGTTTGAGGATCTCCCTGTATCTTTGCTAATAATGCGTGGTATTTTAAGTCACTAGCTTCTCTCAAAACTTCCTTCGCTCGGATTTTCATGCAAAGTAAATAAAATTGTCGTATCACTATCTACCTTGCGAGGTCTCCCTCTCCTCTTTACAACAGGTTGTCCGCTTAATTCTCCCTCTTTTTCTATGACTAGGTTTTTCTCTATCTTTTCTAGCTCATCTACTGTCAATAAAGCATTGAATTCTAAACTACCAGTTTCATCTCGTTTATAAACATCATTGTACACATAATTTTCTAAAAATCGAACATGCCTACTTTCGTATCTCTTATGTTGTTCGGGTACATGAATTACATATCCTGTTTGGATATAACCAACTAAAAAACCCCTAACTGCTTGACTACCGAATTTAATACCTGTATTTCTCGGTATCTTTACATATGCTACACACCCAAATCTTTTTAATTGACTGATCGTTCCGCTATGATTGTCATTGAGCCGTCTCAATGGTGTTTCCATTTCAATAGATTTATGTGGTGTTCTATTATAAATATATACAGCTGCTTTAATTGTCAAATCCCACATGCAAGAAGGTAAACCTGAGTCAAACATCATGGCTCTAACTTTCGATTCCAAAGTTCTATTAAACCTTTCGGCAACACCATTGTGTTCCGGAGTATCAGGACAAGCTAATTGTAATTATGCCCCTAACTTTTTCAAAACTTCGAGCGTTTCGTTACTAGTAAACTCTGTCCCTCTGTCGCATCTTAAAAAACATACCTTTTCTTCCTTTCCAATTATATTACGAACACTACGGACAAAATTTTCAATACATTCAGATGTTTCATTTTTATGTTTAATTGGATAAGCTAAAGCCGTTCTAGTAAAGTCGTCGATTAATACAACTACAAATTTGTAACCTTTAGGATGTGAAATTGGACTTATCGGACCCATGGTGTCTCCATGTATAATTTGCAAAGGTTTATTCGCCCTATTTCTTATTTTACTAAATGGTAATTTAGTACTTTTAGCTATAAAACAAGTTTCACATTCTGTAATATAATTATCTTTGATAATCTTTTTGTGATCCAATAAATTAGGATATAATTTAGCTAAGCAGATCATATAAGATTTAGACGCGTGACCTAACCTTAAATGCCATATCATTGCTTCACTCAATTTTTTGCCTGTAGGGTTGTCACGTTCTACATATTCCAAGTTAGCATTACTATCAATATAACTCTCGTTTGACAGCAAACTGTCATTAAGAAATGTAACAGTTTCTTCTTGTTTAGTTACTAATGAATTGAATTCTTTGTTACCTACACTGTCTTTTGTTGAAAACATTTCACGTTCTTCCGTCACTACATTTGTCTCGTCTATTATACTACTATCTGTCACAGTCTCTACACTAGTTTGAGTATCGATTTTACTGATATTTTCAAAGTTTTCTACAACTAAATTCGAATTTAAGGTTCTTTCATCTTTTCTTTTATCTTTGCTTCTAGTATTGTATCGATGACTCACATTAACATCGTCAGCTAATGCCAAAGAGTAATAGATTTCTTTGCTTTCATTATTATCCTTTGCAATTTTAACCTGAACTTGCCAGAAGGGCTTTTTGTAAATTCCGGTAATTAAACTCTTTTCTGAAATAGGATCATATATATCTATAATTTTATTATTTAAATAGATTTCTAAACCTTGGTCAACGAACTGTCTAAGTGAAAGTAAATTTTCTGACAAATCTTGCGAGTATAAAACGTTTTCGAGTGAAAACTTATTCCCTTCAACTGTTTTTAATTCCACTACTCCTAGTCCTCTCGTTTTTAATCGGCCATTTTTATTAGCACACCTAATAATATCTTCATCATTTTCATTCAATTCTTTAAAAATGAGTTTCGATTTACTTAAGTGTTCTGTAGCCCCAGAATCCCCAATAAATTTAAATAACAAACCCTCCTCAGATATTATTCGATTTTGTTTATTAACAGGAATATTTACAGCTAAATTTGGTATACCTTTGCATTCACTCTCAATGGGTGCTAGTGCAGATTTATCTTGATTGGGTTTATTTTCAGATCCGCCCCCCTGGGGTTATTGCTCCGTGCTGTGGCGCTACCTCTCGAAAAGCTTCTTCCTCGGAAGCCTCTTCCTCTCCTTGCTGATGCAAAACCACGGATAGGCTTTAGATTTTCCGTTGTTTCTGTTCGTGGGCGCTTCGTGTTCGAGTCTTGCTCACTGTCGTTTGTATTCCGTCGTTTACCTTTACAATTTGCTGCTATATGATTGCTCAGTGTCTTGCAATTGTAGCAATATATTTTGTCGGGATTGGGATATTCACGACTCATATGTCCCGTTATACCACAGGTATAACAGCGGGTAAAGTCACTGGTGACCTTTTCTCGTGTCATACCTCCTCTCCTTCCTTTTCCTCTTTGAACTCTGAAACCTCGACTGTTAATGAATAATGCAGCTCTGAGCGGTTCTCTCTTTGATTGAAGCGATTCCACCTGCAAAATGTAATTTTTTAGTTGTTGCAATGACATTTCACAACCCGTAGATTCTCTAGATACGCAATCAACGACATTAACATCAGGAATTGCTTCTATAACCGCTTGCAAGAATATGTCTCTCTTTTCCTTTTCACTTATTTTTTCAACATTAGGTAGACTCTCAAAGATTTTAACTTTCTCGTCAAAATTGTCACAAAACTGTGTAATACTTTCCTTTAAGGGATTAAATTTATAAGTATAGATATTACGTCTCGCCGAGATACTATTCGTTCTACTTTCTAGGCGTTTGATCTCTCTCAATTTGTTAACTATTTCAATTGGTTCTGTCAAATTTACTATTTTAGAATAGTAACTTAAGTCAATATGATTGATGATAATATCACAGACTCGACTTTTATCATCCAGTAATTTGTTTTCTGCAACTGTCTTTTGCTTATCTAATTTTAGAAGATAATCTAATTTTCTAGTTCGAAGTTCTGAGGTTAGAAAATCCTCAAACATTTCAAATTTATAATTTGTTGTTAATTTATAATTTCTAACTACACTCGATTCTTTATTCGAAATTTCTATTTGAATTTTTTCTGTCAAATTTGATATTGTTTCAGTCTTTCTTTTATTATTTAAAATCACGTCTACTCTCTCATTAATTATTTTGCTTAAAACACTTTCAGCTACTAAATTATCTACTTGATCATTATTTAATGTATTCAATTTAATTTTTTTACTTACATTGTCACTCGAATCAAACCTTTTCCTTGCTTCTTCACCAGAGCTCCCTTCAATCTCACCTTCCTCTCGTGACGATTTTGAATCAATCGAATTCAACTGACTTTGGGGAGTTTGACAAGTCGACTCAGGTGATTTGTTCCAACAGTCTTCCAAATTCGGCAGTATTTTCAGGAGTTTCTCCGTGAACTCCTTATCTGACTCGGCATTTGACTCATCCCCCTGTTCTTCGCTCTGCTTGATATTTTCCGAATTTTGTTGAGCAGTCTCCTCTTGTTTGTCGAGCTCAAGAAATCCTCTCTTTTTAATTAACATATTGCTGATGATGCGAGGCTTTTCTTTTGTGATTTCAATTTCATTCGACTTTTCTTTGTCAAGAGTACTGTCGTTCTGCTCTCAAAATTCGGTAATGACAGGTGATACTATATTTTTAATTGGCCTTACTCCTGTTAAATTGATCGGCTCCTTATCAGTCAACATTTGTCCAATACTGTTTACTAATTTTTCAAATAAATCTTTATTTTGTTCGGCTTGTTTCTCCAGAAATTTTTGCTGGGCATTAATCAATCCTTCAAACATTTTTGTTTCCTGTTCAGCCATCAATTTTTTGACTGTCTCAAGCGTAACTGGCTCAGGCTGTCTTTCTTCGGGTGCTGAGGATACAGAATTACTGTCCATTATAGCAGGATTTGTTGCCGTTGCTATGTTTAGCTTGAATTGTACTACTTTTTCAGTAGACGGCCACACCTTCTTTATGAAATCCTTCTCAGCAGTTGTTAATTTACCGTCAAATTGTATCAATGTTTGTGGTGTGAGTGCAAAATATAATTTGCCTGTCGATGATCTGGCTACGTGGACATTTTTCCTCAATGGATTACAACGGTTGTTCACCTTAGTCCATTCTCTCTCAATCAGCCTTTGGAGCTTGTCTCGTTCTGTACCTAGGATTTTACAATGATTATTAGAACTGTTCTCAGATGCATCATTCACTCTCACTGTCTCACACTCTCACAGGTTTTATTTCAAACCTTCACAACTCATGCACGTGTTCACTGTCTCACTCTCTCAACACTCATTTTGGGATCCCATACATTCATGAGTTGTCTTACACACATGCAAATTGTCTCACTCTTTTATGATCTCACACATCCAGTCTGTCTCTTTCTAGTTTTGATACTTACACATCCTCAGCTACCCTATACACCTGTCAAAAATACACAACTGTCTATTTGTTTATATATCACTTTCTCTTATTAATTATTTACATACTAAACTCTGTTTTTGTAACTTCTTTTTGTAAAGCGTTAATATTGAAATTTTAAATAAATTAAATCAATTCTCTCTATCATTACTTATCTAATTTTCGTACGCTTCGATCTTTCTTATGCATAACCTCTTACTAATACTCTAGTAGATATTTAGATTTTTACTATTATTATAAGTCCAAACACTTTAATTATAATAACTCTCGATTATTTATGTACTCATATACATACATATATACTTATACACCATGACAAAATTCACACGAGTCGCTATGCACGCGACATCTTTAAACTCGGTGGTTTCGTTATATAATTCTCACTAACATGTACCGGGCGATCGGCATTTGACACCGCACGCAGCGCTTTAAATTCTACTCTCTCTCTCTCTCTCTCTCTCTCTCTCTCTCTAAGCAACCGATCCGCGATGTGCGCGTACGCTCAACCCCGATCACTCTCTCTCTCTCTCTTTACTGCCTACTGCTCGCCGAAATCTCCTCTATTTTTCAATTTTTGCAAGATGGCTGGTGTCAAGATTTCCGGTTCGCGCGTCTTTCCCGACCAACGCCATCTTGAGCTCGCCTTTCTCGACAATTCTCGGAACACGCGATAATCACTTTTAGATTGACCTTTTGTCTAACTATCTAATTGTTCGATTTTCGACTATTACTTATATGTCATGACTGTTTTACTTACTCTCTTCCATTTTCAGCTCTTGATTTTCGAACTGTTACCCTTCGAGCACCGTACACCTTATCACCTCTTTCGCGCTCGAATTTTTCTTTTTGCGCAGTGGAAGCGTGCTGGGCCCATAACCTGTTGGATTATTGTAGGATAGGCGAATAAGTCACGCTTGTCTATTAATTCTAAATAAGGTTTATATTTATATCGCGTAGCAAAATTAAACACGTCCGCTCTCGGCAACACTCTGAATCGAAGTGAAGAGCCACGAGCGAGAAAAGGTGGCGCTTCAGTGCAGTTAAGCAGCAGCGTCGCCGATTGCTCCTACATAGATACATATAAATATATATAAGTACACGTATATACATTCCAATAATATCGCTTTGATTCAGTCCCGCTTCTAGCAGGGTAACTATTTGAGCAGATTGGATTTCAGTAAGCCGAGGCATTTTGATTACGAATATGTTATTGTAATTTTTAGTTGCTATGAACTCTGTATAGCATAATTAATGCTCAATGAGCTTTCGCCTTAACTTTTGACCAGTATCCCGGCGTAAATTTTTGCTTTATTTTTTAATTGATTTGTTGGTAGAGTTGATAATTTTACCGAAAGTATGGAGATGCATTGTTAAATGTACCGAACATGTAGAGGTGTAATTTTAAATAAAGTTACACTTTTCATGGATTAATTTAAGAAAAAATAACGAATAGCAATGTGGTTTCTTTGTTTATGAGGTTTTAAGATAGCTCTCGGGGCACGAATTTGTTTTAAATGTAACCTGATAATTTAGTAGTAGTTGCTATTAGGATTCATGCTATCCTGAAAGAACACATAATCCCTACAAAACAAAAAAGATTATCTCAATATAATGAAAATTGATTAAATTACAAGCATTTGAAACATGGCCATTTTTCGAATGCTTGTAATTCTCAATTTTCATCGCATTGAGATAATTTTTTTTTGTTTTGTAGGGGATTCAGACCGCGGGGTCCCTAATGTAAGAAACGGTTCACACAATCGACCCTTTTCAGGGCCACAGTGATGCGTAAGTCCGACCAACAACCTTCTCGCGGTACGTATCGGGTAATGCTGATGTTGGCGGTATTTGACTAAAACATAGGAAGATCTTTAAAATGGCATAACTCGGTCAAAAAAAGTCGTAGAGGGTCGACTTTTTTTTTAAATACTCATTGAAAAGTTTACTCTAAGGTGGTATTTGTTGTTTTTTGAAAAAAAATTTTTGGTAATCCAGGTAAACGTGCAAACTATTGCGTTGTTTAAGAAAAAGAAGTTGGTAGGCCTGATTAAGACATAGCAATGTGGCATTATCTTGCAGCTATTAGGCATTATTTTTTCCTCAAAGTGCACATAATTCCCTACAAAACAAAAAAAATTATCTCAATACGATGAAAGTTGACCGAGCTACAAGTATTTAAAAAATGGCAATTTTTCTGTGAAAAATCTTGTTGCGATAATTTTGATGCGGAGTGTATATAACAATAACAATTTTTGAAATTTCACTTGACTCTACTCATGTACGAGTAATGGAATATCAGTGTTATCTGTCTGACAATTATGTGGTAAAAACTGTTTTGTTATATATAGTCTTTTTTGAGCTGTTGTTATTTAAAAAGTTTTTTGTATACTTATTTATGTGTTTTTCTTTGTTCAATAAATAGTACTTGAGGAGGTCTGCAAAACCTGATAGACGAAACGTCTACAACTTTTAACATCAAAATTGGTTGTTAATTTTATTTACAACCTGGGTTAACCCTTAAAAATCGTTATTTTTGAATTTATCATGACCATGAAGGGTGTACATTCAAAATGAGCAATTTAAGCTTCTTTTTTTAAAAACCATATCTATTTTTCTCCTTGGAAACGATAGCTGACCAAAATCTCAGTTTTAAATATAAATATATTAAACCACCTCTTGGATGTTATTTTACTAATAGCAATAATATTGGCAATATTAAAAAACATATGATTTTTTTGTAATCTTTTACAAGCATTTTACGCCCGCAATTTAAAATTGCGCAGTGCTACAGCTACAAAATTTGAAAACAAAAAATCTGACTTGAGATAGGTCTTTCTTCAAGCCACCTCCGAGAGAGGCTTTTCTCGAAGCGGCAGCCGAGATAGCTCTTTCTTCAAGCCGTAGCCGAGATAGGCTCTTCTCGAAGCGGCAGTCGGTTTTTGTTCCTCTCAGCCGTCGATTTATTTCAAGTAGATTATGTGCTGTTTTAACAAAAAATTCAATATTCAAATTTGATATCTTTTTTTAAATAAAATTTATCGGGCTTTGTGAACCAATATGCTATATTAATATCTTTTTATTATACTTTGTTGTCCAAGATGTTGTGATGCATCAAAATATACTAGATAATGGGTGGTAAGAGAAATTTATGCATATTAGAACTCATTTAAGGCCCTCCCTAAAATGTATATATGCAATATATGTAATCATCTATCTAAAATAACTCAGTCAATATTTGACCGATTTAGCTGAAATTTACATAATAAAATATTATTAAATAAAGTATATGCATACGGATTGAGAGGAAAGGCTCACGGTTTGATTAAAAACTACCTAAGCAACAGGAAACAACAGCTAAGAAATGGCACGCAAGAAAGTGACTATCAAATAATTAAAACAGGTGTTCCTCTGGAAACAAACCTTGGGCCATCTACTTTTTATATTGTATGTAAATGATTTGCGAACCGAGATGCCAAATAACTCCATACTATCATATGCTGATGATACAACTATCACTGCCACAGAAATAACATGGAAAGAGGTTGAAACAAAGATGAATGAATATTTAGAAGAGGTCTCCATTTGGCTTAAATTAAACAAACTATCACTAAACATACAGAAAACTGTTTATATGTCACCTTTGGAAATTATTATGATAGTGTTTCAGGCAAGATAGATATTAAGATAAACAATGACTTAATTAAGCGAGTAACGGAAGTCAAATATCTGGGTATACATTTTGACATGCACATGAAATGGAATAAACATATTGAATACTTGATAAATAAGACTAAGTACCTTATTTTTGTATTCAGCAAAATAACTAAATTTATGGATAGTAACACATTAAAAATTATATACTATGCTCTATTTAACAGTGTGATTATCTATGGAATCATAGCATGGGGTGGCGTATATCAAAATAACTTACAACTATTACAATCGGTACAAACAAGGATCTTAAAAATTATAAACAAAAACACTTTCCAAACTATAAGTCTTTTAAACATACAAAAATTTTTCTCTTCTTAATGTCTTTTTTTTTTTACTATAACGATATCAAAAAACAAATTTTAAATTCAGAAAGTAAAACGAGACGGAAAATTACAATTAAGCTTAAATTCAGTAAAACAGCGAGCACAAAACATAGTTATATCAAAACAATAGGCATGTTTAATAACCTGACAAGAGATTTAAAGGTGTTAGATATTAACAAGGAAAGTGACTGGGTAAGTATCAATTAGTAATAAAATAAAAGTATCAAATATTGATTGTCAGCAGTTTAAGATTTGACTTTTAAATATAAATATACAAGAGATCTTGAAACTTACTAGTGATACTAAGAAAGTACAAGAATTATTACATACTGTTAATCTAGATATAAACAAATATACTAATCTTAGAACTGAAATTAAACAAAGTCTATATTTAGGCGAATGGTAAATGCAGTCATAATGTAAGTCGCAAACATCGTCGAATTTCAAATTATAACTCCAATAAAATGAGTAACATTTTTTCAAAAACAAATATAGAGGGTGTCAGGATATTGGGGTATATGTTTGCGGTCAGTTGCAGGTGGTGGAACATTGTTTAAATAATTCGAGAAAGCACGAAATACAGTGTTTTTGCATATAACTTTGAAACTTAATTGTAGGCCTTTAAATTATCCACTAAATTAGCCTTATTATGTTCAATTTTGTTTTTAGTTTTTTTGCAATAAACAAATACTGTCAATATTAGCCATTTTTTCAATTTTATGTAATTTAATAATTATTGCTTCTAAATAATTTTAATATAAGAATTATTAAAGGTCTTCGTTGGCTTAGAAACAGGTATAAATTTTATCCCCAAATATTCAGTAGTTTTTAAATAATTCTATTTATTATGTAACAAGACGTTTCCAGAAAATCTAATTTCTACACCGTACAGGCATCCCACATACTTCTGTTTCGGCTTATTTTACTCTTAATAAAATATTACTTATGTCAACTGTAGTATAACTAAATTAATTAATATTTTTATCGGTCTTACAGTCAATAACAAATTAAATATATGGGCAGTCAGATTGCCCCTACTTATAATCACCCCCGAAGAATCTATTAAAATAAAAATAAAACTAAAAAAGAAAAAATAAAAAATTAACAAAACACGGGTACACGTACCATGCGTGTATTATACAATGACGTACACAAACCCGTGTACGGTGTATTTGCGTGAATTACACGGGTACACGGACTACACGTGAATTAATTCGCATTTTTTTACATACTTCAAGAAAATATAATATTTTTGTCATCATGCCGTGAAATGCTGCCTTCTCCACCTAGGTCATGAAATGAATTTACTATAAAATAAGAATGAAAATGAGAATGAGAATTTGAGAGAGAGAGAGAGAGAGAGAGAGAGAGAGAGAGAGAGAGAGAGAGAGAGAGAGAGAGAGTGATGGAGTGAGGGGAGAGGGGAGGGAGAGACAGAGAAAGGAGGAGAGGGTCGAGGTTTATTACAAAACGATAATGTCTTTCAAACAATATATATACATTTTATAGTAAAAAAAATTATAACATTTTAATGAGTTTCTATTACATATAAATCAAATATAAAAAGTAAGCAATTCTACAGTTTTTTACATAATGATTTTAATACATTTCTATTTTGGTGCAAAAATACCAACATATTGACTGTATCAATAACTCTCCCTTTCTCCATATCTCTCTCTCTCTCTCTCTCTCTCTCTCTCTCTCTCTCTCTCTCTCTCGCAAGCACAGACCATGGATTACACAAGACATTAGAGCTGATATCAAAGCCAGAAACATGGCGTTCAGAGTTTTTCATAATTCGGGTTCTGCTTCGGATTATGATAAATACAAGTCCCTAAGGAATCGTGTCAAGAATTCACTTAACTCCAGGAAATTTCAATTCCTGAAGTCTAAACTTCATAACGAAAAAGAGCCCACCAAGTCTTGGAAACACCTTAAGAACATGGGTCTCTGCTCTAAGACGAGCCCTTCGCCATTGTAGCATTTCACTACTCACCAACTAAACATCCATTATGCATCTATTTCCAACCATGTATCACCACTTTCCATACATTCATTCGCGTCCATCCTAACTAATTTATGTCATTTATCACACTCATCTGCTTCATTCTCATTCCGCACCATATCAGCCAAAAAGGTTCAAAGGGCCATCCTTAGAGCTTCTTCGAAGACCGCAGGTGTCGATGGCATTACAACCAAAATGATCAAATTACTTGAACCGCAACTCACGTTACCTCTAACAGACTTATTTAATAATATGCTTTCCATTGGTTATTTTCCGGAATGCTGGAAGAAGGTCTTATTATTTCCGTTGGCGAAGTCGGGCAGGATGGAGTCGTGCTCGGACACAAGACCGATAGCCAAACTATGTGAACTCTCGAAGATTCTGGAAAGATTGGTGCACGATCAGCTGGTTGAGTATCTCGAAAGTAATTATTTATTATCAGCCAGGCAAGCGGGGTTCCGAAAGGGACATGGTACTCAATCAGCTCTTCTAGGCGTACTTAATGATGTAAGAAATGCCATCGACTCTAGAAAGATCACAATTTTAGTCTTGTTTGACTTCTCTAAAGCCTATGACACGGTACCTCACGATCGACTTATCCGGAAGTTGAGCAATATCGGCTGCTCTGACATTGTACTGAATTGGTTCTACAGATACCTTGTTGGCCGCACGCAGGCCGTGGTGGACGAGATTGGCATGACATCAGACTGGCTCGAGGTGAACGCGGGTGTACCTCAGGGCAGGGTCCTAGGTCCTGTTCTATTCTCCATTTGCATTAACGATTCGCCTAGGATCCTTAAATATTGCAATTATATGTTATTCGCCGACGACGCCCAGGTCTATTATTCGTTTTTTCCAGACCTTAGTACTGGAGTTCAACGTGTTTCTCATGATGTGAATGCAATAGCTAGCTGGGCGATTAATAACGGTCTTAAGCTTAATGTGGAAAAAACGAAGGTCATGATCCTGAGTAGTCAGGCTTATTTGGCTCGTATCAACCTGGACACTGCTCCGAGGGTCAGACTATGTGATTATTATTTGAAGTACGAAAATGCGATAAAATCGCTTGGATTTATGATTACTCCTACTCTCGACTGGTCGAAGCAAGTCACGGCAATCTCAAGGCGTGTTCACGGAGTCTTACACTCGCTGCGCTATTACAACAAAACTATGTCACTTAAACTCCGAAAGAACTTGGTAGAATCGCTCATTTTCCCGCATTTTGATTATGCGTGTGCGATTTATCATGATGTAGATCAGTTCAGGTATCTTAAACTGAAATATAGCGAGACGTGATCATGTTACTCCGTGTAGATTAGGCTTAAAATAGCTTTCGGTCGAGTCCAGACGATCCTTTCTCATTGGCTCTTTAGCCTACAACATTATTTCTCATAATTCACCTACTTACTTGGCAAATCATTTCACTAAGCTTGACACTCCTGATCAGAATCCCCGCTCTTCCTCTCGTCACCCACCTAAACCCCTCACCTACTTTCCGCCATGCACTGAATTATTAAATAAGTTATTCGTCATAACCTCCACCCGCATCCTCAACCAGTTTCCTTCCATCACCTTTAATCCCTCTTCCATAGATAACTTCAAAACTCTCCTCTTCAATCATCTGTTTGGGCTCGACAGGACTGCCTGGTCTACACGAATCATGACCGAGGGCATCACACCATGGCCTATCCCGCACTTCGAGGAAGCTCCTTAGTTGCTTAGTTATGCGTAGGCTAGTTCTATTTATTTATCATTGCGAGCGATTCGTCATTTGTTTGTTATTTGTTAAATTATTTAGTATTAAGATTATTGTAAATATGTTATTTTTATTTGTAATTTTATTTTATTGTATCGCTTTTTATTTGTAATTTTATTTCGATTCTATTTTGTTATGAAATTTTAATTTTAACTACGTTGTAGTTTCTTGTATTTTTCTGTTAGTGCCTATGGGGTTTCTACCCCGAAAGGCCAAATAAAAAAATCAATCAATCAGTCAATCTCTCTATCTCTCTTTCGTCTCACTATCTGTCTCTTTCTCGTCTTTCTCTCTCTCATATTGTCTTTCTTTCTGGCTATCTGTTACTCTCTTTTTCATTCTCACTCTCAATCTAGTAATTCGCGGGCTGAGGTCACAAAAAACATTGTAATAATTTTTTATTAATTTACTGATATAAAAAATAAATAAATACAACGGTTTTTAAATACCCGGGTACACGTATTTTTGATATTCACGTATCCGCATACCCGTGTCTTCAAATACACGTATAAAATCGCAAGCTCTACTACAAACAACATACACATCGCTTATACATAAGTTTAAAAATAAGAAATAAATTGTAACCAAGTTTGAAGTCACATTTTTTCGTTATGCAGTCTTAAATATTCGCGGGTTTTATAGTTATCTAAATGACCGATTACATATACTTGTTAATTATATAGTTATCTATATTACCGATTTTTTTCTAGTCAATTTCAAGTTCGAAATTTAAATCGTAATCAGTTGAATATTTGTGTCGTAGTCGAGTGTATCGTCCCTTATACAATTTTATTCAATGTTTACATGTTTTTCTGTTTTTCTGATTTTGTTTATTTATTGCATTTATTTAAATTACTAATTTTAAATTGGCAAACAATTCACTGGACTAAAATGAAGAAGAAGAAAAAGTGTGACTTTGATAGCTTTATAACTTCTGTGATTATTTTGTTAACTATTTATTTAATCTTGTTGCTATATTCATTGATTATTAATGTAATTAATTATTATTATTATAGTTGAGAATTGACACTCTAAAATACTGACAAGTTTTTGTTTGAAACGCAATGTGACAATCACAAGGTAAATAATTGTCGTTGTAGACGATTACATTGACATTATATAAACTAATTAATTATTATTAATAAAGTTTAGCACCTAAAGATGGAGGCAAATTTGTCTTCGAAACGTTGTGCAGTTCAATAAATAACTTGACTCATTAAGGCATTCGATAACCCTATCCAAATTATGAATTCACGAGTGTTAAACATAATTATAATTGTTAATTAAATTTAAATTCGTGAGTGTTACTATATTTTACTTTACTCCGAAGACCACCGGTTCCGAGGTGGTTTGCCGTTGGCCCGGTGGAGATACCCCAGAAATGTGTGCATGAATAATTCTCACGAGGAGTGGAAGAAAACTATCTAACTGATCTATCGGCAGGAGACTGATTTGTATCGTTGATGAAACTAACGACTGCGGAAATTTCCTATGGAAGAGTTGAACATACCGACTCAATCTAAATTATGCAAGAGAGAAATCAATTGATCTGTCGTCCGGATCCTCCGAGACCGAACGGTAATTTGTACCTGCTCGTCGAAATGTCTGGACAAACATTCTACAACGTACTTTTCCATCAGAGGAATATTCAGCATTTCAAGCTCGTTATTCAGCATACAGTAAATAATATTACAATTTAAAAGTAATTGAATAAATTATTAAGATGTGGTAAAACGGAATATATTATCATCTAAGGATAAAAGATAAAATTATTGGTAAGCTATATATCTAAACCTGTACAGCAGACCGTTCAATTATATATATATATATATTACAAACGTAAATATTCACAAGAATTGTCTTCTGTGTTTGACAGCAAAAAAATTCTTAGAATTACAGTGAGTCATGATCTAAAATATAAAAATGGAATAAGAATACGCAACTGCATTTCAATTAAAAGTAAATACTTTCTTTTCTTGTAAATAGTAGAATAACGTATAGTATTATATATTCGTATATATTCTAAGGTTAATAAAAAAACCGTTCAATTTTTAATCTTGTGCAATTGTCAATGCGGAAAAATGCGCTCGTTTGCATACGGGTCGACCGCCCCGCTAAATTATTATTCAGTCATTATTTATTGATTACAATAATTTAAAATAGTATTAATCTTATTATTGAATATTGAAATTTGAAAAACTGTACAGGATCTTGGTTTAAACTAATAAACCATCATCGCGCGCGGTACATTGGTGCATGAGAGTATAGTGGAAACTCTATATCGATGCTTTAGCGGTCAGTGAGGTAATATTAAGGCTTCGACGAGAAATTTACGGGTATTCCTGGAGAAAGCACGTCTATGAAAACGTAGTGAACGTAAAATCCCGTGCACCCTCTGAGATACAGCTAATACGTGCTTGGACCAGTCCAGAGTGGGCAGCAGCCAAACGCCTAGTGATTTCACTTGATTTTCGTAGTGGAGACAATTATTCAAAATCTTAACTCGCGGGGCAGTGGTTAGATCTATACGCGAAACATATGCCTTACTGCCCAGGATCATTACTTTGGTTTTATTAACGTTTAGGTCTAAACCATTTAGGGTAGCCCAGGATGCAACCGCATTAGCATCATGTGTGATTCGTTGGACACCCAATTCGAATTCCCCCGGAGGAAAGGAGTAGTAAACCTGAGCATCATCGGCATAGATCATATGATTACTGCATTCGAGAACGTCCGGGAGATCGATAATAAAAACTGAGAAAAGCAAAGGACCCAATACACTGCCCTGCGGTACGCCTGAATTGACCCCAAGCCAGTCAGAGCAGACGCCCAACTCTTCCACCACCGCTTGCGAACGACCGACCAAGTAGTGAAAAAACCACCTCAATACCGTGTTCGAGCAACCTACATTATGTAGTTTAAGCAACAAAGGGCCGTGTGGTAACGATTCGCTTAGTTTGTCGAAGATACGCTGTTAACGATTATTCTATTCATCTGGGCGACTTCGTTAAGGGAGACTCTACCTAGGGATGAAGGGACGGCCGCTAAATCAAAGTAGATACCTTTCGGGGTGTACTACGTGTAGCGTCAAAATGCTGAGGCGGGCCTCTCGAGGTCCGTCTTGGGGCACATCCGGAGCGAAGTAGTTTCTCATCCAGATGATAAAAGTTGCTGGGATGTCTCACAGAAGGGTGTCCCTTTCATCAAAAGAGATCCTTATGTATAAAGTTAGTAAGTCGAGTTGTGGTATAGTTCCGAACTGAAGACTTTGCATAGGGTGAGATGTTAAACACCATAGCGTGCAAACCTTTTTGGTTTGTACGCTTTTTTCTCTTTCAAGGGATTTTTCGAATGGTATCCCTTGGAAGGCTTGTGATACCCAGCCTAATGAATGATGATTATGAGAAGTGCGTAATAAGTTAGGTGAAGACATGCTAAGTGAGTGAGAGTTATGAGAAGTGAGTAATAAATTAGGTGAAGACATGCTAGATGAGTGAGTGTGAGAAATGGAAAATAAATTAGATGATGACATGTTAAGAGAAGTAGAGTGGTGAGTGGAGATAAGTGGATCAGGTGAATGAGAGTGAGGTGAATTATTGATGGGAGAGCAAGACAGCGAAGTCGAATTCCCATTCATATTCAAATTCGAGTTCAAATTCGAATACAAATGCAAATTCAAATACAAATGCAAATTCAAATACAAATTCTGGTCAGGCGACTCTAATGGATTTGAAATATGAGGTTCAGGTAAAAAATGAGGTAAGAGGGTTATGTTGGAATTATAAATAGTATTGAATGTGTTGGCCAGTTCTTGGAGATTGATCCCATCCAAATCACGTGACCAATACCTTTTTAATTTGGGCGGATCTCTGTTAATAAGTAATTGAAGTGCTATGAAGTCATTGCCCGCAGCAAAAGGAGTTGTTGTTTTATAGTAATTAAAATCAGGTGAAGGTCACTAATAAGGAAGAGATCAAGCCATGTGTGTGAAAAACCCAGAGATGTGATCGCATGATCAGTTGGTTCGGAAACAAGGAGAGATAAATTGAGGGCTGTTATATTAGCTCTCATCATGTCTGCCGCAGCACTTGAAGACTTCATATCAATATTGAAGTCCCCAGTAATAACAGCAAGACTGTGGGAAGGAAGGATATCAGATAATAAATCAAAGAAGGTGATGGGGTAAGATGCTGTTGGCCGTCTGTAAACAACACTCAGAATCAGCAAAATCGATTTACCGATGGTATGCAGTATAATAAACTCAGGAGAATTCGAGAATAGTTTATCAGAATGGGCCAACATAATAACTTTGTACTCATCTCTAACATAAGCAGCAACTGCCCCTTCTTCCTTACCCACTCGGTCAAGTCTGTAGAGAGGGTACCCAGGCAATTTTACTATATCAGAGGAATCTGCTTCAGTAAGAAAGGTCTCCGTGAGTGCAATCACATTGTAGGTTCGTGGGTAAATTAATGATTCAATTGATGCGAAGTGTGTTTTGAGTCTGTTAATATTAATATGAATGATAGAAAAGGAAAGTGAGTATGATTGTGAGTGAAAAAGAGACGCCTGACCAGCTGCCCTTCATAAGGAAGGAAGAGTAGGGTTGACTGGTGAAGAATTTGGTGGTAGGGAGAGAAGTTCAGCTTCGGAACAAATGCGGAACAAAGCACCCTTTTTTTCTTTACGCATGTATACAGTAGAATTTTTAACAATCGGGCGCAAATAACCTAATTCCTTCGCTTTGCGCAGAGATTTCATCCATAGAGCGTGGACTGTCTTCGGCCATAAAGGCCTGATATATAGAGAAGGTTCTCCTCCTATGCCGAAAATACTAGAGGTCGTAGCACCCTTTAAGAGATAGGCTTTTTCAACAATTAGATCTCTGACGGCTAATGAAGAAACCTTGCAAACTAAGCCTTTAGATACGCTGAGAGAGGAAGGAATGATCATCGTTTGGCTTGATACAGATGAAGAAGAATTAATTGAGTTGGTTGCACGCGGCAGCCATGTACGAATCTCGACGATGTGTGCTACGACCAACGGGTGATTAATATGAGTCAGGATTGTTTCGATTACTTTAAGGTCATTTAAGGTGGAAGCGGTAGGCAGACCTGTGAATAAAATATCACAGGAGTTGTTATCCTGAACCCCGATATCGTCCGAAGCTGCCGGCATCGAGGATGTATCACGATCGAAAGGTTGTTCATATTTACTTCTAAACGCTCGACGCGAGCTCCCACATCACTAAAACGTGCATCAGCACCCGATTCAAGAGTATCAACCCGTCCACGAAGAGTGTCTAATTCAGCACTAAGCGAGTTTAATTTAGCGTCAACACTGTCAACCTTAACCTCGACCCTCACGACTCTCTCTTCGACCCTCTCATCCAGCTTAACCATAGCGCGCTCAAAGTTCATAAACCACGCTGGAGAAGCGTCCGCCATCGCAGCGGTATCCCAAGTACCGCCCGATCGTTCCGCATTGGGAATAGTAGGTGTGGTTGCACGAGGTGGCTTGGCAAACTGCGTTAATGATGGCGACGGAGGCGAGGCCAAGCGCTTCGCGCCTGACATAGTGGGGGGAGTTTCGAGAGTCTCCGCAGGTGTCCTGCTCATTGTCGCGCTCATTGTCGCGCTCACCGTCGCGTTCGCAAAATGCGACCCAGTAGGTGCTGCCCCCGTTCGGTGTAAGTCGCTACTAACGCACGAAATCACAGATGTGCGTGCTAAATCGCAGCAGCGTCGTATATTAGCATCCAGCAAGATCGATACGCAGTGCGAGTGCGTGATGTTATTGCACGCCGGGCATACCTCAGAGTAGTCCTTACGAGTAATACGCACTTTGCATACGAAACAACACCTCGCGAAAGCCATTGTGTCAATGTCAGTGGTGAGGCGAGGCGATACAGAGCTGGCGTATTGTGTGACGTCACAATAAATAGGTGCGGCGGCGAGATGAGAAGCCGCAGTTCCGTAAGGATCCTGGAGAGGCGCACACGTAGTTGTGCGAATAAATTTGCCGCTTGATTGCTCCTCCGAGCGAAAGATAACCTCGATGTTGACAGGTTGTTTGCAGCGAAAATTGAGGTGGAAAGACTAACCGCAAAAGCGAAATTTATCGAAAAGTGCAAGCTGCAGTCAGTCTTCCCACGTAAAGTTTGCACTGTAAAGCTCGGGAACAGATGTGAGAAAAATGCGAAGAAATAAATACGGAGCGAAAGCAAGTAGTGACTGGTCGACTCACCTTGCGCGCGCAGAGATCGAGAGAGAGAGAGAGAGAGAGAGAGAGAGAGAGAGATTGATTCAACCTTTATTTTGGCTTCTGTGGGGTAAATACCCCGTAAACACTGTTGGTACAACATTACAGCGATATATAAAATAAAATAAATGAAATATATAAAATAAAATAACAATAAAATTGCGGCTGTGAAATGATACATATACGAGCAGTGGCTGAATATAATACAAAATAAAATAGAAAATATATGTACAATTAAATAAATAAATACTTGAAACTAAACAACAATAAATAAATTAACTGCTTTCTGAAAACATCGCTACAGCAAAAACAATATAATTGATTGAACAAAGTTACGAAACTAAACATGCTAAGGACTATAACAATTAAATAAATAACAATTAAAAACGCAACTAAGCTGCTTCATCCAGGTGAGGGATGGACCTCGGCAACAAGAGAAGAGAGAGAGAGAGAGAGAGAGAGAGAGAGAGAGAGAGATAGAAAGATAAAAACTCTAACTATAAAAGTAAATGCAGGCAACAGTATACCTCTCTTGTTGTAAATCATAATATTATTTCATTAAATTAAATTATAATATTTAAAGAATATAAAAACAAATTAAACTAATGTTCATTACTTTGTTTATATTATTTAAATTGTAATATTTAGTTTATTCATTAACATTTAATAGGTATTCAATCAGAGTATGCTGATATATTTTTAAAAAGCATCAATGAATATAATCTTATTTGAGTGGATAATAATAGTTCTCTTTCTTTATAGTACTAGTAATTGAATAACTGTGTATATTTTTATAAAACTAATGTGTTTATTTCCTTGGCAGATATAAAATTAATTGTGCATTTTTGTAAACTTTAACACATGTAGGAAAATTTTTATTATAGTACTAAGTGATATGTTTATTAATAGTCAGATTGACTTGAATAATTTTAAAGAAAAAGATAATAATAATTCAGTCGATAAGTTATTGTTCATTATTATTCATATGTGTCAAGTGCAAATATCATTTGGAAGTTTTGTAAATGTAATGCGTATAGATTTTTTTGATATGACACTTGACTGAATAATTTTTAAATGAAGAAATAATAATGTTATATAAGTCGATTATTTATAGTTCTCCATCATTACAACTATAAATTCTAAAATTCTAAAATGTGTGTTTTGATTAAATAAATTTTTAAACAAAAAAGGAAATTTTTTTTGTTAAATGAGTGACTTAGGTAGGCAATTTACAATGCTAAATCGTTGATTAATACCATTTGAAAGCTCCTGGAATCAGTCGTAAAATTTGCATCTGCATCTCTGCAGGTTGATTTTTTTCAAAGATGATTGTATTTATAAAAAATACAGGTAATAACAAATTTTTTTGTTTGCTCTTACTTAAAAAATTTTTGTTTTCTGCGTTAAAAAAGTGACATTTTTTCTCTTTATTATTTTTTTGTATCTAATAAAGTTTTTAATATATTTAGATTTAAAAAAAAGGCTATTTTCGAGCAAAAACTACCGTAACTTTGTTTAAAATAAAGTTACAAAAATAAATAAAAAACCAGTTAAAAGCTCTTGAAAAAAGCTAAAAATCTATCTGGCTAACTTTTTGGTTTCGTCATTCTTTTGAAAACTGCGTTGAATTAAAGGTGTTCAAAAATTCGTTTTTTGAAACTAGTTTATGGCCATTTAATAGTTTCAAAAAATAGTATTTTATATAAGTGAGCCAGGCGAATCGAAGGTATTAAAATAAGCTTTCAAATGATCTCCAACTGGTTTTTGTACGATGATTTCTTTCAAAGATACAAAACTTTAAACTTTATCCAATGTTGCTCCGGGGGGGGGGGGGATGGGTAAAAGTAAGTGACTTGCAGTGTATGTGTAAAGTCACATTGACTCGAATAACTTTAGTGGATAAAATAATGTCATTAAAGTGGATAAGCTATCGTTTATTCTTATAGTTATTTAATATTTTTTTTTTTCATTTCTGTAAAACTAATATGTGTCAATTGCAAACATCAATTATAAATTTAGTGAACTTTTACCTATGTAGGAAAGTTGAATAATTATAAAGAAGAAATAATATAAATTTAATGAATAATATATTGTTGTTCCTCACTATTCACATGTATCAAGTATGAATATCATATAGAAGTTTTAAACTGTTTGACACTTACAATGATTTTTGAATAAATTTAGAAAAATAATAATGTTATTCAAGTGGTTAATTTAAATATTATTTTTTTAAAACCAATAAAAAAGAGAATTTTTTGCTTTATTACGTATGGAGGAATTAATATCGGACAAATGAATACTTTATACATATAGATTGTTTATTTATTACTGTATTACATGCCAGGGCTAAAAATTATAAATACATTTTGTGTATACACATTACTATAGTATAATTTTCTGAATAAATGTATTATATTTTTCAACATAATACTTGACGGTTCCATTTTGATTTCAGTACTTCTTGTTGCAACAGTGCAATTACAAAAGTATGATTAAAATTACACCATATTTTTCGCTCTTTTTATGCCCCCAAATCAGTGCTAATCAGCGACAGGAGGTCATACGATGTCTTGGTGAAGAAGGCACTTGTTGAAAATACATTCCCCAGTGGTGCTTGTCTTCAATCGGCCGGGGCCGGGAATCGAAGCTGGAACCTCCAGATTACGAGCCCGACGCCCCACCGACCGAGCCATCACAGGCCTCTAAATTACACCACACTTCCGAATTTTTACGCCTCCACAGAAGATGTCTTTCGATATTTAACGATTGGATTATGTTGTAACGGTAAGCGAGTTACCGATCAGGTAAGCAACGCGAAAGAGGAGATACAGCGCGGCGCGCGCGGGGAACGCGCGCGAGAATCGTGCGCAAGAGAGTATCGGGATAGATTTCGCGCGCGCACGACAACAACACGGTGTTGGTGACCGGTGATTGTGTTTTTTTCGGGATAAAAGAGCGAAAGAACTGTTGTGCGTTGTGTGTGGGTGTGAGCAGCTTCTCCCCACTAACCTCCACGTCGACGGGTGCAGCAGCACCTCTCACAGACAGTGAGAAAAGGAGGCTCGGCGAATCCCACCTTCTCGACCGTTGGAAAGAGAGAGAGAGACATATACGAGGACGAGCTTTCTCTCAATAGCACAGCCTTTTCCCGCCGAAGCGAGATATTCAGATACGCGGTAAGTGGTGCACCACATTTAGACCCGCGTGTCTATCTAATATTCGCGTCCCGATTTACCTGGTACGGTCCAGGTGAGGAAGCGTTCCTCCCTTTTCCCCTCTCGTGACAATACCCGCACGGATAGAAAGGTCGGTGGTTCGCGGGAGCCACTTCACGAGAGAAGGCGCGCGTGACGTAGTAAGCTTCTACGTAAAAGCTCTCTACGTCAGAGATTCATACGTCACACGGTGTGACGTATGCCACCAGGTTAAGCAGCCGATCATATCCGGATCGGTTGCTCGTAATCTACTGTTGAATAGATTTTTAACTGATTCTTTTCGCGCTGACCTCGGGGGTAGTCATCGGTACGACTCCCCGTAAATTCTTAAAGTTCATTTATTGTTATTTATTAATATTTAGTTGATTATTTAATAAATTGACTCGGCGAGACTATCTTTCTCGCCGATTAAACGTAAAATCTCGATTGTGAATAGTGTTTTACCGATTACTGTCCTATCCTACGAATACCGCCCTCTCCGGTGTATATCCTAGTTGGCAATTTTGGGCATAGGGCCCAATACACGGTATATAAGTCAAACGGAGTGTTTGACGTTGTTAACGGCATTGCACGGGAATAAAAGGGATTCCCGGCCGCATCGTGGGACTGCACACTTAAGGTTGGTAAGTTGGGACAGATTGGGCCTAACCGTGGGCCTTACATATCCCCAGTACCCACCCCGTTACAATGTATTACAGAAGATTGTTTAGAAAAAAAATGTAAGCCACATAATATAGGGCAGTTTTCTGAAAAAAAAATGTCTATTTGTCAACTGAAATATTTGACGATTCCATTTTGATAAAATTTTTTTTGCTGTAATAATCTAATTTTTCCCTCTTTGGTTCTTTAGTTTTATTCCTGTTAATAAAGTTTTTCTATGTTTTCTAATGTGGGAGCAAAAATAATTATGCCATTGTTTATAAGGCGTTGAAAAACTTTGGATGCATTTGATAAATCGAACAACATTTTCAGATGGGCGATTTAGAGTCAAAATTTAAAATAGAATGCTAAGGTTAAAATTTGATAAGCGGGGGGAGGGATGTCTAAAAGGAAGGATCGAGGAATAAAGACTTTAAGGTACAAGGTGCGTGGAATCATCGGGTTCTCAGTAACCAAATGGTAAGGCAACTGACCGGTAGGCAGGAGACCGTCGATTCGATCCCGATCTGGGGACGTTGACTTTTTTCTTTCTCGATCTTTCCCTAATTAGTTTTCTAATACCTCTGGCAACATTTAAGACTTAGCGATAAGCAAGTATGTTGCTAAAAAGAGGGTTTTATGCAATATTTGAAAAAATATTGAATAACACAAATTAGCTTGGAAATACCGATTAATATATACTTTCTAATAAAGACATGCACGGGCGATTTAGAGTCAAAATTAAAAAAAAAAATTCAGATATTCGTAATGTCTGTACGATGTACTTAAAGATGTCTCTTTGCTGTTGCTTTCACTTTCAATTAATGGAATCCATTAACTATATCGAGGATACTGTAATATTTCAAAAACGTCTTTATTTCCAAAATTTCGTAGGTATTAGGTATTGGATATGCATCGTCTACAGTTTTTGCGTAAATTTTTCGGTATCGATTACTGATATATATCGCCGGGTGTCATATTTCGGCTTTTGTAGTCTCTAAAGTAACCATAAAGGAGAATCCCTATTCGATTGAAAGTGTTGTATAATACAATCTTCTAATAGTTTACTGATTTGTTTTTTACTTCTAGATGTAGTGTAGATGGGTGTTGTTTCATATTAACTGGAATTTTGTATGTGGTATTTATTCGACGTTTAATGTAATAAGCAGTTGAAGGTTTGTCTCATTGAAGTTGTAGTGTGTGTGTGTACTTGTTAATTATCTCTCGAATTTGGTTAAATTATTTTTCACTATCATTAGATCATGATAATTTCTGTATAAAAATTTTTCTTTCTTCCTTATCTAATTGTAAGTTTTCTTGTTCATAATCACATTGAGGGTTGGTGGCCATGACGTAACAAATTACTCTTTGTTGTTAACTACAGTTTTTTCTAGGAATACGCCTGGTATGGTATAAAAAGAATCTTAAATAAACGCACCTTATTTTGAGTTATGCTCGACTGGTATTTTGATGAGTGCACACTAGCGTGGCGGTATCTTATAAATTTTCTTTCGTTTATGTGTAAAACAATCGCTATGGAACGTTTTACGTGTGTTTCTGATGTCATGTTTTCGGGATATCTATTTCTGAGTAAAAAGGTAAGCCTTTAACTTAAGTAAGTTCTTTGTTTGTAAAGGTATTATTAATAGGAAAATTCTCTCTTCCTCGGATTCGGTAATGACTTCTTATAAAAAATATTAGGTGTATTAATCTACTAGACGTTATTAAAGATTTTTTTACCAAATTCCTCTTTAACCTTCTCATCAATCAGAAAGTGTCAGCCCAATAAAGCATCACTACTGAAAGGCAGTTCATCTGGTAAAACATAGAAAATATGTGGTATCTCCAGTATGTAAATTTACACGAATCTTTGATTGAAGTTTTGATTGATTCGCAGGATACGCCTGTTACCGAACAGCTTTATTGAGTTGCATTATTGTATTTAGTTTGCATTCGTCTCGTCTTGCAGTGTTGATGTTTATACCAGAGTAGAACATAGATAGGCCATCTCCTCCTACCAAGGAAGCTGCGTTTAGTTTTATAGTTGATCATTCTTCTGTGTTGTTTTGTAATTAGGCAAACCTGGCGGACAAAACATTATGCACTTAATTAAATACATTGGATTTATTTATTATAGACCCTCAATTATAGACGATTTACTTAAAGATTAGACTGTTATTCGATGGTTATCCGCTGAGTAGAATGACAGCTTAGCCTTAGCTATCCCTATAATATTGGAAGCAACCCTATATGCAGCGTATGAAGTATGTGTAGTTTATCACTATCTCCACTTATAAGCGTAATATCGACGAAGTAGTAACAGGGTTTAAAGAATGATTAATTATGTTTTTGAGTATGCTGAATCAAAATCCGAGCTCAGACTTTACCAATTTGGAGTACAAAATAGATATGGCGGCTTTTTGCAAAAAAAAAATACAAAAAATTGTGATTTTCAAAGTTTATGATTTTTATAGACATAAGAAACATGAATTTATGGGGTTTTAATCAACAAACGGTGCACAAATTAGTTTAAATTCATCAGGAAATATTTACATACTCGCTTTCTTTGTCAAAATCGCGGCCATAATGCTAAATCATTTGAAAAATCAATCTTTTTCTTTATTAATCTTTTTTTCGAAAACTAAAGGCTTAAATAAAAATTATTCAATAACAAAAATGCCTTAAATTGATCAAGGAATACTCCCAAATTTTTCCAGATTTTTTGGAATCATTTCTTAAAAATTTAGTTTTTGTGATTTTTTCAAAAATAAAAAATCCTTTTAAAAAAATCGGAAAAAATGTAAGAAGTGTTCCTTGATCAATTGTAAGACATTTTTGTTATTAGAAAATTTTTATTGAAGCCTTTAGTTTTCGAGAAAAAAATTATTAAACATTAACTGCATGTATTTTGACTGGTTTGGGCATTACTGCTATTAGATCATAATGTTTATATTTGGTCCGCTTGTACTGTGAGTTAAATTACTCAAATATCTTGGAATGTTTTTTTTTATGTAACAGTTCTTTTATATTTATTTAAACATTTAACATTTTTCATGTAATATATTGTCTCAAACAAGCTTTTTCATATTATGCACAAAATTTTATTATTCATAGAACGAATAAAATCTTTTAATTAAACTATTCATTACGCTGCCACCTGTAAAGTCAAGAAAACGTACACGACAGTCTGCTTCTGCTGATGCTGAGGTTGAAACCTCATAGGATGAATCTATTTTGATACCAAATGCAGATAACTCCGGTTAATCAGATGATTCTGATATTTATTGTGATGAAAAGCTACCGAGAGTTAGTTACCCAAAAAGTTTCAAAAGCTATAAAACAGATCAATCTAAGCTCGAACACGACCATGAATTTGATTGGGTGGATGGTGACAGTGTGAAAAATAAGATGCGAAAGATTGAGCCAAAATAACTCTTTGATACTTTATTTTCAGTTGAAATGATGGAGTACATTATCGATACTTGTAAAGAAAATGGTTTGACTTTATTGTTGGTTGAGTTCAATACATTTATTGGAATCACTATATTCACTTATTTCACTAAAAGAAAAAGTCAGAGAGATTACTGGTCGACGGATTCTTTCTTGTCTTGTCCAATAATTTCTTCGACAATGGGACGATCTAAATTTGAAAAAATACGTCTAATTTGAAATTCTCGAAGGCTAAAGATAATAATCTGAACGATAAGGTATAGCGTGTTCCAGAATTGATGAAAAGTTTCAGAGAAATATTCTTAAATTTGGTTTCTGGAGAACTGCTCTGTTGGTAGATGAAATGATGGTCAAATCTAAGACTTCATTGAAGCAAATTATACCAGTAAAGTCTACGTAAATTGTACTTAAATTTTAGGTTCATTGCACTACAGATGGATATTTATTAAATTTCGATTTATACTGCGGAAAAAATTCTGTAGAAGAAGAAAAATTAGCCAAATGTGCATTAGGTTGTTGTATGGTTATAAATTTTTAAAACCTTTTTCTTGAGAAGACGTGGTACATATGCAGTAAAACATGAAAAAAAAACAGTGGAATCACCTATATTACTTGGATGGATTCGAAATTAGTATCAAAATTACCAACATCGGCAGGGGTTACTTCATTAGATCTATCACAGAGATATAATTCGAATGAAAAGTAATAAACCAAGATACCGACTCTACAAGCATTTTACCTTTACAATCAGTACATGGGCGGGGTCGATGTTCATGATGGACTTTGTAATAATTTATTGCCTAGTATTCGGTCAAAGGAATGGACTTCATTTCTGCAGTCCGTGTATGAAAAAAGTATACATTTCATAAACCTCCATAGACCAAAAACACAAAAAATTAATTTCTATTAACATCCCATGTTTATTATAACATTTAATTTAAAGGATGGTCAGGTTTAAGGTAAGGATGTCAAATAACTAAATTAAAAACACAACAGTTTGCATTAAATATGGAAAATTAACTTTATATAAGATGGCCAAAAACTCCACTCAGTGATTGGAGAAAAAGCCGTGCAAGTCCTGATTATTGAAATATTACAATAGATGAACAATATAGATTAAATAAATTTATAAACAGATAAATCGGCTTACAATACGAGGCCGCGCAATCGGTACTTAACTCTTACAATGAATCGGCAGTATCCCGGTTTGACCAGCTGGTTGAAAGATCTATGCAGACGTGGGAGCAGCCTAGGAAAAGTCCCTTGTGAGGTAAACCTCACAAGCAATATTAATTTATAATTTAGTTTTATATATATTGGAGGAAATCTTTAGTCGAGATAGACCTGAAAGAAGAAAAAGATATATTAGTATGAGCGAATAATTTATAATGTTAGCGTAGAGAAAACATATATGTAGGATAGTACTAGTAAAAGAATACCATACCTTGGGCGATGAGTCCTGGGTGATCCAACGATGCTATCCCTGCGAGTCCTATCCTTGGAGGCGATGAGTCGTGGATGATCCTCGTTGGTCCTGGGTCCGCTCCTTAGTAGTGTTGAGTACCTGAAAGGATAACAATAAGTATATCTAGAATATATAAGGTTAGAATGGGATGGTAGTAGAGGGATAAAAGATAGAAGTAGTAGGTTAGTTATGTATGTAGAGGTTAGGAAAAGGGTAAACACCGGTTACGAATCCAGGCCCGAGCCATTCTCGTCACCGATATTTAAGCATGTAAAAGGAAAGGAACTAATGGGGATTTTAATAATTTGTTGAGGAAATGGGAGGATTGGAGTATGGAAGGAGTAAAGAAAAGAAAAAGGAACAATACCGCTACCGTTGTCCAACCATGTTTCCCACGTGGATCCTACACCATCTTCCGACGACCTAGTGATGAGGAACGAAGGCGGCTACGACGACGATGACTCCTGAACCGACGCACTTACCACATACAAAAGGAAAACCAGTTCGCGACCATGTAAACAAACGTCGCCCGACTCGCGTGCAACATACTCGGCCGTCTGCTCGTATACTAGGATCAGCGCGGCAGAGGGGGGGGGCGGCGCTCGCTGCTCTCGCGTATGCACGCCGCGGCGCATGATGGCGCACCGAGGAGGGGAACGATGGAACGAGTGGGAAATGGCCGCATAAAATGTGTGTGTACGAGAAAGAAAGAAGACACACCTATTGCATTGGTGGAGGCGCAAGTCGGTTCCTCAGCAGAATACGGGTTATTTCGCTATCCCGTCTGACTGAGTAAATGGAGATTGGTACGGGAATACATGGCGCGGACGGCGGTAATATTTATCTACCTTATTAATCCAAATGATGTTATTAGTGAATAAATAAGAAGACGACAATTAGCGCCGCGCTACGACGAACTACGAGGACGAGCGGGATGCTACGAGTCTCGATCGTCATTCGTAGCCGGACCGACTAAATATTAGTACACCGAGCATACTTTTTGATAGTTGAAGCATTTTAGTAGTTGATTTCATTTGTAGTAGCTGATAGTATATTTTAATAGGTTATATTATCATAGTCAAGCCGTTATTCCAAGGAGAATATTTTTCATTGCGGTAAGTGAGATGCACGGTCACGACGCTAATTAATTAATCGAGTGAGAAGCCGGGGATTTCTTGCACGCCGCGTAAAGACCTCCTGCGAGTCCGTGCCGCCATTTTAATACGTGCCGCGAGTTATATTGTATTCGACTTAATTGTTGGGAGTTATTTATTAATTTATATCGTGAACTTCCAAAGTCGCGGAATCAGGTTAAATAATTATATGATATTATCGGTAACCGGAAGATCGGGCCAGCTCCGAAAGAAAAGGTTCTCGTTTATTGAATTTGTAACGGTGACACCCATAGTGATCAAAAATTGGAATTCAATTACTGTTGAAGGAATACATTTGATCTTTAATTTAATACAACTGAATTGTCGAGTATTTAATTTAAAGACCTTGAATCTCAATAATTTCTTGCTACGCTTATTCGAGGGAGACAGATTTCGCCGTTGGTTTCGCTACCTCCGTATTGGCGTTGGAGCCACGTTCTGAAGAGTCGAATCGGGAAATATATTTATTATTAAATAAGACCTGACGCCCAGGAAATTATAAATACGGTCTTTACCGAATTTGACGGAATATACATTATTAATAAAACTAATTAAAGAGGAGTCGAGTAGCGTGGTATGAGGACCACGTAAATGAGGAGCATGTTACAAAATGGCGCCCAACGTACTCGGGTAAAGACCGCGACGCAATTTTCGTTTTCCCTCGTATTTTTCTCGTTGCGCTACGTTTACAAGAAATCCCCCGTGTGCTGTGTGAGTGCATATTACTAATTTTATATTTTCTTTGTGAATCTGCCCATAATTATTTTTTTTGAATTAGTTAACGATTCAAAATTAATTTTTTTTTCTTCTATCTATATCACGTTTACCTCCAATATCTGTCCAATATTTATCCAATATTGCAAATTTTACACACCGCCCGAATATCTACAAAATATTACATATATTAATATATTACATACTATTTCATATACATATATAAATAAATATATATATATTTTCTTTCACTGCACAAATATATTAATACTGGTAGTAAACCTTATTTTCAGCTGGCGGAATATTTTGTTTTCAGTGTTGCTGGTAAAATTTATTTTTCACCACACGTAGAACGAAAGTACCACATTCCCTCCCGGCACCGAAAGAGGAATGTGTTATTTTCGGCCTACTGGTGGTGAAAAATAGTATACATCCCTCGGGAGTAAATTCAAGTAAAATAATAATTTCCTTTCTTTGTCCTGTTACAGAATACTGAATTTTTTTTTAACTTTCTTTTTCCCGTCTTTAAGAACGTCACAGAAGAAATTACAGAATCTCCATCTTCTTTTCACCATCCTTCTTTTTTTTTATTATTATTTTATTCTTCATTTTATTTTTGAAATTGAGAAAACGATACTTTATATCTGTTAACTACTTTCCCTTGATAAAAATAACGGAAAAAGAAACTCCCCCGAGACAAAATTAGTAGAAATTATACTTTGAAAATAAAACTGGTAGAAAATCTCTCCTTTCCAGGAAAATTGGTAGTAAAATTCTATTACAGATATTGGTGGTAAGCCTTAATATTTAAGAAGTAATAGTTAAAGAATTAGTTACATAAATCATATCGACGTATCTCCCAATCACAGTTTTGGAATACTAATAACCTGCACCCTCGCTTATTTCGATCTTTTTATATAAAACTAGATAAGAGTTTGAAGAATCCTCTTACATATACATACACACTATTTATCGAGTAATCAATTCGAGACACCTGTAATCGTAGAATAAAAACACCAAATATGATAGCTTATAGTAGAAAAGTTAATTTATGGTTAGGAGAAATATTAAAAGACCCGGAAGCCCTAGAAGCATTCGAACGAATAGGTAGAAACAACCCACACAAATTAATAGTTCTACTTGACTCATTTGCTTTACGAACTAGAGGAAGGAAAAGAACACTAGCCAGTCGTTTATTCCGAGCAGGACTTAGACAAACGGCCGCAACAGTCCCGTGGGATCCAGAAATTGAAGAACGAGGGCTAGAGGCCTCAGTAACTACATTAGGATTTGAATCGGATGGTTCAGAGGATTGCTGGCATTACAATTACTGAAAAATCAGACACAGTTAATAACTTAAACAACGAACATTGGGACCTAACGATAATTCTAGTCACGATGCAAGAAATCATTGCGACATCCACGACAACTAACTCCACACCAACGGTATCAATGGCCTCAACAATCGTGATACGTCCAACGGTTGATAAACGAAAGTTTAAGACAAAGCAATATAGAACAACACAGTATACAAAGAGTAAGCCCAGACTCCTCTCAGCCATTCCTAGAAACTACAACTCAAGATAGAACAATTCATAGACGAGAAGAAGAACACAGAAGTACCCAAACCACACCATATGTACCATTACACGAAAGAATTCATAATCTATACCTAGAAATAGATATAATCACACAAGATAATGCGGAATCGTCTTCAGTTAACTCAGATAGTGAATTAGAATTACAAAATAACAGAGAACTCGAATTAACAGGAACAATGGAAATAATGGCGAAAATAGGGAAAATTACGTTACTGATATAAACTATGGGAACAATTCCCGCGTGTCTAATACTAGAAATGAGGACGATAGGAACTTAGACTGTACTAACAGAGGAGAAAGAACATGAAAAATGATTACAATTAACAAAAGAACCGATCCCATCCACCGGAAAGAGACTGCATCAATTTCTAGACATATTGGAGGATATGATAAAAGTGAGTCACAAAACTAGCACACCATCACTACAGGAACGTTCACAACAGGTTCAGAGGGTAGATAACTCAATCCCCAATAATGCAAATGAAGCCGAACAAAGAACATGTACGACACCTGCTCCTCCAACTAGGAAACCAGCACCCACAGGTAGAATATTAGATAAAAATGAAGAAATTGACACATACTTAGGTAGAATCAAAAGCGAGGAGCACAAGAAAAAGAAACAAAAGAGGAGAATCAAAAATAAGAATCAGGAGAAGACGAAAGAAAAGAATAAGAAAAGAAAAGACCAAAAGAGAAATAGGAGAGACGACAGTAGCGAAGAATCATCAGACGATAATAATGATAGCGAAAGTGAAGACGGTAGCGACAACCGAAATAAAGACGATACATATAGTACACGCGACACAGATTCTGACAGGGATTGCCGAAAGACATATCATAACAAATCAAAAAGATTCAATTTAGCCGAAAATGAGCAAATACTACAATTATTTAAATCCTGGAACTTGGAATTTTCAAGAGAAGAAAAAGATAACTCAAATGAGTTCCTAACTAGGTTATCCAACTTTAGAAATAACGTATTACTGTCAGATAGCCAATTCTTTAGAGTCCTCCCATGCATTTTCACCAAACGCGCTAGTAGATGGTACGTCAACTTACAAGATGAACTGAAACATAAAAAATGGGAAGACTTTTTAAATGCATTTAAAGCCCGATTCACGAAGAAACAGTCTGAAAGCGACATATGAGATGAAACATGGAATAGAACTCAAGGAAAGAACGAAAGTATTACAAATTACGTTGGATGCATCAAACATATATTTTCTTACTTGAAAACGGCACCTTCGATGAAAAGACAAATTGGCGTGGCCTGGAGGAACCTACGTCCTGAATATCGTCGTTATATGTCTGAGAAGAAAATTAAAACGTATACAGACCTGGAGAAGTACGGGAGAAGATACGAGAACTTGTTAGAACTAGATAAAAGGTTCAAACCACCTCCAACTCCCAAAAAATCGAAGATTCCGGAAGCGGTCGCCCCGGAGTACGTTAAATTAAATAAAGTGTCATCACTGGAAGAAAATTATATCGGAGTAAATTATGAAACGTGACACATTCAAAAGCAGTCGCCGACGAAACAAACAGACAATGAAAAGGAAATAAAAAAAGACGACAAAAGGAAGAGTGATACGTCAATACACGCAACCATCGAACTACCAATTGGACAAAAAAACTCAACGGTAGCAGCAGTTGCGACACCTCCACAAGCCACAAATTTCATACAGACCCCAAACACTGACAACCACTCCAAAATTGGACTAGGTGGTCCAATAACGGGACAAGACAAAATTTTGTCAATGGCAGTAATTACAATAACGGGAATTATCCCAAAATCGGCAGTTACTATCATAGTGTAGGTAATCCTAATGGTAGTAGTAATTTTACAAATAGTAGAAACCCAAGGTACAATAATGGTGGAACAAACCTATACAGAATTAACGACAATCAGAATAAGAATTATAACCAAAATGGAATATGGAGAAATACCAACCAAGGAGCCACGCCACACAACTTAGGGGTAAGACCGAGAGTAACGACTCAAGCAACACAAGGAAACAATCCGCTACAAGACACCTTCATCGGCGCCTGTTTCCACTGCAATCAAGTGGGTCATCGTGCATCGGAATGTTCAACAACCGTATGTTTCCTGTGTAAACAATCAGGACACAGGGCAAACATGTGCCCAAACCATATGAGTCAACAAATCTTTGCATGCCAAGTTTGTGGACAACTGAGCTTTACGTTTTCTAACTGTCTCAAATGCGCCCAATTAAGAAACAATTGGGGAAACGCCAATGCTGGGGTACAACAGTTCCACAAGAGGCAGTAGAAGAAAAAAAGAAACAACACGAGAAATCATTCTTCGAAGAATTACAGGAAAGTAAAATACAAACCAAAAATAAGTGAGGAAATTAACTAGACAGACAGGATGAATGTAGTAATAAGAAAAACAATGGAAGAACAAATGAACCTACCAAAATCATCAAAAGAAGATAGTACGGAAATAATTACAAATTCGATGTCAGAATTGAAAAAGGGAAACATTAACGGGCGTAATAATATTATCACCCTGAAATCGTTTACCCCATATAAAGAAGTAATAGAAATCTTCGAGGAAGAACAAAAAGCCGATTCCACTAGCAAACCAACACTACTCTCAGCCATAGAGGATCTACATGAACAGATATATGGTAACGGGGATACCCAAGAACTTTATACTATAGATAAGGCTGGTATATTACAGACGAATACTGCAGATTTTATAGATATATTGACAAAACGGGATACCTCAAAACAATCTGTCAATACATCCCGAAACACTAGGAGAGAGATTGAGTTAGACTGGACAGATCGATGATAGAAATAATAACAGTAGAAGTATTAGAAATAATGATGATAAGAATAGTGAAAATAGCACGGATGAAAATGATAGAGATAATAACGTAAACGAAAAGATTAGTAGAAATCATTACAGTGAAGAGATCTTAGTAGAAAAAGATAGAACAGACAATAACGAAAAAGATAGAAGCAATGGTAGTAAAATAGGTAACAATGAAAACAAGGTGAACGTTAACCTTAATAAAACTAGGAAAAATATCGTAAAAGAAGAAATCGAAGTAACTGAAAAAGAAAAAAACGTAGCTGAGGTTAGTCTGGAAAATAGAGGTTTCGTTCGATTAAATATTGCAGAACATACGTTTAGAGGATAACTTGACTCAGGAACCATGATTTCAGTAGCAGGACCTAAAGTAATTGAAAAATTCAAGAATAAGCTGTTACCTTCAAATTCCTACGTCAAAAATGCCCATGGTGAAATAAGTAAATCCCTAGGAACATTGAAGTTAAATTTGGAATTAGACGGACATGTAAATACGTTAGAACTCAAAGCCCAGAAAATATTTGAACACGATACCGTGCTGGGAAAAGACTACTACGTAAAATGGGACGTGGACGAAAGACACAAACATGGTCTACGGCACGTACACGAATTTCCCCGGCATAAAACGTATGGAGGTGAAGATTGTAACGGTCACGCTGGGGATTAGGGTGTGGCGTCAAAGGCGAAATAAACGGTAGAATTTATGTAAAATAATATTTATTATAATTATAATATAAAAGAAGCTTGGGCGCCAGCCGCGTACGATCGCAGCGAATTTATATCAATTAAGCTCGGCTGCGTACGAGCTGCTGCTGCTTGCTGCGCGAGGGGAGGGGAGTAAAGGGGAAGCACACTTACAAGCCGAGGAGGTTACAAAGTATCCACTGCATGGTGTACACCCACCTTGGTATCGAGGAGATCGTCTCCTGAGGTTGCTGCTGCAGTCTACGGCTCTCTCTCACACACACACGATTAGAGATCGGCTTAGATTACTAATCTATTTATCTATATATCGGTCGGCCGGTGTTGCCTCGATGGCGTCCCGATGAGCTCTCTCGAGCTTCGTTGCTCGGGCCCGACATGCGCGCGCAGCTTCTCGCGTCGAGTCGCCCGTCGGCCGCCGTCGTCTCGCGCGCCTCGTGTAGTGAGTTCTCGCGGCCATGTTTACCAAAGCGGACGATATTGCCAGGGCTGCTGCTTCCCACGGAGAGGACGATGTTCCTGGTGATACTGTTGACCAGGTAAGCCTTTATGATCGTTCCGCTGTGTTAATTTATCGGCTAATGAGTCCACTCTGTTACAGGTGCAGATGGGACGGCCGATACTCGAGTCTTCTCTCTTACTCGCTCTCACGGTGGCCGCTCAGCTGGTGCGTGTCGGGTCAGTTACTGCTGCTCTTCTTCAATGCTGCGTTGCTGCGGGGATTCTGGCTGCTTCCTAGGTAAATATCTAGCTCCCGAAGGAGTGCTGCGTATATAATACTAGTTATTAATTGAGAGTTATGGTAATGTTGTGATTACCATAACCTCACTTCTAATCCTCTCCTAGCATGTAGCTGTCAGTTACTGTGTGCAACTACATGCTTCCTTGCCTCCTCCTAATTAGGATTATTATTGATTATTTAATGTGTTACAGCTTCCTGGATTTCATGTTGCTGCTTATGCTGCTCAGTCTGGCACCTTGGGGCATCGTAGGCTGCTTCATGGTCCTGGTGCTATGCCTCCTGGAATTCGTTTCGCCTCTCCTAACATGCTACTTCATTGTGCTACGTGGAAGGAACTAGAGAAGTTTTGGGGATTTGTGGAGCTTTGGTTAGGTTAGGTAGGCTTAGAGATGTGAGGGTAGGTAGGCTAGCATATATTGGGACTCGCTCGCTTATATATTCGACAGGTATAACATACCTTGTCACAAGATACAGCGGAAGATCCGGTCATTTTTGCAGAATGTAATGGCATATCTGAAGTCACAAGTCCTCAACGACTTAAAGTAGATAAATTAATATCAAAAATATTACCGACACCGTCAAAAACTCCAGGAATGGCGGATATGATAGAACATCATATAGCAGTGATACCTGGATCCCTACCGGTTCGCCATAAACTACGCAGAATGTCATCAGCAATAGTTCAAAACGCTCACGAGGAGGTGGAAAGACTGTGGAACGAAGGGATAGTAGAACAATCAGCAAGCGACTATACAAGTGCTCCTGTGATGGTCAAGAAATCCGACGGAACCTACAGATTCTGCATAGACTATTGAGATCTAAACAAGCAAACCATAAGAGATGCATACCCAGTACCCAACACGGACACAATCATAAACAGGATGCGACACGCCCGTTTCATCTCAAAAATCGATTTGCGACAGGCTTTTTACCAAATTCCTTTGGACAAATCCAGCAAACGATTTACTGCTTTCTCAGTTCATGGTAAAGGTCTATTCTAATTCACCCGAATGCCCTTCGGACTCACGAAAGCTCCAATGACGTTCCAACGCCTGATAGATGTTCTACTCGGACCGGAATACGTACCTTACGTATTTGGCTATTTAGATGACATTATAATGTATGAAGAAGAAGGTAGTATAATAAAGAATAATCTGATAGAAGCAGCAGCGTTCGAAGAAATCAAAGATGAATGGTATAGTAGAAGATTAAAAGAAGTTGAACAATTCTCGGTAAGGTATCAGAGTTGGAAAATCGACGACACCCTAATCCTATGAAGAGTCTAAGAAAAGAAGTAGAAGAAAAAAAACCCGTATTAAAAATTGACCTACAGATCTGGATTAATCGAGCTAAGAGATTAGATGCTTTTAGAGATCTTGTTGCAAAACACCTCGACCAACCTCTCATAGTTCAAAAGAAATCTTACGATAAAAATAAACGACACGCGGAATTGAAAATAGGAGACTTAGTGATGAGGAAAACCCACCTGCTTTCGAACGCGGCAAATAGATTTTCGGCAAAACTAGGAGCGAAATTTAAAGGTCCATTTGCAATTTTAAAAATCCTATCCCCAACCGTATACCTTTTAGATATAGATTCAGGTAGGAAAAATGCGAAGGTGCACGTTTCGGAATTAAAGAAATATATTCCTCCCAGATTGCGATAATGAATGAATAGGGAAGAGTTTAAATATCACAAGAAATTTTTTTTATATGGCGATTCGAAATGTTTGATTTATATGTTCCAGAAATATCTCAAGATCGTAGTGAGGAGAACAGCAATATGCCTCCAATATCGGCGCATTTTAGGGCTACTCAAGGCCCCTTGATGGAAGACCCGGTCGTCCTTCTAACCCGTTGGTTGGGTAATGTACCCAACGAGCCTGAGGTCGAGTGTGTCCCTCCGACACCCTCTTCTGGGTGGGCCGACCAGTTGGCCGACATGTTCCGGGAGGACATGTTGTCCGCCGGCATCGTCCCTCCTGGAGAGGGGGACCAAGAGCCGGACACGGCTCTCAACGGTGCGGACGAAGATGTGGTGATGGAGGACGGGATGGCAGTGCAGGCCCGGAACGACGCTGTTTTACACAGCGGACGTCCGCGAGCCCCTCCGATCCCGTCAAAAATCCTGTGGGCTGATCCCACTGGACGACGACGAGCCACCAGCGGAGGAGAAGATCGCGGCAATCACAGCCGAAGCGGAAGCTCCTGTGAGGCGGCTACCCGCCCGGCCAACAGACGCAGAACCAGCGAGGCTACCTCGGAATTACCCAACGACCCCCCAACCAAGGCCGATCCCCATGTACACTCCACTACCTCCGGAGAACCCACCCATGAGCCGCGCGGCCTGTCGTCGCGCCGGAACTATAATCTGCGGGGACACCTCACGATGGAGGACTACTTTGGAGGACTGAGTCCTCCACGCTCCCTATCGCCTCCAGAACCACCTGTCAATCCTTCCTATGTGGAACAAAGGAGACAACAGAAAGCGGAGGACGAACGCATCCGTCGCGAGGAACAGCGGAAGAAAGAGAAGGAATGTGCCTTTTAGAGAAGGAAAGGAAGAAAGAGAGAAACGTAAAAGGGAAAAAGTAGAAGAAAGACGGAAAATAATGAAAGAGGTGGAAGGAAAGGAAAAACGCAGAAAGGAAAGAGAGGAAGAAGAAAGTAAGTTGAGAAAGGCAAAAAAAGAACGCAGGAGGAGAAGAATTGAGGAGGAAGGACAAAGAAGACGAAAATTTGAAGACGAAAGGGGGCCTCAAGAAGATCAGGAGATAGAAGAGAGATATAGAAGGGAACAGAAAAGGCTTTTGAAGGAGAAGGAAAAAGAAGAAAGGAAGGTGGCAGAAATGACCCAGTACGAGCAGCGAGGGGTCACGGAAGTCTCCACCTCGACCTCCATCACCCGCACGAGAGGAACATAGGCCGAGGAAAGCTTCCAGGTGGGATTCAGGTCCGACGACAAGCCTCCTGAAATCCATCCCCACCCCATCACCATTGACAGGAGTGAAGTTTGGAGGACTGGAACTGACCCAAAAGTGGACCCTCCGGTCAAGTCATGCTTCTTGTGTTGGGAAAAGGGGCACTTCCACCCATAATGCCCCAAACCCAAGAAGCACATGATTTGCTGCAACTGCGGCCGGAGGGATGTGACGATGCGTACTTGCCCGAGGTGAAGTAAGGCTGACCTCGAGCATTTAAAGCAGTTAAACTCGGGACGTTAATGGGATTAATGGGAGTTTGTGACCGACTTTGATCGAGGATGAGCCAGGCGAAGACAAATTTCTTCGCCTCTTCTGGCAAGTGGGTTTTTGAGTTGGGTGCCATTTGTAACGATCTCTCGCGTGGGTAGGGGTAAAGGAATCGGTTGCTACGGCACTGCCTAGTTATACTCCATAGGCGGTGCCCCGAAAGTGCGCGGCGGATCCAAATCAGTGAATCCCGCGCACAACCTACCGTTGCGATGTCCGTTAACAACCGCGCGATCACTTGCCGATCTCGCGTCTTTGTACAGCTAAAACGTCGTGAGCTGAAAAGGACCGCTAATAAAAAGAATAAATTCGCGGTAAATTTATCTCGGCCGCTCTTGAAACGGAGGAGGCGGTATTCGGGATAACGGGAATAACGTACGCCGGTAATCAATGATTAAACTTGTACTCGGTTATTGATTACACATGAACTTTATTTATTTAAAAGAAATATAAACTTAGATTAACAAAGAATAACAAGAAGGAACAATGAAATCACAAAGTGTAACCACCGGGGTTACTCGCACTTTCTCTCTCTAGCACGCCTACGCGGTCGCCCGTTAGCTTCCTCGCCGACAAGCGCGGGCGAGATCCGCCGATCCCAAGCTTAAAGATATAGCCGTAAAGCGAGAGTCTTTACGGCTTCGGCGCGGCGGCTCGCGAGTGGGGCACCACGTACCTTCCTTCTTCCCGTCGATGCGCTTGGTTTTGCTAGTTTCCCCCTCTCTGTCGGGCTCTCGCGTGCGGCAACTTCGCCGTCCTCGCAGGTTCCTGGGGAGTCGTGGAAGCCGTGTACTGGACACCAGCACGCTCACTCCACAAATTCACACACACTTCGCGGCGTGAACTCCAGAACCCGGTTACCGGCGACGTGTCTATATACGATGACTCGCATAAACTCTCTATCTACTCTCCTCAGCAAGCTTGCGCGTCGGACCACTATTAGTCCTTACGCGGCTTGCGCGCGAGCTTTTCCGATCGTCACTTGTGCTCGTTATAAGGTATAGATTCATACGCTTAAGAGTATGTAGCTTACCTTTACACCCCCCTCCCAAATTCCACGTACACTGAACGTGTGTATCTGAGATTCGTGGGTGCAGGATCGGGAGAGGGCTCGGATGCCCAATCTTTGGCCACGGAACTTCTGAGATCTAGTCGTCCACAACAAGCTATGGGCTCTCATTTTGCTCGTTCCGTGGCAGAGGATAGTTCAATTCAAAGGGGAGCTTTCAGAGATGAGTGTCGGCTGCTAGCCTTGGTATTGTCCGGGTATTCCCTTACTTCGGGCTCTTCCTTGGACGACCCCTACCATGCTTCTGTTCTGATTCATTAACGCTAGTGCGCAGTTCTATGGCCCTGTTTGTCGGACGAACGACCACCCTAGCGGCTTTCCACGGACGACCCCTCCCCTTTTTCGGCGGAACGCTCGCTGTGGGCCTCGGCTCCCCGTTGGGAGCGGCTGGAGTATACACCTTTTCGCTCGGGGTGTCTTCGCTCGCAGGAGGCGGGTCGCTCGTCGCCTCTTCGGCCATCGTCGGTTGAGCGACGTCGTCTACTTCGGCCAGGGGCAATCCATTGTCGGGCACGTAGGGCTTGAGATGTTCGGCGTGTATCATCTTCTCGTCGCCTTGCCCGTCCTGAATAAAGTACGTGTTCGAGCCTTTTGTCTGGACAATTATGGAGAATGGCGGCATTCTCGGAGGCCACTTTATGCCACTTGGTTAGCCTGGACAGTCTGTCAGACCAGTCCTGGAGCCGCTGCTGATAAAACCGTTCTTGTGCGAGCTCTTCTTGCTCTCGCCGGTCCGCGCTAGGTGGCTCTGGATGTCGACCGTAGTTCAACATTGCCGGGCTCCACCCTGTCGAGCTTTGAACCGCTGTGTTTATAGCAAACACTAATTCCGGAAGCTTTTCGTTCCAGCTGGTAAGCCTCTCTTTGATGTACGAAGCTACCATTGTCTTAAGCGTGCGGTTCGACCTTTCTACGGGGTTTGCTCGAGGGTGGTAAGGAGGTGTCGTCGTATGGTACACTCCCTTCTCTTTGAGATAGTCGTCGACCATCTTGTTTTTGAATTCGGTCCCATTATCGGAGTGAAATATTTCCGGCTTGCCGAAACGCATGAGGACACGCTCGTGTAACTTCTTTACTATGATCTTTGCGTTTGCTTTTCTAATTGCGACCGCCACAATCCAGCGCATAGTATCGCGGCCAGTAGTATAATCTGTCAACCCGTGCGAAAGTCTTTTCGCGACCTAAGTGGCCAACAGTTGGATCGTCGTGACATTCTCTTAAAATCGACGGGCGATTCTCTCGAGGCACCATCTTCCATGCCTCGGTGTCTTCCATGACGTCCTCTAAGGTGGGGTCAGGCCGGTAAGTATATAGGTTTCCCCCTACTACTTTCCATTCGGGGAATTCCCGTGGTCTCTCTGATACATCCTTTACCCATGAGAGATACCACGGGTCAACAGTGGTGTCGCTCCAAGAGACCGAGGCTATCGCCGGCTCTCCCTCTTTGTACATTCTGGAGAGCGCGTCTGGAACATGATTAAGCGCACCTTTCTTGTGCTCCATCGTGAAGGTGTGCGCTTGGAGTTCGAGAGCCCATCTTGCGAGACGACTCGTTGGGTTGCGCATATTGCAGAGCCAACGCAAACTGTTGTGGTCGGTTACGACTCGAAACTCGTAACCATCTATATACTGCCTGATCTTCTTAATTGCCCAGACAACGGCTAAACATTCTCGTTCGGTGACACTGTAATTCCTCTCGGCTGGGAACAAGATCCGACTCGCGTACTCCATAACTCTTTCGTCTTCATCCACGAGTTGGAGTAGCACAGCCCCTATACCGGTGTCACTGGCGTCTGTTTGCAATATGTACTGCCCATACTGCTGGTTCTTCTTGGTTAAACGCGTCAAGGGTTCTGCGATTGTCGCGTAATTCAGCATAAATAGCCTATGCCAAGAAACCATACCGAGGAAACGGCGAAGCTGTTTAAGATTTTTCGGAGCCGGATACTCTTTTATCGACTCTATCTTGGCGGGATCGGGACGTACTCCGTCTCGGTTTACTAGTACGCCAAGATACTTAACCACTGACTTACAAAAAACGCACTTATCCCGGTTTATTGAAAGTCCAGCTTCTGCTAGTCTTTTAAGGACTTCCTCGAGGTAACGCTTATGATCCTCGAATGTGAGCGAACCGCCGTCCACTCTTGGGACTTCCTAGTTTGCTACTCCCGGCGCTCCTGTTTTCCCTTGGTAGCAGCTTCTTCAGCTGGGTGAGTATCGCGTCCAGCTCCACCAGATTTTTGCCGGTGGTGGATTTCTCGAATTCCACCGCTGCCAGCTTTGTCTTCGGAGAAGCCTTCTCTGACTTCTTCTTGGCCTTATCTCCCCTAGCTCCCCTTCCATTGGAAGTGGTTTGTAGAGCTTTTCGCGCTCTTGCAGCCTTTCTACTTCGCGGGCCAGGTCAAACAGCTGGTCGATCGTCTGCGCCTCGATTCGCTTGAACCTGCGCTGGATTCTCAGCAGCATGTTTCGGTAGAGGTGATCTACCTGGTTCCTCTCGCTAGGCTTGGGGACGAGCTCTTGTAGCATGCCTATCATGCAATTCATGTACTCACGTAATGAGGGAAACAGACTTTATATTCAAATTAGGCTCGACAAACTGTATAAAAAGGCACTTGATTCAACTTATAAGACGAGTACTTGACCTCCGGGAAACGGATCTTGTTCTAGCTTTGGTATGTCTTTTATAATATAAAAATATGAAGAAAGCCAAGTTATTCCTTGCTAATGGCCACTTTACAAATGTTATTAGAGATCTAATAATAATATCAGTAAAAATTGCTTTCAATTTGATTGCTTATAACTAGGAAACATATAAAAATAGGCACTCAAACCAAAAACCAGAACAAAGTTGAGTTCAAGTAGATATGGTTTAAAAAAAGAGGCTTAAGTTGCTTAATTTGGAGCAAAGTTATGAAGAAAATAAGAAATTAAAGATTATTAGGCCAAAAGAAACAATAAAATATTTTTAAACCATATCTACTTGAATTCAACTTTCTTCTGGTTTTTTGTTTGAGTGTCTCTCTTTATTTGTTTCCTAGTTATAAGCAATCAAATTGAAAGTAATTTTTACTGATATTATTATTAGATGTCTAATAACTTTCGTAAAAGTGGCCATTGGCAAGGAATAACTTAGCTTTCTTCATATTTTTATATTATAAAAGACATACCAAAGTTAGGACAAGATCCGTTTCCCGGAGGTCAAGTACTCGTCTTGTTAGCACACCTCTTTCCCAATTTTCTCACTCTTATTAATATAATATAGATGTTTCTCATTGTCAGATATTTTTGCGTTTTTATTCAAAATCTGTTGGGAATGCAGTTTAACTGACTTTAGATTTGGATTCAGCATATCGAAATAGGTAAGAAGTATACTGAATCCAGCTCAGACTTTTGAGAATTTTATTTTGCGTAATAAAGTGATTTTTAGCGTTTTTCTTGTTATTTTTGGTGGTTTTATGCTACTTATTCGAAATTTTGAAGGTGTATTGGCTAAAACAATTAAATGCATAAACTCATAAACATAAAATAAATACTGTGAAGTTATTAAACAAATTGTCCATAACTTCTACCAACATCAACCACTGCATATAATGATTCATTAACTTCATAATATATTTGATCTGAATCTCAAAACATTTTAGTGCTCTTCTTTGAGACCATAAATTAACTAATTTATCATTAGATGAGGCAAACGAAAACATATCATTATAATTCCTTTTTCGACTAAAGAACTCGTTAAATTTTACATAAGAATTATCAAATAATGATCGTATACGTTTGGGAAATTGGCTTTTTAATCTATCTGTACTGTAATGTGTTGAACTAAATCGGAACGATTAGATTCACCATTGAAACCTTTAGCTGCATAATGCATGCAATTTACATTGATTTCACCTGAAACAATGTAATTGTTCACGATACCTACGATCATGTTCTTTATATAATTCTCGCCTACGCATTAAATATTCCTCATTTTTAATTTTGTCTCTGCAATTACGAGCGTTATAATTTAAATCTATTTGTAAATTCTGAAGAAAAAGTCATATCAAACAAACAATCATATATCCTATTTGTTAATGACCATAATTTTATTATCACAGATTATAATTTATTGTCCCATATTTCTGATTAAAAGACTAACAGGTTTCGAGAATTTAAAAATCTTCTACTCATTCATTTGTAAATCCAGTTTCCTCTGATTTAGTAGCTATGCGTGTTAACTCTATTTACTTTTATGTAGTTAACATGTATCTTTTTCTAGGCAACGCTCTGATTATTAACTAAGATAAATATGAATCAGCTGCTACAAACCAGTGCAGCCATGCGCTCTTTCATTTTATTCGCTCTATACAAATCTGCACGCAAAAATCTAAAATATAAATCAAAATAATACGTGATGCTTTTTATGAGCACTTATTCCTAGAAGTTTTCGGTTAGTCCCAATGTTGACATCTATTTAGGTAGACTTGGTATTCTTAAGGACATGCTGAACTCTCCCATATCATTTTTTTTATCTGACGTTATAATTTAATTTTGTATTATACTTCCTTATTAATTATCACTCAGAATATAGAACAACTGCGTAATGTACCTTTACTCATGCCTTCCAAAGATTAGAAATCGTCGTTTAGATGCCTTCTCCTTTTTTTTCAAAAACATATTTGATACAATTATTTCGTCCCTTACCACCTTATTCAGCATCTATGACTCTAATCGGGCGAAAATAAAAAAATAAAACGGGTGTCGAGTCTCGAACGTCCACCTAATCTTTACGCTATACCCGCATTTGGTCGTAACGCTCGAATCGTCCAGTTACCGGTATCCAAGTCGTAAGGCAACTCCTCGATAAGCAGGAAACCGTCGGTTCTATCCCCACCTAGGGAAGTTGATTTTTTTTCTCGATTTTCCTACAATAAATTTTCTAACATCTCTGGAAACCTTTCAGTTTTAGCGATGTGCAAGTAAGTTACTAAAAAGGACGGTTTTGTATAATAATGAAAAATATTAAATAAACGCAAGTTATCTCGTAGTCAATATTTAAAAAAGATAATAGAGTAACATTGATTAAATCAACAAATATTTATTAATATACAAGTGATAATTACCTATCTATGCAATACACATAAATATATGTACATAAAAAGCTTGATAACGGATTATATCCAAATTCAACTTATCAACTACCTTTACAAGGTTAAAGTAATAAAAGTACGCGTACTATTGGTAACTTTATAAAAATATTACAATAAGTTTAGCAGTACTACTTTAACCTACAATAACAAAAAATGAACAATGTTTTATTTTTATAATACAAACTATATTTACTGTAGGACTTAAAAGGTATATTGTAACGGACATACTTTTATTTCACATGTTAAATACCTGGAATTACAAGTGTCAGAAAACCTGAAGAGACGCGACTTGCTCTCTTTAGGGCACTCATATGTGTCAGTCTTTTATTAATTTTTGTAATGTTTGTGTTATGAATCAAAATACTGAGATGCGCACCTTGCCATCTCAGCAGCAGTTCGTAATGTATGTGTGTGTGGGTGAGTGTGGGGATTCAATTCTTATCCTAACAAAGAAAAGAGAGAGAAATAAAGTTTAGAAAATAGAAAGTATTATTACTGTAAGTGTATTGTGCCAAGGAAGTGGACCACGCGCAATATCTTATACTAAATCCCTTTATCGGTTGTACCTATAAATTATATTTAGATCAACAACAATTCTTTCATTACACTTATATTATTAATAATAAATAATAATATTTAAGTAATTATTATTTATTATTTACAAATTTCACAACTTTTACAAAAATGCTTTAAATTTATTAATAAATTGTTTAAAATTTCGTTTTATACAACAAATAAAAATAAAATTAAATTATTTATAATTTTTATTAATATTAATAATTTTACAACGGAACAATTTAATTTTATTAAATAAAAAAATTTTACCCTTGCCAAGATTCGAACTCGGTTGTTCAGTATGACAAGCCTATACGTTAGCCGTTACACTATCACTTATTTACTTCTATTATACATATTATATGTATACCAGGTGGTCACAATATGTATACAAAGAAAACGCTTTTGATGAAAATTTGCATTTTGGAAACTTTTGCCTTGATACCTAATTTAACCTTACCAACATACTTACCAATGAACACATTGTACAAGTGTAAAAAAGTGATTTATTAGTACAAAATACCATCTACACATCGGTAAACAAGTAATTAATTTTTCCCTTAAGTTTCCTTTAGATACTAAATTTCGAATACTCATAACTGTGTTTTTATTAAAGGCATACATTTAATTCTAGTGTCATTTTTAAGAGAATATTCTATAGAATATAGTAATTGAACGAACTTTTTTAAAATGAAGCTGTAAAAAAGTTACGTGAAAGAAAGGAAAATATAGTTAAACTCTTATAACCCAGTATCACTATTTTATTAATTTTTTAAATTTAATCTATGAAAGGTACACATATTTTTATTATATTTTTATAATACTTATATCCTTAATGCTAGTTGAAAAAATTTTCAGCATCCAAACATATTCGGTAAAAAATACAGCGTGCAAAACAAATAAAATCAATCACGATATTGACTAACTGGTGTGTTAGCTAGTTTTCGGCTTCCAATGTGTGGATTTGGTGCACAGTATATGAAATACTACAGTAATTCTTATCATACGATATTTCCTTTTGATTTTAACCACATGCCCATAAAACTATGCATCATCACAAAAATCACAAAAGTTTCTGAGATAACCAGATTTGAAAATTTACAATTATACAACAGCTGGTGTACGTCAGCTGATTATTAGGTATTATTTGGTGTACGTCAAGTTATTAGGGGCGTGCGAGTAATCAAAATATCGAGTTCGAGTAGTTTCGAGATTTTTTGTCGAATTTTAGTCGATAACTTGAAGTTTTTGAGTACTCGGAAAATAACGAGCTACTTGAATTACTCGAGTTACTCGAACTCGATTCAAGTACTCGAAAAATTTTGAATACTCGACGTTCTTGAACAGAACATCTTGTTATACCTTGAAAATAAAACTTTCAGAAATTAATTTATTTTTTTTATTTAAAAACCCATAAATTTTGGAATGATTTGAACGACTTTTCACCGATAAAAAAAATTGAAATGTAAATTTGGTCCCATGTCACAAAAGATTTCTCTATTAATTTAGTTTAGAAAATAAACAAAAAAAATTAATTAAAGAATTTCGTCAACAAAACAATAATCGATTAATAAGTCAAAATATATTGATAATTAAATGTTTTTTTTTATTTTAACATCGCTCTTTTTATGCTCCCAAACCGGTGCTAATCAGCGACGGAAGTCATACGATGTCTTGGTGAAGAAAGCACTTGTTGAAAATACATTCGCCAGTGGTGCTTGTATCAATCGTCCGGGGCCGGGAATCGAACCTGAGACCTTCAGATTACGAGCTCGACGCCCTACCGACCGAGCCATCGCAAGCTTCGATAATTAAATGTATTTAATCCTCTGGCCTACAATTAATTTTCTCAAATAAATTTATTTTGATGTATTTAATCTAATAATCTTAATAATTATTTCTAATTAATACGTCGAGGCGAGTAATATGATCGAGTAATTCGACATTACGATTACTCGCATACCTCTGACTGTTATAATGCAACGTATTATAACAGTGGAGGGTCAGGTGGAAGATGTTATAGAGGGATAGTCGAGGAAGGTAGAAGGAGATGAAGGAGAGTGGAAGAAATTTGGAAAAAGGGGAGGTGGATGAAACGATAATATAACAACCAATAAAAAATTAATTTTTATTCAATAGCACCTTAAATAAAGGAGGGAGGTGGTGGGTGGTTGAGGAAAATGGAGGGTCTGAACTCCGCCCTTTTTCGATACAACTATACGATATAAGGAGATATGTACATAACGAGTTTTAATAAAATTTCTAGGAACATAATAATGAAGAAAATTAACTTTATTTATTAAACATGTACCTGATTAAACGTCGGATCGAATCCTCCACTAACTTTAGCGTGACAAATTTCACAAGAGACATGTCTCCGAAAGTCAAAGTTGCTAAAAATAGAAAAATTCTTTTATTAATATACATGGAAATTAAAACATTGGAAATAAAACATTAATGTAAGTATTATAACAGTGGTTGCAGAATAAAAATACTCTGTACTGGAGTATAACCCGACTGCGTCAAACTTTTCTGCAATTTAAATATATATGTAGTGTTAAAAGAAGCATCAAATTTTACGTATACCGCATGAGCTAATGAAACATTTTAAATAACATAATTTAAAGAAATTAAGCAATCTTAAACTTATATTTACCAATTGTTGACAGTAACTTAATAACTTAATAGCTCCATACAGCTTAAAATTTTAAAGAAAATGATTCTATAAATTCTAGTTTTGAAGAGATAGCTTTAAAATATGTAAAATAATCTTATATTATCTTACTAATATATAAAGAGAGAAGGTTTGTTTATATGTAACCAATAAACATAAAAACTACTAAACCGAATATTTTGAAACTTTGCATATAGATTTGTAATAACATCTAGAGTGACATAGGCTATATAAACATTCATTTCTTTAATGCATTATTTGTGAAAAAAAACATGGGACTATATTGCCATAGCGTAGTAGGGACTACTTCGCGTAGGAAGGTGTTCTGCGGTCGGCGCTATACAATGCGCATGCTTCGCTCAACGACCGATAGGTGGCGACCGGTTTTACTATTCCCATTACAAAATTTGCACGCAGACAATATTAATACGCCTCGAGCCATTGATGTATTCGTCATTTCGGCATTATTTTTACTTGCGTTTCTTGTAAAAATCAAAATGCCTCAATCTATTAAAACTAATTTGTCGAGAAGAACTGCTCGAACTAGAGCAATGAGAGATCGACGACTTAATGAAAGTCGTGATGATCGTGAATCTCGATTGTCGCAAATGTCTTCACAACAAACATTGCGACTTTCTCGAGAAACAGATTCTCAAAGAGAGTTACGTTTGTTAACTCAACGAATGCAAACTTCTGTTAGTAGACGTCGAGAGTCTATTGATGAAAGAATTCAAAGGCTTGCGAAGCAACGATTGCGTAATACTAACAATCGGCGTACCTTACAAAATATTTGTAGCCAAAGACCTGCATTTGAATATCAACCTGAATTAGATTATGCAGGTTTTAAAGATATTCAAATAGGTGAAATGAATAAGATTTGTATTCACTGTGATGCGAAACAATAGAAAGACGAAGCACCAGGACTTTGTTGTGCTAATGGTAAAGTACATCTTCCACTATTAGAAGAGCCTCCGCAGTTTATGAAAGATTTAATATTAGGTATTCATAGGGATTCAGCACATTTTCTTGATAATTGACGGCAATATAATACATTATTTCAAATTACTTCTTTTGGCGCTAAAGAAATCAAAGAAGGAAGCTTTATGCCTACATTTAAAATTCAAGGCCAAGTTTATCATTTAATTGGTAATATGTTACCAAATCCTCATGAAAATCATCAAATTTTACAAATTTATTTTATGTCTGAAAATGATCAAATTTCGGCACGATCGCATATTAATCCAAATTTAAAAGTAGAACTTATAAAATCATTGCAAATACTACTATTACAAAATAATAATTTAATAAAAAGTTTTAAATACAATTTTGAAAATAATTCTTAGATAGAATGCTCCTACTTGCAACGAAGTTGCGGTTTTATTGGTTGACGAAGACAAAGGTCCTAGAGATATTGTCTTACATCATAGAGGTGGTCATTTACAACGTGTATCTGAACTTCATCGTTCTTACGACCCTTTACAATATCCTTTAATGTTTACTAAAGGAGAAGATGAATATTACTTGACTATTCAACAACGAACTAATACTTCTAAAACAGTAACTTGCATGCAATTTTATGCTTATAGATTAATGGTGAGACAAAATAGTATCAACTATTTACTGTATTTTAAAAATTTATTAAATCAATATGTTGTAGATAATAAGGCAAAAATGACACCCGAAAGGCTACTTTTCATTCGTAGCAATAAAAAAAAAATTACGCACAGATGATTATATACATCTTCGAGATGCTATTAATAATGATGCTAATATTAACCCTGGAAATATTGGGCAATGTATTATTTTGCCATCTTGATTTGCAGGTTCACCCCGTTACGTGCATGAGAAAACTCAAGATGCGATGACATACGTACGTAAAAAAGGACGCCCGGATTTGTTTATAACTTTTACATGCAATCCTGAATGGCCTGAAACACGCAGAAAGTTATTTCCAAATCAAAAATCGTTTGATAGACACGATATCATTTCCAGAGTTTTTCATTTAAAAGTTAAGAAGTTGATGCATCTATTAACTAAAAATTGTATATTTGGTTCTGTTGAATGTTATATGTTTAGTATAGAATGGCAAAAACGAGGTTTGCCACACGCGCATATACTATTATGGCTTCAAATAAAAATTCAACCAGATGGAATTGATAAAATTATTTCTGCTGAATTGCCAGATAAAGACATTGACCCTGAATTATTTCAAATTGTTTGCAAAAATATGATTCATGGCCCATGCGGTGAATTTAATATGAATTCACCCTGTTTAAATAATGGAAAATGTACAAAAAATTATCCAAAACATTTTTTAGAGAATACTATAGCTGGTGAAAATGGCTATCCACTATACCGCCGAAAGTCTCCGCAGAATAGTGGGCACACTACTCAAATTAAAATTCGTAATCAAATGGTACTAATTGACAATAGATGGGTTGTCCCACATTCACCATTGTTATTAAGATGTTTTAATGCTCATATTAATGTTGAATACTGCCATTCAGTGCAAGCCATAAAATACATATGCAAATATATAAATAAGGGTACAGATCAAGCAACATTTCCTATCAATAATAATGATGAAATTAGTAATTATATCAATAGTCGTTACATATGCACTTCAGAAGCAATGTGGAGGTTTTTCGACTTTCCAATACATGAAAGGTATCCAGCTGTAGTACATTTAGCTGTTCATTTAGAAAATTGTCAACGTGTTTATTTTACTGAAGATACCATTCAACAAGTCCTTGAACATCCGCGGAGTACAACACTCACTGCTTTCTTTGATTTGGCTTCTTCGGATGATTTTGCTAAAACATTACTATATCACGAGGTTCCTACATATTATGTATGGAATAATAACAAATTTTCTAGAAGAAAACGTGGCCAAGACGTTGAAGGATATCCTGGTATTTTTTTTTTTTTATATATATTATTTAACATCGCTCTTTTTACGCTCCCAATCGGTGCCAATCAGCGACGGGGGCATGTGCGATGTCTTTTGTTAAGAAAGCACTTGTTGAAAAATACATTTCTCCAGTGGTGCTCGTGTCAATCGGCAGAGACTGGGCGCGAACCCGGGATCTCCGGGTTACGAGCCGAACGCTCTACCGACCGAGCCATCGCACGCCCCATATCCTGGTATTAAAAAAAGATGCTGTTTTAGGTAGAGTTTACACAGTTCATCCTAATCCAGTCGAATGCTTTCACCTAAGGATGTTATTACACCATATTCGTGGACCAACTTCATTTGAATCACTTAAAACAGTTAATAGTGTAATATATCCCACTTTTAAAGCAGCATGTCAAGCGCTCGGACTATTAGAAAATGATGACCAATGGAAAAACACATTAGCTGATGCTGCAATATCACAAACATCTTCAAAGATGAGGGACTTATTTGCTATTATTTTAGTGTTTTGTCAACCATCTCAACCTATTTTACTATGGGAAATGTTTCAAAAAGATTTATGTGAAGATATTCTTCACAGAGAACGTCAACGTAATAACGATATCACCCTAACTTACTCTGATAATATTTTTAATCAAGGTTTAATTGAAATAGAAGATAGAGTTGTGAAACTTTCTGAAAAATATCTACAGGAATTTGGAATGCAATCTCCAGTTCGTGATGAACAACCTTCTAATAGTCCTTTCACAGAATCTTTTACACGCTTCAATATCGATGACTTAATAAATAATGTTCAAGTTAATTTATCTAAATTAGTACCTGATCAAAAATACGCATATGATGCTATTATCAATAGTGCTGCTAACAAATGTGGAAAAGCTTTTTTATTGATGCCCCTGGGGGAACGGGTAAAACATTTTTAATTAATTTATTATTGGACAAAATACGATCAACGGGTAATATAGCCGTAGCTGTTGCATCTTCTGGCATTGCTGCAACTCTTCTTAAAGGCGGTAGAACAGCAAATTCGACTTTCAAGTTACCATTGAATGTATTTTGTGATCAAGATTTTGTATGTTCCATTCGTAAAAATGGTCCTTTAGGCCAAATTCTCCAAGAAACGATCCTTATTTTATGGGATGAATGTACTATGACTCACAGAACACATATAGAAGCTATTGATAAAATTTTACGGGATCTCAGATCTGTCAATTTGTTAATGGGTGGTGTAACATTTGTTTTTTCTGGCGATTTTCGTCAGACTTTACCAGTTATAACAAAAGGGACAAGAGCTGATACTGTTAAAGCATGTTTAAAATCATCGCAAATATGAAATAATGTTGAAACTTTACATTTGCGCACAAATATGAGAGCAAATCTTGGTGGGGGTAACCCGGACTTTTCCGAGCAATTATTAAAAATGGAAAATGGTACTATAGATAATAATAATAGTTACATTCACATTGAAGATAATCTTGGTGAAGTTGTTTCAACTCTGGATGTTCTTATCTTAGAAGTCTTATCTTTGGCTGTGTGAAAGAGCAATTATTTCACCTCGAAATGCTCTTGCTGAAGAAATTAATCATTATATTTTAGGTAAATTTAATGGTGATATAAAAGAATATTTATCTATTGATACAATTGTCAATACTAAAGACGTTGCACATTATCCTCAAGAATTTCTTAATTCATTACATCCGGCAGGATTTCCTTCACATAATTTAAAACTTAAAATAGGAACTCCAATAATATTACTACGCAATCTTCAACCTCCTAATTTATGTCATGGTACTAGATTACAAGTCAAAGTGATGCGTAATAACATTATTGAAGCCATCATATTGCCTGGTCCTGATGCTGGAGAGACTGCTTTTATTCCGCGCATTCCAATGATCCCTACAGATTTGCCGTTTCAATTTAAACGTTTACAATTTCTCACAAAACTTTCATTTGCAATTAGTATCAATAAATCCCAAGGTCAAACTTATAATTACGTCGGAATTGATTTACGGTTAGAATGTTTCTCACACGGGCAACTATATGTTGCATTTTCACGTACTGGAAACCAAAAGAATCAATTCATTTTAATAACTTCACCCACAAAAACTACTAAAAATGTTGTTTATCCGGAAGTTTTATAATAATTCGATTCGACATTTAAAAAAATATTATTTTCTAATACGAATATCCATCAAACTATTTAAATTACAGCATGCTAAAATATCTAACAATTTAACAATATACCTACAATTGCGATATCTAGCGATATGATCCTTTGAAATATCAGTCTGAGATTAACGTGTGCTATAAACTGAATACTGATAAAGTTTAGTGAAGGACAAAGGCTTTCTGGTAAACTAACATATCCTCGAAACTAACTTCACTACACTATAGCTTTTCTTCGATATACTTATTGTAAACTGTACGTAGTGCTACTGCCACGTGCTTTCCGCTACTGTCGTATTTCGCGACTGTCTTTAAAAAATATATCTGCATCAAAGTTTTAAAACTAAGATAGTTCTAAAGCTTTATTTCGGGCACGTTCACGTGTGCAATGAGATGAGTTACAATAATCATAGTTGATCTTTCTGCTTTATTTGTCGTATAATACTAATTTTTAATGGTCAATATTCGATCAAGTCAGTCGAAACAATTGTAAAAACAAATAAATATTCAATAAAGATACGGTAAAGACAACGACATTAGAACACGGGGAGAATTTTTTGGCAACCTTTACTTGCATGGACATTTATTAAATGGATGAAAAATAATTGGTGGTAAGACAGTGCATGGATAAACAATACCGGGGGGCGTCACAGCCAGGTTTAATTGAAATTTTACTTCAAGTATTTTGCACTTTAAATAAAAAACAATTTTAATGAAAAATATATTTTTGTAAACGGGAAAATGGGTGATTAACTACCGAAGGGGGGGGGGGTTGATAACCCGATTGAAATAGTAAAAAATAAACCTAATATAACTATAGCGCCGGGGGATGCTAGTTTATTATATATTTTATTTTATAACATTTTGTTTGACAAATAAACCAGTAATTCCAGACATAATATGATAATTTAAATTTTGGACTCGGTGGCGGAGTGATGGAGACACACCTTGGTCGATCACAAAAGTTGTGCAGCATGTGCTGCGTGCAGTACTTGCATGGGTGACTCATTCTCGTGCGGCTTTTGGGATCGGTTAGGTGTTTTTTGACGCTTTACGACGTGAGCGGAAGGTGTGGAACATTCGGTTTCGATGTTTGGGCTTTCGCAATGTGACTTAAATACCCAAAAAGAATGTTTCAATATACCGGTCGTCTCGGGGAAGGTTTTGCTATAATTTAAATTTTCCCTTCCTCACAAGCATAACCCCGAGCGAATGCGAGGCGGTGGGGTTATTCAGGGAGAGGTAAGCATCCACACAGAGGAAAATGATATGTGGTTGGAAGTGCCACAAAGGGGACCGAACAGGATTAAAAAAAAAGAGTAGTAGATGAAGTATTTGTGTATACGTGTATGTATATGCGCGAGATCTAGGTACGATGGTATTTGGTCAAGTAGAATGAATCACTCGATTCAGAACTCATAAAGTGAAAATTATTTAGCATTGTATTGCATTGTTATGACCTTATACTGACTTTGCGAAAAAGCCACAATTTCTGAGAAAGGGAAGAGTGGGCAGGCGCGCGCATGACAAGGCTGCTCGTGGTAAAAAAAATTTAGAGGATTAACACGAGCTAGTTGGCGATTGCGTTTCCAGCAATACGTCTACAGATCTAGCTGTGCGGTCGTCCTTCAGTGGTACGACCGCTGTTTTAGCTTTTCATCCAGTGACTTTGTCTATTATTATATTCGGCTGATTAGAGAAAGTTGTGACAAGGTATGTAATACCTGTCAAAATAGTAAGCGAGCGAGTCCCAACACAAACTAGCCTACCTAACCTAACCGAAGCTCCCCAAATCCCCAATACTTCTCTTAGTTCCCTCCACGTAGCACAAGGAAGCAGCATGTCAGGAGAGGCGATACAACTTCCAGGAGGCTTCGCACCAGGACATGAAGCAGCCTATGATGGCCCAAGGTGCCAGACGGAGCAGCATAAGCAGCAACATGAAATCCAGGAAGCTGTAACACGTTAAATAATGAATAATAATCCAATTAGAAGGAGACAAGGAAGCATGTAGTTGCACACAGTAACTGACAGCTACATGCTAGGAAAGGATTAGAAGTGAGGTTATGGTAATCATAACATTACCATAACTCTCAATTAATAACTAATAATCAATACGCAGCACTCCCTCGGGAAATATATATTTACCTAGGAAGCAGCCAGAATCCCCGCAGCAACGCAGCACCGACTAAGAGCAGCAGTCATTGACCCGACGCGCGCCAGCTGAGCAGCCACCGTGAGAGCGAGTGAGAGAGAAGACTCGAGGATCGGCGTCCGTCTGCACCTGTAACAGAGTGGAACTATTAGCCGATAAATCAACACAGCGGAACGATCATAAAGGCTTACCTGGTCAACAGTATCACCAGGAACATCGTCCTCTCCGTGGGAAGCAGCAGCCCTGGCAATATCGTCCGCCTTGATAAACATGGCTGCGAGCACTCACTACCCGGACGCACGAGACGACGGTGGCCGACAGGCGACTCGACGCGAGAAGCTGCGCGCGCACGTCGGGCCCGAGCAACGAAGCAGCGAACGAGCCCGAGCTCGAGAGAGCTCATCGGGACGCCATCGACGCTACACCGGCGAACCGAGATATATAGATTTGGAGTGTGTGTGTGTGCACGAGAGAGAGAGCAATCGACCGAATATCGCAAATCCGAGGAGACGATCTCCACGTTGATAAGGTGGGTGCACGCCTGCATTGGATATCGGCATTTCCTCCAACGGGTAAGTGTGCTTCTCCGTTATTCCCCTCCCCTCCCCTCGCGCAGCAGGTAGCAGCAGCTCGCACGCAGCCGAGCTTAATCGCATAAATTCGCCGCGATCGTACGCGGCTGGCGCCCAAATCCTATTTTGTATTATTAATAAATTAATATTATTTTATTTAAATATAACTGTTACTGACGCCACGCCCTAATCCCCAGCGTGACCGTTACATTGATACAATAATTAATACCGTTACAATAATTAATTTAAACATCACAATGTCAAAAACTGTAAAATTTATAATTTTATTATTATTTATACACTTTGCCATTTTTGATCAAAATATCAAAGCGATAGGACTAAAACTGACAAAGTATTAATTAATTAAATAATTAAACAATTATTATTAATTATTAATTTTGTATTAAATGTTTAAACCGTTACGACGCTCAAATATAACTTTTAAATTTGTTATGGATTCCAATTTGTAATGCGGATTGGCGTTAAACTAATTTTCAGTAAAATCATAAGTTTTACAATAAGTTAGTAAGTACGTAACTAAACATATGCATAAAAACCGGCATCATTTAAAACTCATACATTATAGCATTATATTCATTGTAATTAAATAACTAGCCACAGATACCTCGCTCGCTAACGCTCACTCGGATGTATTTTGATTTTACTTATTTTAAATGAGTACATTTAAAATAGATGCGTTTAGTTTATTCGATTATAAAATTTTTTATTTTATATTCATTATATAACAAGTATTATTTTTAATTATTATTATTATTATATAGTGTGTGTTATTAAAGTAGTCGTTATTCCAAACGGTAATCTTCTTAATTAGGATTAGTTAGTTAGTTTCTTTAGTTATGCCTATATAGTTATTTATGTATGCTACATTTGTAGGATACTTTTATGCTTGAATTTTCAAAAAAAATTATAATTTTTTTCAAAAAAAGTTATTTGACGTTTTTTTATAGAAGTTTTTGAAACCAAAATTTTTCTAGAACTTTTTTTTAAAAAACTTCTTTTTAGAAAAGCTTTTCTCAAAAACCTAAGTACCCCTCATATGAAAAAACACATTTTGACGTTATTATATTAAAGAAGGATTAATTACAAAACGCTTTTCGAAGGGTCAGAGACCGGAGGCCTGATAGTATAATATTATTTATTACATTATTATATATTTCAGACAAATCGGTCTATATGTATCGAGAAAACTTTGACCTACCATTTTATCAAAATAACGGTAAAATAGGTTATTTATGCCTCACCTTGTTAAAATGTATATGAGCATTGTCTTTACAAAATTGTGTGACATGTGAACTAATTATTTTGCAGCTGGGATGAGGAAAAGGTTTTATTTGAATGGTAGTATTGGCTAAATAATTTATAGATGGTACATATAGATACAATTTTAATCGTACAATTTCAATAAATTTAAGTATTGAAATAATAATTTTAAATACCTTTAATTATATTAATGTCGTCCACGCAGTTGAAATTGTAGATTAGGTATTGTATCGATAATTGATGAACACACTGTATTGTTTACATTACATTGCAACGTTTCGATGGAAATTCTCCATCCTCTTCAGGCATTACCTTTATTACACATATTTTACATTAGATTAGAATAACAAGATTGAATATACATATATTATAATTATTACATAATTTCTGCCACTCCGCTAATTTCTTCATGTTTGTAGTTATGTGATGTCCAAAGTTGTTCCTCATATATGTGTAAAACGATGTTCCATTGTCTTCGATGTTGTGAGACATGTTATAGGATTTTTATTTCAATCCAAATCTAATGTTAAATTCTTTAGTTATATTAATGTCGTCCACGCAGTTGAAATTGTAGATTAGGTATTGTATCGATAATTGATGAACACACTGTATTGTTTACATTACATTGCAACGTTTCAATTATCGATACAATACCTAATCTACAATTTCAACTGCGTGGACGACATTAATATAACTAAAGAATTTAACATTGGATTTGGATTGAAATAAAAATCCTATAACATGTCTCACAACATCGAAGACAATGAAACATCGTTTTACAAATATATGAGGAACAACTTTGGACATCACATAACTACAAACATGAAGAAATTAGCGGAGTGGCAGAAATTATGTAATAATTATAATATATGTATATTCAATCTTGTTATTCTAATCTAATGTAAAATATGTGTAATAAAGGTAATGCCTGAAGAGGATGGAGAATTTCCATCGAAACGTTGCAATGTAATGTAAACAATACAGTGTGTTCATCAATTATCGATACAATACCTAATCTACAATTTTAAATACCTATTTTTACGACATTGGATGTGAAAGTTAGGTGTATGAACGGTGTATTTGACGAAAAGTTGATGTACTTTTTTATAGTCCAACTCCCGTTAAACGATGGGTCATTGTGATTTTTCGTGCACAGTTGATGATACTGGCTCTGTAAAATATATTTTTCCTTCCAGCATTAGCCAACATATTAATGTTGTTATCCGACTCTTACGGCGAGGTCGTGCTGGTAAGGTATACATTTCAAGAGTCAAATTTTTTTGTAATAAATCCGATTTTTTAACGCTACAATTAATTAGATAGTGCAATATATATTTTACCTAACTTATACTAATTTCTTGATGATGTTCAGCGCAAGCATTTATTAGTTATTTTATGTATTTAATTTTAATTTAATGTTTCAGTAGTAGAAATATATTCATTTTTTAATACTTTTTATACTTGATGGAATGAATATATATTCTTTTACTTATTTACAATGTGATATGTTGCAGCCGAAATTCTATCATATTTTGACGATCTTCAGCGCAAACATTTATTCATTATTCTGCATATTTACTTTAATGATTTAGTACTAGTAATATTACAATGCTTTTTCTCATATTTCCATTTTTTAATTTTTTCTTATACTTGATGTATTGAATACGAATTGTTTACTTATTCACAATGTAATATGTTGCAGCCATATCTTTTTTTTATCTTTTTATCTTTTTTTTTATCCTTGTTTAATAAATTTCTTTTGAATTTTTTATTTTCTTTTTTATTATATTAGCCATTGTCGTCATTATAATAAGCTTTTTTTACGCAGTGCTTATTTTTATCGATAATTTTTTAAATTGTCATCGTTCATTGTTTGCCTTTACAACCTGGTTTGATGTTTTTTCTTTAGTATTTTTTCTCGTATTTTGCCATCGTTAGTAATTTTACATTTATTATAAGCTTCTTTTTTTCGCAATGTTTCTTTTTCTAGTTCAAATTTAATTTCGTCACTATTCATTGTTTGCCTTTTCAACGTGTTTCACTGTTTTCTTTTTAGTTGCTTTTCTTCCATATATTTAATTGTTTAGTTTTATTTTCTTGACAAAGAGAACTATAAGATGGGATTTCATAGTCTATTTCCATTGGAGTAATAGGATCAACACAAACTATATTTTATCTGTATTATATAAGTTCATTATTTTTTGTTGTTCTTTTATTTTCATTTCTGCTGCATTGAAATTCAGTTCTTTATTATTAAAATTATAACTATGAATGACGTTTCTTTTGATTGGTATTATTAAAACGTTATAGTTAATACTTTGTAAAACTGGAAACATTGTAATATTACGTGTTTCGTATATTTTTAGTAAATCTGAACGCATTTGGGAAATATCGAAATTTAAATTACATGAGCATAACTTAAATACAATAGGGATAGCAAAAGCTATTGCGAAAATTCCGCAATCATAGCTATTACTTTGAAATTATACTGTTTCAAAAACAATTTTTAATTGTCGAGTATCAGAAAATAATTTATTGATATAAATTTTATGTTCATTTTGCAAACATTTAGCATTGAAACTATCATAAATGTGTACCCTTCCATTATTGTAATACATACAAATCCAATGCCCTTTCTCATAATTTCCAGAAAATAATAATAGAATGTATTCTTTATTCATTGGAACTGATTTAATATTATATAGTTTTGGAATCAAAATAGTTACTTGCATATTGAATGGAGTACATAATTTGAGAATGTTATTAAATTCGAATATGTGCTCATCATTTAACATAGAAGCATCGCCACTATATGATCCAGTGCCTTTTACAATTAATTTTTGTTTTTCTGTCAAACCCATTATAAAAAACGGTTTATTGTACAAAAGGATTCACTGTTATAATAATAATTCTAATAATTTATTTAAATTGATTAATAATTATTGTAATTTATTAATTTTTCTGAATGATTTTTTTAATTTTTTTATGAATTATTTTGCAAAGCTGAAAAAAATTAAATATAAATTAGTAATTATAAAAGAGTATTTATAAAAAAGCAGTTTTATCCAAAACGCTCCAAATTGTTTTTTTTGTTTAATGATCTGCTTCTTAAAGGGAAAATCAACGGATCCATTTAAAAATATCATTTCTGATGAAATTTTTCCGTTTTTTCGAAATTCGGACATATTTACGATATATGTATCCGTTTTTGCAACACAATTGTTTAAGCAAATTAAAATGTGAAAAAATTGAGAATTTTTTGCAAGTAATCACGTTGTCAAGCGTGATACCTTATTCGGTTCGTGTTAAATCGTTGGATTGGGAAGCATAAATACTTATACTAAACTGATAGGTTAATTAGTATAATTTAAATGTATTTGCAAAGTGTACCCTTATTAAATTTTATTATGAGCAAACATGACTATTTTGGTGGTCACCATTTTATTATTTAGTATAACCGTATGCCACTAGATCCAATGATTTAGTAGTATCCAAATATGGTGTCAAGCTCAAAAACACGATTATCTGCAAAAAATCTATAAATTTACGTATTTTATTCATTTAAAAAAAATGTATTGCAAATGAAAGTAACGCAACACTTAATTTTGGCCAAAAAAGTCACCAATTCGAATATCAATACTTTAGGTAAAAATTATCGTAAGGAAGTCAATTTTTTTTAAATTAAAGCTTCAATGTACAGAAACTCTGCATAGATTAATGTAAAAATGAGGTTTTAAAGTTGAATACTTGTACTTTTTAACGGTAGCAAGAAAAATACGGGTAGCCAAATAAATTAAACCCATTTACGCTCTGCGTTATTCTCATATAACATAATTTGGATAAATCGCAAATAATATTCTAACAATCATTTTTTAACTCACAATATCCTAATTGAAAGATTATAGTGTCTACTTTTTTGATTAAAAAAAAAAATTTTTTTAATATTTTTAGAATTTTTTTTTCGGTAAAAAACTAAAATTGACAAATTTTTCGGAAATGTCAATTTTTTAGAAATACTCATAAAACATTTAATTCTATAATATTGTACTCATCATATTATATATCTTAAGAGTATTTTGTCTCTATTTTTAGGTAATTGTATATCAATTAAACTCTAATACACCACATGCAAATATAAAAAAATAAATTTTTTAGTCACAATTTGTTGAAACAGATTATAATGAAAAATGATATTTTTTAGTTTTTTCTATTAATTCATTAATAAATGACAATGTGGAATTAATACATTTATATATTTTTGAACAGGGAAACACAAAAATTTGGGCGTAAAATGTTTAAAAAAAGAAAAGTATCAAAAGTAAGAAGTAGATCGTTGAAAGAACATAAAAAATTTAGTGTATTGGTTAAAAACAAATTAATTTAGTGAACTAAAAATAATTAATGTAAATTTAATATTCTATTCATAAATACTGACTAATAATGCATAGTTCATAATCTTAAGTAATGAGAAATTGCGCCACTTAACCTTTTTCGGCCCAGATGAACACTTTTTTAATACGTTCTTAAACGTTAAATATAATGATAAAAAATGAATTCAAAAAATTGATCAACACACATTTCCAAAGTATTCTTTCTGCTCTTTCGAATGCCGTTGTAAGCATTAGTGTCAAATTCTTTTTAAAAAAAAGTTATAAATAATTTTTCTTGAAAAAATGCCAAATTTTATGTATATAGGGGTTTTTGAAATCGCTGGCTATGAGTATAACTGAAAATCTACATTATATTAAAGTTACCTTTTTGAGCAATTTTGTAAAAACTCCCCAATTCTTGCGAAAAATACTTAAAGCATATACATTTTATGATAAATATGTGTTACATAAGTTAATGCTTCATATTACTGACAAAAAAATTATTATTATATTTATTATATTCACTCGTATTGAAGTATATTTCTTGATACATAAACGATTGATTTAACGAGTCACTTATAATTCCTATGCACAACGTTTCGTTAACATTTTTGTCTCCCTCTTCAGGTTTAATTTAATATTGTCAAAGGTAATTGTAAACATTAATTGTACACAAATTTTATTTAATAAAGGATCGCACCTGAAGAGGGAGACAAAAATGTTTCCGAAACGTTGTGCATAAGAATTATTAGTGATTCATTAAATCAATCGTTAATGTATCAAGAATTATTATTATAATTATTAACTGATATTAAAAAAAACGATAAGTTATAATGTCCGTCCGTCCGTCCGACAAACATCATCTTGGCGTGAGAGAGAATGAGACAGAGCGAGAGAGACAGTGAGAGGAAGAGATAGACAGTCAGATAGGCAGATAGTAGAAATGAGAGAGAAAGAGAGAGAATGAGAGAGATTGATTGATTGATTGATATTTTTTATTGGGCTACGGGGGTAACCCCAATATAGCACTAACCAAGATACAGTTTTGGCCAGTTAGCCAAGTAGTGAAACAATATAAACTAGTATAATACAGAAATATATACATAAAACGTAACGCAATAAACAAAAACGCAGTTAACAATAGAGACTTGACGCAGACACAACACAATTTTAACCATTCCAACCATTTCCTCGGCGGTAGCAGATAGTTCGCGACGCACAGGCGACTCTAACAGCTCCAATGTGGCGGAGGATTTGGAACTGTGAGGCCCTCTGTGGCCACCCGTCTTTCCCACGCCTAACGATCGAGTCCAGACAGGTGTTCATGCAATCTCATTTGAAACGAATGCAGGTGAGCTGGAGTGAAGTCGATGGAGTGAAAGTAATTGAGGATTCTCGTAGCAGTAACTGTGAAGGAGGAATTCAGGGCCTCGGTGCGTGCTGGGTGATAGGTTAAAGATCTAGGTTGGAGGCGGGCGGAGGAGCGAATGTCGGGGCGGGAAGCGGTCAAAATGAAATGTTGTGAAAGGTAATCCGGGGTGCCGCGCGCTATGACGTTAAAGGCCAGCGAGCCAATAAGGTATGCACGTCTGGACTCGACCGAAAGCCAACCCAATTCGAGTCTATACGGCGTGACGTGAGCCCGTCTGGGTATGGTACCCCAGACGAACCTAACGCACGCATTAAGCAATCTATGCAGTTTCAGGTTTCTTGTGTCATCCATATCATTGAAGACAGCGCATGCATAATCGAAATGTGGCCACACCAGACTCTCGACCAAATCTTTGCGTGATTTTCGCGAAAGTGCACGCTTATAAAATCTTAAGGACTGCAATACATAATTTATTCTTTGCGAGATTGAAAGCACCTGCTTTGACCAATCGAGAGACGGTGCGATCCACACTCCCAGTGACTTTACAACACGCTCGTACGGCAGCGGGACGCCGTTAACATTAATCTTCGCGATACTGTCCAGATCAAAGCGCGATGTGTACTGCTGGCTGCCCAAGAGAAGCACCTTGGTTTTACTCACATTGAGCGCGAGACCGTTTCTAGCAGCCCAGTCCGCGATCGCCCCAGCATCGCGAGAGACCCTTTCGACAGCCAGGCTAAATTCCGACATCGGAAGAAATGAGTGGTAGATTTGCGTATCATCCGCAAAAATCATAAAGTTGGAATGTTGCAAGACCGTAGGCAAATCATTAATAAAAATAGAGAATAATAAAGGGCCCAGCACACTGCCCTGCGGGGCGCCCGCTTGCACGGGCGCCCATTCGGACAGCTCACCTCCCTCACCTTCAACCGCCTGCGTACGGCCCTGCAAGTAGGAAGAAAACCACTCAATTACGCCATCCACGCAACCGAGCGCTCGAAGCCTACGGAGGAGTGTCCCGTGGGGGACGGTGTCAAAAGCCTTGGCAAAATCAAAAAGTACAAGTAACGTGACCTTGCGTTGGTCCACCGCCCTCCGAACATCCTCCAGAACCCCGAGCAGCGCAGTTTGCGTGCTGTGGCCCCGACGGAATCCAGCCTGTCTCGGAGAGAGCACATTATTCTCCTCAAGATACGACGATAATTGGGCATGCACAACCCTCTCCAGCAACTTCGACATCTCACACAGCCTAGCGATTGGCCTGGTATCAGAAATAGTGCTACAAGTACTCGTTTTAGCGAGCGGATAAAGCAAAGCCTTTTTCCATTGCGTGGGAAAGTAGCCAGCCTGTAGCGAGGCGTCAAAGATGCCGGCGAGGGGCTCCAGAATACAAGTTTTCGCCAATTTAAGCATCCGAACCGAAATGCCATCCGCGCCCACCGCCGTCGATGTCGCCCGTCCCAAAACACGCCGAACCTGAGCAGCCGTGACATGTACAAATTAAAATTGCGGTGTAGCGGGGGGCAGTGCAAAAATAATTGTATCCGCCAAAACATGCTGCGAAAGTGGAACTGCATGTTGCGAAACTGACGCGTAGTGCGCATTAAGGTCGTTAACTGAAAATAGCGAAGCAGGTGATGGCTTCGAGCTCCCCGATACACCGTAGCTTCTCAAAACTCGCCATCTAGATCGCGCATCTTGAGCCTCATCACGCTCGCGGTTAATAATGCTGAATTTAGCAGCCTCGATGGCCCTGGAGGCAGCACTTTGCAAACGCCTGTACCTCCGGAATTCGCTCGCGCTGTCTGTACGTTTGGCGGCGCGAAATGCCTGGTCTTTCTCCTTTATGAGCGATTTAATGGCCGGCGTAATCCACCTTTTGTGCTTCGTACGAGGGACAATAGTGTTTATTGGTGCAACCCGATCGAACGCGTAGATAATCGAGTCACAGACATTAGCAAGGTCGCCATCAATATCCGCGTTGGCCCGTACAGATGATGATGATGGGACTGAATCATCCTCCGGCAGGCCAATTCGACTCGAATAGTGGGCGATGAACGCATTATTAATTTGCTCTGGATCGACTCTCTTTAGATCACGGGCCCTGAATTGTTGCTTAGTAGCGCGCGGCCTAGCTAGATTCAGCGTAAGAACGATCGCATCATGCCCAGAATCCGCCAGAAACGGCGTCTGTGATTTGCTGTAGTTAAATGACGTCATGCTGTCCCGCAATATAAAGACGTCAATCCATGTGTGAGATATGTAGCCGCTCAGATTCGAAAGCATGAAATCTACGGGTGCACCGGACATGTTAAAGTTAACATTGAAATCGCCCGTAACAACAACATGCTCGTAATTCGGAAGTAGCTCAGAAAGGGTTTCGAAAAAAAGCAGTGGAAAGGCTGCCCCGGGGCGTCTATAAACTACGCACACTAAAATTTTAAATAAAATACAATTTACGTCTAAAATTAAGAACTCCGGCGTATTATTAAAAACAGGGTCGGATTGACCAACCACCTCAACCCTATAGGAGCTGCGCACATAGGCACCGACCCCACCGCCCCTCTTACCAATACGATCTAGACGATAAAATGAATAGCCAGATAATTGAACTATATCCGACGAATCAAGCGGAGTAAGGAAGGTCTCGGTAACCGCGATAATGTCATACGACGCGGGGTGCACCAGCGCTTCTACAGCGGCGAAATGAGTCTTTAAGCGATTAATGTTTACATGGAAAATATTAAAACTTGTTGCATCAACCCTTAGTCACGCTGTCGGGGGGTTATCACAGTTATTCACGACGAGAGAGAGAGAATGAGAGAGAGAGAATGAGAGTAAGCGAGAGTGAATGAGAGAGAGAGAGAGAGAGAGAATGAGGAAGTGTGAGAGAGAGAGAGGGACATTGAGGGAGAGAGTTAGAGTGTGAGGGAGAGAGAGGGAGATTGAGGGAGAGAGTTAGAGAGTGAGTGAGCGAATGAGAGAGATAACGAGAGATAGAGAGAAAGCGAGAGAGAATGAGATAGATAGAATCTTTATTTGGTATTACGGGGAAAAATCCTCGTATACATATTATGAATATAATCTGCGCAGTAACAAATAAACTGAAATAAAATAAAATACAGCGTAAATATAAAAATAATCAAAACAAAACACTCATCACGCTAGAGAACAGATAACAAAGTAACATGAGATCATAAATACACAGAGAAACATATAAATAAATAATTGAATAAATAAGTAAAAATAATAACAATAAAAATAGAATAATAATATAATAACAATAAAAAAATAAAAACAGTAAAGTAAACATAACCATAACAATATAAAATATAAAGAGAGAGTGAGTGAGAATGAGTTACAGAGAGAGTGGGAGAGACTGAGAGAGAGAGAGAATGAGAGAGAGAGGGAGGGAGAGTGAGAGAGAGGTAGAGAGCCAGAGGGAGAATGAGGGAGAGTGATAGAGTGCGAGTTATCAATCGACAAAGAAAGGTTTGAAACGTGTAATGAACGCAAAATTGCTGATATGAGTTTTTGGTATGAGATCTTACCTGGGATTTGATCTGAGATCTCCAGTGAGTTTTTTTAATGGGGATATATATATATATATATATATATATATATATATACAAAACAATATATCAAAAATTGTAAAAACAAATCGTTATTTCTATTTGAACTTCTAACATTTGTCATCCTAGTACATGTGGTATTTTAAATTCCACTTAGAATCTTATAATTAATAATTTATTAATATGAATCGATCTATTTTGAATTATACACAGTTTATCAGGTATTAATGTAAATAATAAGATTAGAATTAATTATTGAGAATAACAAAAATTGTTATTGATATAAATAATAAAAATGATCATTCTTTTATTAGTTATTACGGATTTATCCCAACAAATTATATAATTGTAATATTTATTTAATTACTAGTACTATAAATTACGTTAGCTAATTAGCTCGGAAAATAAATTTAACTTTGACCGAATCTGAATTAATCCATAAAATGAGCGAAAACTTTGAAAAAAAGTCAAATATGCTATTTTAGGTCATCTAGCTTGTGATCAAAATATATTTTTTAAAATTTTAAGTGATTTTGACAACGATCAATTGCAAAATAAACGAAATCATAACCAAAACTATAAATAATGATCCACGATACGTTAATTAAAAGATTTATTTAACCACCGTGCAATTACTATAACGGGGTGGGCGCCAGCCGCGTTAATTCGCGACAATTACCGATAACTATAACGATAACCATAACTCGCGGTCGGTAGAGCGTCGGGATCGTAATCTAGAGGTCCCAGGTTCGATTCCCGGCCCCGGCCGATTGATACAAGCACCACTGGCGAATGTATGTTCAACAAGTGCTTTCTTCACCAAGACATCGTATGACCTCCGTCGCTGATTAGCACCGGTTTGGGAGCATGAAAAGAGCGACGTTAAAATAATAATAATAATAAAAAATAATAATAAACGCAAAACACTCGCCGGCCGTTACGTGGCCGGATTACGGGTAGGCTCGGGGGCGCTGTAGGGGAGGAAGGGGAAGGGCGGGAAGGAACAGGGAAACCCGCACACACGATGCGCGGTAATCAGCGGTACCGTCAGCAGAGAAAGATACTTAATCCACCAACCTTTTCGGGGATCTTTTGGACACTTGGTGTGCCTATCTCTCTCTCTCTCTCTCTCTCTCTCTCTCTCTCTCTCTCTCTCACTCTTCACTCAATCGTACTCGCTTTTCTAAAGAATTGGCGGAAGTTCGGAATTCGTCGTGTACTCGTGCGCGGCACCTCGATCTCGCATCGCGCCAGCGAATCGAGTACGGCGGTGTTCAGGCTGGGGGATGCTGTATACTTCCTACTAGGTGAATATTACCGCGTTTCTTCTTGCGTCTTCCACTAAATTGTACGGTGTGAGTTTCAGGTACGAAACTCACCTGCCGCCGCATCGCTGCTCGGGGCCGACTCACCCCTCTCTCCTCGACGACATCAACCTCGGTTACTGATCTCCGCGCCGTCTACAGCTCCAGGTAACTACTTTGTCGTGAGGTTTACGCAATTATGCGTATTTGTATATCTGCTCATTTGAGAGGTCTGCTGTACACGTTGTTTGTGTATAGCAACCTAACCTCAATCTGTCCTATGCTGTTTCTTGTACAGCTGTAATGATTATATACAGCTGTACATGTATTTCCTTTATCTTTGTCTTCTGCCTGTAGCTGTGTATCCTCTTCCTTATTCCTTACCCTCTTAATGCGTATTTGTTCTCATTAAGTAACTTGTTTACAGCTGTATTTTGGTTGGCGTTGGAGTTTCTCCAGCTTAGTGCCTGGATACTGCCTCTTCGCCTTGACAGCTGTCCTGTGAGGCTACGGAGGGTCCTGGAGGCTTCCTGGTGATCACCTCCCTTAGAATATACTGCCTGCAGTGTCAGACCCGGAGGAGCCCACCTCATATGATCTGAGCTCGTCCAAGGTCCTCAACACCAGGACCACCTTAGTGTTTATGTGCCGTGCTTGGGGTAGGGTTTTAGTATGCGAGGGTAGGTATACCTATAGGGTTTAGTTGATGTGCGGGTAGGTAGGTGTAGCTACGGACTCGTATAGCTTGTACGGGTATACCTATAGGTAGGTGTTCGCCAGGGGTTCGGTAGCTGTCACTCGACATGTGCGAAGCACATTGTCACAAATATTATAAGGAAAATTCCTGAATCACATAATGTAAACAAGATTCACCATTCTTATAATAAAAATCAATCATATTTACAGAATAATAATAATCATTGAAGACGTACTAGCACACCGAATGTGAATGTGATCCAATTAAAAGAGAGCAGAAAAGTGAGTGAAAAAAATCTTTAAAGCCTACTTTTGCGAAGAAATCGTATAAAAAAGTTGACTCAGAAATCGAAGACAATTGTGATGAAATTGACAGTTCATTTCAAATAACTGAACACGGAGAGACATTTTCATAATTAGAGACGGTGCCCACTAGAAAAGCATGCTGTTTGACGGTGGCGCCACCAACTATTTCAATGTATCCTATACACGGAACAGACAAAACTATCGTTCACTGTAAAAAACAGTGTAGCTCATCGTTCCTGTAGCTGAAGTGTCGCGTATTAGACGGTGGAGGGGGCCAATGTTTATGCTGCTACTGCATTAAGAAGCAAGGTGACTAGCTCTCACCGTGTTTTACGCTGAAAATGTTTCTCCGTGAAGGTGAAATACATTCTGAAAAGTCGGAAAACTAAATCCAATTGCATTTATTAACTCGGATTCCCTTCAATATAAAAAAATAAAGAAATCAATAAAACGCAACTAGAAGTATTAAAGTCAACGCATTAATCGACATCGGAAGTGAAATTTCATGCATATCGGAGGAATTTGACCTATAAATTTAGATTCATGTATCAAAAAACCAACTTTACAAATTTCAGGCAAAGTTGTTAAAGACGCCACTGGATTAACCTTTAGAGGACGGGGATGGTCGATATTTCGACCATCCAACGAACACAAACTATTTGATAGACAGAAAAATAGTAAAAAAAGTTTTGTAGGTGTCCTTGATCTTGAAAATCATCATTTTAAAGTCAATTTTTTTTTCTACGTAAGCTTCAAAATATGTACACTACCGATCATAAATTTCCGAAAATTTTTTGTAAACCAGGTAATATTTTAAGCAGTAATAACTCCGGTTCTATTGATCGCAGAGTAAAAATAAAAAAGGCAAATTAAAGAGCAATCCAAATACTAACTTTCCATGTTTTTAAAAAAATTTTTAAGTAATTTTTATATTTTTTATTTTTTATTTTTTTGTAAATAATGAAGAATTTTCTACAATTTTTCAAATTTATTCAATCACTTGTAATTTTTTTAAATATGAAGATAATTGAAAAATCAAACGGGAAATGAAAGATCATATAAAAGTGTTAATGTTTTTACTCTACATTTTTTTCTATACGTTGTGTTTTAAAAAAGGTACAAGTGATTGAACATTATACCTTTTCCGAAAAAGGATAGTACGGTAATCATACATACAATAATAAATTTAATAATAAATAATAAAATTTTTTGGAAAAGGTATAATGTTCAATCACTTGTAACTTTTTTAAAACACAACGTATCGAAAAAAATGTAGAGTAAAAACTTTAACACTTTTTTATGATCTTTCATTTCCCGTTTGAATTTTTCAATTATCTTCATATTTAAAAAAATTACAAGTGATTGAATAAATTTGAAAAATTGTAGAAAATTCTTCATTACTTACAGCAAAATAAAAACTATAAAAATCAATTTAAAATTTTTTTTAAAAACATGGAAAGTTAGTATTTGGATTGCCCTTTAATTTGCCTTTTTTATTTTTACTCTGCGATCAATAGAACCGGAGTTATTACTGCTTAAACTATTACCTGTTTTACAAAAAGTTTTCGGAAATATATGATATGATACGCTAAGTATAAAAAAAAATAGTAAAAGAATCCCGAAGAAGTCTTTGTCTTTGAAAATTATCATTTCAAAGTCAAATTTTTTAGTATTTTAGCTTCAGAGTGGATATCTATGTTTTATGATGCGCCGAGTTTGAAAAAAATGATGAAAAAATTCCTGAAAGAATTGAGGAGCTGGATGCAAGAACACGCCGAGAGCGGTGAATGGATAGAGGAGGCGGAGAGAAATTAAGAAATTGACGTCACCGTGACCAAATTTTTTAATTGCCAGGATTCAATTTTGAAAAATGGATTAAAAATCTGTTTTCTAAATTTCAAGTTCTTAATTTTTTTCATCTGATCTGCACATCGTACAGAAAAACATTAATTAGAAAAAAATTGCGTCTTTTAATTCTGCATACGACAGTATTTTTTTAAATTAAATTCGGCAATTAAAAAATTTGGTCACGGTGACGTCAATTTCTTAATTTCTCTCCGCCTCCTCTATCCATTCGCCGCGCTCGGCGTGTTCTTGCATCCAGCTCCTCAATTCTTGACCTTGGAAATTGCTACTTTGAAGTCAAAATTTTTTTTTCGATATTTTGTCCCTGAAGTTGGTTATGTCCACATTGTTTGATGTGTTAAGTGTATGTTCGAAGTAATACTCTGTATCGGAAAATTCATTTTATTATCTATGTAGATCCAAGGTCCAAATTATAAAAAATTATAAGTATTTACAATAAAGTATGTACTTTTTTCTTTTAGAGGTCTAACAATTATTACAATTGGATTGTATTAAATTCGTAGCAGATCAATACAATCGATTCCTAACACAGGTCCACAAAAAAAAATTTCCGGCTTCACCCTTACACGCTACCGCTCATCTGCAGGTCAGCGCGCCGTCGCTGGTTTCGTTACCTCAAAGAATTGGAGAGTGGATCATTCCACACATCTTCTTATGAAAAACATCCATTAAGTCTGCAGATAGTGGAAAAGAAGATTAACCGTGAATAAATGACGAAGTAGACTAAGAAGACATTGAATAAGTTTGTAGTGAAAGTAATAATGATGATGATCAGGAAGAGTATGTACAGACAGAAAAAGATGCCACAATCCGGATGTTGAATCAAGATGATTTAAACGATTTAATCAGAGACCTTTGGCTGCCGCAAGATAAAGCAGAATTGTTAGATTCAAGACTAAAAGAAAGAAATATGATGTCCAAACGAAGCAAAGAACAAAAGTTTCCTTTTATCATAACAGAAATGAGCCTTTCCAAAAATACTTCATTGAAGAAGGCGACTTGGTGTATTGCAATGATGTTTATGGTCTCATGAATGGGTTAAAAGGGAATGTATACGTACGGAATGATTGGAGGCTGTTTATAGATTCCTCTAAACGAAGTCTCAAAGCAGTGTTGTTACATAATAGAAATGTATATGCTCCTGTACCCGTAGCCCATTCAGTAACACAGAAGGTAACATATGAAAATACTGAGATAGTTTTAAATAAGATTAAATACACAGAACACACTTGGCAGATTTGTGGGGATCTTAAAATACTCACACTAATTCTGGGTCAGCAATTTGGTTTCACGAAGTTTCCATGCTTTCTGTGCCTGTGGGACAGTCGAGATCGTAGCAGTCATTATACTAAAAAGGATTGGCCAGCTTGAGTAATAATGTTAACTAGATATATGAACCTCATAAACAAACCCTTGGTTGAGCCTTCGATTCTCCTTCCTCCTTAGCACATAAAACTTGGTTTAATGAAACAATATGTAAAAGCTTTAGATAAGGAAGGACAATGTTTCACTTACTTGGTTAAACAGTTTCCAGCTTTATCTAGTGCAAAATTGAAACAAGGTATCTTTGATGGACCTCAAATTCGTAAGTTGCTAAGAGATGAATCATTCGCTAATACAATGTTCGAGAAAGAACGAGCTGCATGGCTAAGGTTTAAAAGCGTCGTTGAACATTTTTTGGGTAATCACAAGAGTGGAAACTATAGGGAATTGGTACTCGAAATGCTCAAAAACTATGAGAAATTGGGCTGTTTGATGAGCTACAAGTTGCAATTTTTTTATTCGCATCTTGATAACTTACCACAAAATCTTGGGGATTACAGCAAAGAACAAGGAGAACGCTTTCATCAAGATATGAAGGAAATGGAAAGACGTTATCATGGTAGGTAGAATGCACATATGATGGCTGACTACTGTTGGACATTAAAAAGAGAGAACACTGACAATAGTAAAAAGCGCAAACGTAATCCACTTCACAGGATATTTGAGGATAAAAGAGTACGGAAGGGCAGATTATCTTAGGTTATGGATTTATCGGTTTATGAGATAATCGGATTATTGGGTAATAGGATTATTGAGGTAGGGTCCTGAGGTATCTAAGGGTCGTGGGATCGAGTGATTTTGAAATTTTCGATATAATTTTATAGATAAAGTAATGCATTCGATGGCTTTGGTGCATTTTCAATTATACGATATATTTTCCGAATTTGACCTTGGTCTGACCTTGATCCTGACGTGCCCGGGTCAAACGGTCCACGGATTCGGATTCAGCGACCCCAAAAACATATTGATACATTGGTTTACTTTGCAATTAATTTTGTGAATTCGACCTTGGCCTGACCTTGATCCTGACGTGCCCAGGTCAAATGGACCACGGATTCGGATTCAGCGACTCCAGAAACATAAAGTTCGCGTGGTCTGGTATACCATGCACAAAACTCTGTTTTTGTGGGCCTGTGTAATCTATTACGATTAGAATTCTTATAGGACACGTACACAATTACTTGTTGTACTATTACAACTTTTCACGTTGTTATATAAATATTTCATCAGATTATCTTATCTTTGATAAAATGGAAATTGATGGTTGAAGTAGTGGCGAATCCGAACCAGAGGTAGAAGAAAACATAGAAAATGAAGAAACTAATGACATTAATTTTGAAGCTAATTATGATGAAAATAAAATTTTTCACGAAGCGTATTTTTATCTACTAATCAAAGACTTCGAAAATAGTTAAAAAATAAATCCGAATATTTGTATATCAAGAACTAATCCAATCGATTATCTAAATTATTTTTGTGATTCATTATTACTTCAAATGATTGGAGACGAGACGAATCGTTATGAAACTCAAGATAATGGAAAATGATATACGAGCAAATCCCCAAAGCTTTTAAAATTGTTGTTATTCCAGGATAACTGTACTATAATATGAACGAATCGATACTTCGGTACGGTTTCTTATGGAAAAAATGATATCTAATAATGTCCATTAGTTAATTTTGGACCATCGATTGTAGTTATAAAGCTATAAATTGAAAATGTATGGTTTTTCCAAGAATGTAAGTTGTAACTCGCTATAAAAAGTTTTTCTTACCATTGTAAAAAAGAAAAGTCTTGGACAAATTGCTTCAAAAAATATTTTTAGCTACCTTCCAATAAATACTATTGAAATAAATAAAGTTCAAGAATGTGCTTTTATCAAGAAAAAAATTAAAAATACTATTAGAAGTGTTACTCACTTTCTAAAAATTCAAAAACTTCATACATTTTATTTTTTTACTAAAAAAAGTTTTCTGTAACTCATATATAAATAAATAGAATGTATTCTACTTCAAAATATCAATCTAACAAAAATTTTTTTTATTTATGTGCCTTGTAAATACTCTGAGTTAAAGACATTTGTAGCCAACGTGGTCGGTGGGCCCTTTGAATTAAAAAGAGGCGTTTTTGCTTGGCACATCAAAAATACCTTTACGATTGATGTATAACCGAAGGCCGCTTTATATTTCTCCTATTTATTCGCGTTTTGAACAGAGTGACCAGATGGCGATATTTTTTCCTTTTCTCTCTTACGTATATTGATGTTTATTAAGCAAGAGCAACAAAGAGAAAAAATCGCCATCTGGCAACCCTGGTTTTGAACCGTGCTTAAGGTGATACCGCAATCTTATGTATTATACCTATATACCGACATACACGATTTTTCGTTTTACGCAGTCAATTTTTGTTTAAACGCAATGGAACGTATCTACATAATATAAAATCTATAGATTGTTGGTAGGTTGGCGAAATTTCAAAATTATACGCTTACATTGAATAAAATGAATAATCGTACTGTAGGTAGTACAGCTTCCCTTAAAGCTGTAGAACGCAATTAGAAAAATTATAATAAATTAATATCAATATAATACAACGAATAAATATCTGTATGTTCGCGCTGGTGCGAATAATTGAAAAAAGTAACAAAATCAAAGAAAAAGGCTACAAAAAAAATTTACCAAAAAAAGTACTTAGTATTCACAACTTGTATTAAAGTAAGTGTTTTGTATATTATATGCAATTAAATTTGTACGTTGTATTAAATAGGTAGTTTTTGTAACTAGTGTACTATTATTAATAAGTATTAATTTGTTACATAAAAAATAAAACTCCAATTGATCTCCACGAACTCAATTTTTATTAAATGCCGACGTTTCGGACGTTTTTTTGAACCGTCCCTCTTCAAGACAATAAAAAAGGCACAGAGATATTAAGTTAACATATTGGGTGAATCACAACTCTCCATCAATATCGCACGTAACATCGCACAACCCTCCACTTAACATGTCGAAAAGAAACGAGGACCTCCCCGAAGGGAGTCCTGTACACTGTTGACTAGCTTTGTGATGGAAATTGGGATGGAATACTTAAATTCAGAATAATTGTAAGTCATTGGAGCCTTCGGTATGTCAAGGCCAACCGACGACACTTGTTTACGTTAACTCAAGTGAACAATTACGCGCACAACAATACATAGGGATGAGAGCGCGAGAATGTATGTGTGAGTTTCCCCTCTCTCATCCTTTTTTCGCGAATTAGGCAATTGCCTATTTAGTATGCCCCGATCCGCCGTTCGAGGCAGATGAACTTCTCTCCGTGCCGAGTTATAGTTTTTTTATAAGGCCGAGCAAAGGCGCGTGAGGCGCGTAGGCCGATGGCATCCGGGTGTATCCTCGTGCGGTCGCGTGTGTGTGCGCGAGTACAAACGCGTGTCGCGAAGTGCTTGTCGCGGCATTATGTCGCCTGCTCATCACTTCGCCGACAATGGTCTCCGCTGTCCGGACCGAGATCGGCTGGACCATCTTCGGAGCGTCGACCGGTAAGTCCGTTCTTATAATATCGTAATCCCCCCACCCCCAAGTGTATGATTGTTGAGTGAAACTCGGGAGTGTGTTCGGGTACGCCGGTCCCCGAACAGCGGGTTTTGGGAGCTAGTCTGCCGCAGGCGAGGCTTCCCCGGACTTCCGCCCGGCGTTTTAAAATTATCGCGGCATGAGGCCTGGATGGCCAATTTTTGTTAACTATGCCACAATAAATGCTTTTATTTTAAATTAATAATTCTTGAGAATCCTCCACACTGCGCGTCTCAGCGAACTTGATCCTGGCCACACTTGCCGGCAACTTTCGCGAAATAAATAAATTGTGCACGCGGTATTGGGCAACGCGGCCTAACGGTTATCATTAATTAATAAAATTAATTATTTTTACCGGGTTCGCAAATATTACAAGTTGTTCGATCGTTATTGAAACTTGATCCTACTGATAAGTGTGCTTACAGCAATGACTCTTCAACTCGATTACTTGGACGACATTTCTCGAAGCATATAACAAGTCGAAGGTGCCACGTATGCACTTTGCGTAACGATAAATCTCGAACGATGTACATGTGTTCCACTTGTGATATTCCTCTATGTGTAGCATCATGCTTCGAAGAATACCACACACAGTAGACGTTACCATAAAGTCAAACACTTTAATACGTGTGGCAAGGGGACTTACGATAATCTAGCATCCCCGTACGTGAGAGGCAAGGGGACTCACGATAATCTAGCACCTCGGTACGTGAGAGGCGAGGGGATTCACGATAATCCAGTACCCGAAGGGATCATTTTTCGCCACGTCCACGTCGTTGGTCCTGGATCCCGCTAAGACCGAAAGTCGGAGTATTTCTTCTATAAAATTCAACAGAACTACTATTTTTTTTTGAAAAACTGTTGAATTATGTATATAATTCACTTTTATTTTAGATAAGAGGGATTGAAGAACTCATTATAGTTCTCCACGGATGTAGTAGAAGTTCACTGCGCTTTTGGTGGCGCACATCACAAAACATATAGTTCCATACTCAGAAGCTGAAATAGCAACAAAAAAATGTGATCTTGAAATGGCAATTTTTAAGGTCAAGGGCATCTCCAGAATTTTCTTTCACTATTTTTTTAAAACTCACCGTATCATATAACATAGATATACATACTTTGAAACTGAAAAAGCAAAAAAAACAAAAAAATTGATCTTGAAATGGCAATTTTCAAGGTCAAGGGCATCTCCAGAATTTTCTTTCACTATTTTTTTAAAACTCACCGTATCATATAACATAGATATACATACTTTGAAACTGAAAAAGCAAAAAAAAAAACAAAAAATTTGATCTTGAAAAGGCGATTTTCAAGGTCAGGGACATCTTCAGGATTTTTTTACTACTTTTTTTATACTCAAAATTTTTTTATACTCAAAAAATACTTTTTTTATACTACAAAAAACATAGGTATATGAAGTAAAATGCTAAAATAAAACAAAAAAAATTTTATATTGGTTTTTCCGTTAGGGACGGGGATGGTCGAAATATCAACCACGTACCAAGTTGGGAACTTGTACCGACTAATCCGATAAAATTATCCGATAAATTACATACATTTCGTGTAAATTAAAAGGTCGAGTTGAACCAAAATTTTCCCATCCTTAAAATCTTCACATATTACTAAACAAGTATTGTTGAATACTTATATCAACGGCTTAAACTTTAAAGCAATTTACCTAGTAATACCAAAATTGGTAAAAAATTGTATTGTTGGATATAAAACGCAAAAAGCGATTAAAATCCTATATTAAATTAAGGAGGATCCCGTTTTGGACGTTCTCCGGTTCTCCGGTTTTGAGATGTGACTATTTTATTCTTAATTAGAAGATGAGCTTTATGAATCTGGAAATTTTTTTTTCACAGTTAGACAGGATAGCAAGTTGATTTCCCAGCAGACGATGTTAAGCTGACCTCGAGGTCACCCTGATCACCTGAACATTGTCTCCAAGAAGCGACACTCTTTTTCTCATATTCACACATTTTGACATGCAGGCTTTCCAGTAGATGATGTCCGGATGAACTGGAGGACACCCTGACCACATGGACATCGTCTCCAAGAAGCGATACATTTTTTCTCTTATTCAGACATTTTGACATGCAGGCTTTCCAGTAGATAATGTCCGGATGACCTAGATGATAGCTAGATTCTTACTTTTAGTTTTAATTTGATAACTAGCCAAATTGCTCGCTTCGCTCGCAGTTAAATATTATTGTTAACGTAATATTTCTTTACCATCAAATTACAATATAATGTAATATTGAAAAAATTATTTTTAAAAACTATTTATTAATATAATTTGTTGGGATAAATCCGTAATAACTAATAAAAGAATGATTTTTACTATTTATATCAATAACAATTTTTCTTATTCTCAATAATTAATTCTAATCTTATTATTTACATTAATTACTGATAAACTGTGTATAATTCAAAATAAATCGATTCATATTAATAAATTATTGTAACGGGGTACAATCTCTCGCGTAGGTAGGGGTAAAGGGATCGGTTGCTACGGCACTGCCTAGTTATACTCCCTAGGCGGTGGCCCGAGAGTGCGCGGCGGATTCAAATCACTGAACCCCGCGCACGATCTACGGTTGCGATGTCCGTTAGCAACCGCGAGATCACTTGCCGATCTCGTGTCTTTGTACAGCTAAAACGGATAAGGATAATTCGGGGTAAATTTACCTCGGCCGCTCCTGAAACGGAGTGGACGGTATTCGGGATAACGGGAATAACATGCGCCGGTAATCAATAATTAAACTCGTATTCGGATATTGATTACATATGAATTTTATTTATTATAAGGAAATATAAATTTAGTTTAACATAGAATAAACAAATAACAAAAGCCGTATATAGGCCGCGTAAAATCTCGCGACGAGGTGTAACCACCGGGGTTACTCGCACTTTCGCTCTCTCTAGCACGCGTACGCGTTCGAAGACTCTCTCTTTACGGCTTCGGCGGCTCGCGAGTGGTGCACCACGTACCTTGATTCTCCCCGTCGATGCGTTTGATTTCGCCTGTTTCCCCTCTCTCCGTCGGGCTCTCGCGCGAGGCAACTTCGCCGTCCTCGCAGGTTCCTGGGAGTCGCTGAAGTTGTGCGCTCGACACCAGCACACTCACTCCACACAATCACTCGTTCTTCACGGCGCGGAACCCAGAACCCGAACAAGAATCCGCGATAACGATTCTTTTTCTCTTGCCACGAATTAGCAAGGAAGACGTTACCGGCGACGTGTCGATGCGCGATGATTCGCATAAACTCTCTATATTCTCCTCAGTCAGCTTGCGCGTCGGACCATTATTAGTCCTTACGCGGCTTACGCGCGGGCTTTCCCGATCACCTACGAACTTTTCCGATCGTCACTTGCGCTCGTTATAAGGTATAGCTTTATACGCATAAGAGTGTGTAGCTTACCTTTACATTATTAATTATAACATCCTAATTATAATTTAAAATACCACATTGACTAGGATGACAAATATTAGAAGTTCAAATAGAAATAACGATGTTTTTACATTTTTTGATATATATATATGAACTTCCCAATAGGGATTTATGACGCCCGACATAATAAATATGTATCTTCTGTCTCCTTCCACCCACTGGTTGGGGTGGGCGGGTTATGGAGCCCTGGCGTCATAACCAGCGTGACCAGCTGGCGATTTTCTTTCCTCGGAGGCCTCCAGCACTTCGAATGAGGTTATAAATTCAATCCTTCATTAATATTATAAGGTCAAAGTGTGCTTTTTTACCCGTGAGGGGTACTTAGGTATTTGGGTTATTGATTTTTTATGCATTATTCTATCAATTAATATTCTCCCCCTTATATCTGAGTCGTTACATATGTTTTATAACCTCAAAACACCAAGATAACACGTAGTGTCACCATAAGTACCGATACTGATCTTTATATATATATATATATCTGAGTCGTTACATATGTTTTATAACCTCAAAACACCAAGATAACACGTAGTGTCACCATAAGTACCGATACTGATGTTTATATATATATTTCCCCATTAAAAAATCTCACTGGAGATCTCAGATCAAATCCCAGGTAAGATCTCGTACCAAAAACTCATTTCAGCAATTTTTCGTTCATTACACGTTTCAAACCTTTTTCTGTCAATTGATAACTCGCACTCTATCACTCTCTCTCTCTCATTCTCTCTCTCGCTCTCTCTCTCTCTCTCTCGGTGAGTACAAAGTCGCTTGATAATTCGCTCCGTCTTGTATCCTCATAAATACTCACCCAGCTGCCTCGAGATTTTTTCAGCGAACATTGTAGGGACGGGTACTGATTGCAGTAACTTTTTTTATAAATAGTCTTTAATTGTGCAGTCAGTTGTCCTCAAGTTTTGCCATTTTTTACATCTTCAATTTTGGAGGTGAGCTGCGAGATTGTGGAGAAAAGGCGGCTTGCCCGGCGTTCAGTGAGCAGGCAGTCCAACTTTCGCACGTAAGCAGATTTTGCACACTACAAGGTCGGCTAGAGTGGTCGCTTCCTCGCATAAATGGCAACATCGCGCGACTGCTTCGTGAGCGTTGTTCGCTTGACACGGAAGGATTATACGGAGGTCTGTGTCGCTTGTAACAACATAACTCATTCTCATTGTTTTGAGGTCCTGCCGGGCACTTCGGAGCGCCGCTGTTGTGTATTGGCGAAATCCAAAGTGCTAGCCGCGGCTCCCACTGAAGCGAGGGCGCCACCGCCTGGGTTGCCGCGGCAAGCTAGCGCGAACTGCTATACCGCACCGTCAACCACGCCTACTTCGCCCTCCTCCGTTTCCAAGCGCGTTGCCTCGCCTCCGTTGCCAACTACGTCACAGGTTGCCAAGCAACCTCGTGGCGCCACGCCTCTACCGACCAACCGCGCGTCGCACGATATCTCGACCGATACCGACGCGATGGCGGACGCTCCACCACCGTGGATGGAGAGTTTCGCGCGGAACATTCAATTAAGCATCGAGAATATACAAATGAACATACAAAGCGACATAAAATCGGTGGTCGAGAAAGTGGACCGTGTGGAGGGTAAACTCGATGACTTGAAGGCGGATATGTTGGCTCTCCATGCTCGCGTTGACTTTTTTTGAATCGGCCACGGAGGCGCGTTCCGCCAATTGTGGAGAGCGCTTTGCTGAGCTCGAGACTCGCGTCACTGCCTTGGAGGAAATCGGGCCTTCCGGCGGTGAATCGGCTGCGCCGCTACTTAATGCTTCCGCTGACAACTTGAGAGACACGTGCGAAGTGTTGGCCACGGGATTGCCTCTATCGTCGTCTTTGTCGGATACCACCACTATCGAAAATATTTTAAATACCATCAAGCTGTTGTTATTATCAAAACAGGGGATCGAAATTCGACCCTGGCTGCCGCGATCAAAACCCTTAGCTGATGGTGAATTACCGACACTACCGCGCAACAGAGGAATTGTATTCCGTTTATCGTCGGCTACAGCCAGAGACGTGGTGATCGATAGGGCGTATCTATTAAAGGGACAGTCGGCATCAAAAATTCTTGGAGAGGGAGGTAATAGTTCGCTATTCGTTCGGCCACTTTGGCCTAAGACAGTTTTTAATCTCTGGCAAGCAGCTATCCGCAAATGTAAAGAATTGGGCTACGCGAGGCCCGCCGTAATTAATTTAAATGTATTCGTGTGAAAGGTGAGGGATGGCCCCCTTATTCGCGTAACTTCTGAGGCTGACATCAATCATCTCCCTCCTCTCTCATCTCGTACCACATGAGACAGAACTGGTCAGGTCAGAAACATCAACTCATCTAATTCATTTTCCATTTTTCATTCTAATATAAATCGTTTAAAGTCTCATTTTTCTTCAATCGAAGCATTGGTCCTTCCAGAATTCCATGACGTCATTGCTGTCACTGAAACCTTTCTTACTGAAAGCGATTCTTCCGTAATTCTCAAGTGACCTGGCTATACTCATTATCGGTTGGATCGTGTAGGTAAGGAGGGTGGCGCTGGCGTTAGCAGTGGTTTATCGTAGGCCTTCTGCCGCTTATCCAACGGAATTGTTTGACACTATAGCTGACATACTCCCTAATTTTAACCATGTCATTATAACGGGTGATCTCAATATAGACATGAAATCTTCTAGTGCTGCAGCGAATATGCTGAAAGGGAGTTTGGAGGCATTAGGCCTCTTCCTTATTCCATCCGAACCGACACAATGCAGTGACGTCAACGGGCTCATCTCATACTTGGTTGGATTTCTCCTAGTTCGTGAACCGGTACATGAATTTGTTTATAATAAGTCAAGTGCACATTTCGCGGCGGGTCATGACGAATTTAGCATCTCCCTTAAGATCAATAATCCGCAAGCGGGTGTCAAAAAGTTCTGGAAAAGGGACTGGGAGAAGATCAACCTTCATCACCTTGCTACCACTTTCACCTCATTTATAAACAAATCAACGAATTTTTCATTACCAACATCTCCACCTGTCATTGATTCACTTTCACCTGCTTGACCTGACCAGTCTATTTGCATGGATTCATTATCATCCAATCATTTTGACACACTCTCATCCTCACTATCTCTTTTGTGCTGCTCCATTATCTCAGCGTTTAATGTCATTGCTCCAGCTAAACTTACCGCAGTAAGAAATAAGCATAAGCCTTGGGTCACGCAGGAGATTAGAAATGCTGCTTTCAGGCTGTTTCGCAGTTCGAGATCTCTCATAGATTATAATGTCTACAAAGTACTGAGGAATCAGGTTAAAAATACCATTAACTCTAGCAAATTTCACTATTTGCAATCAAAGCTCAATAACGAGAAGAATCCTGCTGAAGCTTGGAAATTCCTCAGAAACATGGGTCTTGGCTCAAAACTAAATTCATCGCCATTAAAACATATCTCAGCTCACCAACTTAACACTCATTATGCATCCATATCTAACCACACCCCACCACTCACTATTCATTCTTTTGCATCTATCCTATCTAATTTATGTCATCTCCTCTCATCTCCCTCTTTCGCTTTTTCACCGGTGTTAGCCAAGAAAGTGCAGCGGGTAATAGTTAGATCTTCTTTCAAGGCATCGGGTGTGGATGATATTTCAATTAGAATGCTAAAACTGTTAGAACCGCAAATTACTATACCGTTAACAGAACTCTTTAATGATATGCTCTCAACTGGATGGTTCCCCGCTTGCTGGAAGAGGGTTATACTGTTCCCATTGGCGAAATCGAGCAAGATGGTGACGTGCTCTGATACGAGACCGATTGCCAAACTCTGCGAGATGTCAAAGGTATTGGAGAGATTGGTGCACGACCAGCTGGTTGAGTACCTCGAATTTAATAATTTATTATCGGCCACACAAGCGGGTTTTAGAAGGGGTCACAGTACTCAATCAGCTCTTCTGGGGGTATTGGACGACATAAGAAGAGCTATCGATTCCAGAATGATTACGATCCTAGTCTTATTCGATTTCTCCAAGGCCTTTGACACAGTCCCTCATGATCAACTTATCCGAAAGTTGGCGACATCGGTTGCTCAGATACTGTACTCAACTGGTTCTACAGATATCTTGTGGGTCGCAAGCAAGCCGTTGTGGACGAGGTTGGCATGCTGTCTGACTGGCTCGAGGTGAATGCAGGTGTGCCTCAGGGCGGTGTTCTAGGTCCGGTCTTATTCTCCATCTTTATTAATGACCTACCTAAGTTTCTCAAGTTTAGTAATTATATGTTATTTGCCGATGATGCCCAGGTCTATCATTCGTTTTTTCCGACCGATATTGACAATGGTGTTCAACGCGTATCTTAGGATGCGAACGCGATAGCCAGGTGGGCATTGGAAAATGGCCTCTCACTAAATGTAAAAAAGACGAAGGTTATGATCCTGGGTAGTCAGGCTTATATATCTCGTATTAACCTGAACACTGCTTCGAGAGTTAAATTGTGTGATAACTTTCTAGATTATGAAAATGTGGTAAAATCGTTGGGCTAATTGATTACACCCACCCTCGACTGGTCAAAACAAGTCATGACAATCTCCAGACGTGTTCACGGAGTTTTGCACTCACTACGCTATTATAATAAGGCACTTTCAATGAAACTTCGTAAGAATCTAGTGGAAGCACTCATTTTTCCCCACTTCGACTACGCGTGTGCGGCCTACAATGATGTGGACCAGACTAGAAACCTAAAATTGCAAAGGTTATTAAATGTCTGCGTGAGATTTATTTTTAACGAGACGTGACCATGTAACCCCGTTTAGACTGGGTTTGAGATGGCTGTCGGTCGAGTCTAGACGCTCATACCTCATTGGTTCCTTGGCGTTTAACATCATTGCTCATAAGTCACCATCATACCTGGCAGATCATTTCACCCAACTCAACACCCCTGGCCATATTCCTCGTTCCTCCTCCCGCCATCCAGCTAGGTCACTCATGTATCTTCCTCCACGCACTGAAGCTTTAAACAGATCTTTTGTCATTACCTCCACTCGTATCCTAAATCATTTTCCCTCACTCACCTTCGATCCTTCATTTTCAGACAAATTCAAGACCATTTTGTTCAATCATCTGTTTGGGCTCGATCAGGCAGCCTGGTCAATGCGGGTAATGAACGAGGGCATATCTCTGCGGTCCATCCCTCACCTGGATGTATAAGTCTAGTCAGGATTGCTGTTGTTATTTCTTCTGTTATTACTTCTGTTATTCATTGCGTCGTTATGTTTTATTTATTATGCTGTTGCAGTATTGTATATGTCATTTTTGTTATTATTCATTTATTCATTTTTACACATTTTATATTTTCTTATATTTTCTGACTGAATATAAAAGACGGCGCAAAATATTGAAGGGTGAGATAAAGAAGGCTCGTGATGCATATTGTTTGCAGAAATTAGCTGACACTTCTAATCAGTCGTATTGTTGGAGATTCTTACGTAAGATTGGTATAACTCGAGATTCCTTGGATTCGCCCTTGAAGTTTTTTTCGGTTCACGAACTGGCGCCTCATTTTACTGCAGTGACAAGTCGCCATTCATGTTGTAATTGCACTCAATTAAATGAAATTCTGGCTATGGAAAATATGTCTGATTATCCGTGCTTTGAATTACAAATGGTTACTGCTGAGCAAGTCAGTAAAGCTCTTATATTTTGTATATATATATATATATATATATATATATATATATATATAAAATATCGGTCTCTCCGAACCAAATGCTTTACTTTTAGAATAAAGCAGGACTATCGTACTCTTTGTCCACTATGGTTGGTGGAATTTCCCAGAGCACGGCCTTTTAAAATAATTAAAGGCGTTTCGTCCTCGATCTCCAGCTTGGACTCCTCAGTAAGGAACTGGAGATCTTACCTTAGACGCCTGTCGCAAGATGATATGCGACGCCAGCAACATGTTCTGCGGCTATATATATAGAAATTAGACGACGATCTCTCCAACGAGTGTAGAGAGATAGTCGTCGCCCTCTGGTGGTGGGAAAAGCCACCAGCCAGAGCGCGAATTTTTAGACCGTATCGCGAGTTATTTATTACAAAATTTTAATGTTCGGTAATATGTATATATATATATATATATAAAATATCGGTCTCTCCGAACCAAATGCTTTACTTTTAGAATAAAGCAGGCCTATCGTACTCTTTGTCCACTATGGTTGGTGGAATTTCCCAGAGCACGGCCTTTTAAAATAATTAAAGGCGTTTCGTCCTCGATCTCCAGCTTGGACTCCTCAGTAAGGAACTGGAGATCTTACCTTAGACGCTCTTATATTTTGTCTCCCTAAAGCAAAAAGCCGTAGTTCCGATGGTCTATCATTGCTTTATTTTAAGGATGTTTTTCCAACTCTGGTACCAATTTTAGTCGAATTTTTTAACCTATCTATATCCACTAAGGTATATCCAGTTCTGTGGAAACAAGCATTAATTGTGCCACTTAGCAAGGTTCCTAAGCCAGTCACACCCTCTGATACCAGACCAATTGCTAACCTTGCCCACTTCGCCAAGGTCTTTGACCGCTTGGTGACTCAGCAGTTGACTGATCACTTGGAACAAAATAACATGCTGTCTCCTCTTCAGTCTGGATTCCGTAAGCATTTTAGTACGCAAACAGCCTTGCTCAAGATAACGGATGATATTCGGTTGGCTATAGAGAGGGGCATGGTCACGTTCTTGCTACTGTTTGATTTTAAGAAGGCGTTTGACACTATCAGCCATGCAGAGCTCCTCAAGACTATGAAAAGATTAAATTTTGCTAGCGGAACTATTAAATAGTTTTTCTCTTATCTTTCTGATCGCTCTCAAGCCATTATTGATGGTGATGGTTCTCTGTCTGAATTTGTCTCCACTTCTTCAGGTGTTCCGCAGGGTTCTATACCTGGACCTGTCATTTTTCTTATTTTTATTAATTCTATCATTAGCCAGTTGTGTTATTCTAGGGGTATGCTGTTTGCTGATGATCTCCAACTGTATGTACATTGCAGCCCTCACGAATGCAATGATGTGATTGATAAACTTTCATGCGATGGCTCACGAGTTCTTCAGTGGGCTTCTGAACATGGGTTAGATAAACTTTACTAAGACTAAAGCTCTTATTATCGGTTCAGTTCAACAACTCTAATTCGTCAATAAAGATTTATTGAGGCCCATTATTGTTGGTGGTCAGCAAATTAATTTGGTCAACTCTGTGAGAAATTTAGGTGTTGTTATGAATGAAAATCTCCATTGGAACACGCACATTTCCAGTATAATATCGAGAGTCCATGGTACGCTTCATAAATTGCGTAATCGTGGTAGTTTTCTTTCAATGCCTATGCGGAAAAGACTGGTTACAGCTCTAATACTTCCATGCTTTGACTACGCCTGCCTCGTCTATTGTGACCTTCCTGACTACCTTAATATTAAGCTTCAGCGTCTTATGAATGTATGTGTGCGTTATATTTTTCGCCTAAGGAAGGATGCCCGCCTGGATAAATTTTTTGTAAAACTTAATTGGTTATCGGTGGTAAAGAGTCGACAGTATTTTATGGGTGTACTTACGTACCAAGTTTTAATTAGTGGGAAGCTAGAATATTTGCATGCGTTACTCCCTGCGCCGAATAGTGAAGTGCGTCGCTCTGAGCGTATTAATTACTCCTCTTTTGAGCGTACAATTGTATCTACCACCACGTACAGTAAATCGTTTACTATTCAGGCGATGGATCTTTGGGACTCTCTTCCTTCGAATTTGAAGCTTGCCACTAGTATCGTGACGCTTAAGAGTGGGTTGTACGATTACCTTATGAACGGAACTTGATACTGTTGTACCGGATTGTTGCTATCTAGCGAACTATGTATCTTAATACTATTTTATTCTTGGCTACCTTTAAAGCTACTAGTCGCGGATGTTGTCTGGATTGTATTTAGCCTTTATCTAGCATGTATATTATTAACTTAATCTAGAGCGCATATGAATTAAATTTTAACATAAGTTTATTGTAAATGTAATTATAACTGTATATCATTATTGTTTCTTGCCTTATGGTTAAATTAGACCTAGGCATAATAAATTACTTTATCAATCAATCTCTCATTTTCACTATCTGCCTATCTGACTCTCTATCTCTTCCTCTCACTGTCTCTCTCTCTGGCTCATTCTCTCTCTCTCTCTCTCTCTCTCTCTCTCTCTCTCTCTCTCTCTCTCTCTCTCATTTTCACTATCTGCCTATCTGACTCTCTATCTCTTCCTCTCACTGTCTCTCTCGCTGTCTCATTCTCTCTTACGCAAAGATGATGTTTGTCGGACGGACGGACGAACATTATAATCGTTTTTTTTGTAATATCAGTTAATAATTAATAATAGTTAATAATATGAAGCATTAACTTATGTAACACATATTTATCATAAAATATATATGTTTTAAGTATTTTTCGCAAGAATTGGGGAGTTTTTACAAAATCGCTCAAAAAGATAACTTTAATATAATGTAGATTTTTAGTTATACTCATAGTCAGCGATCTCAAAAACCCCTATATACCATAAAACCTGTATCGAAACATGAAATTTTTTATGATTTCTTGAGTTTTTACAAACTAAAAAATACCATCTGAAAGTTTGGACACTCCTGCCACGATATCTGTTTCTCAAAGACCATTCCAAAAAGCGTTTCTTCTAGCAAATAATTCTGAAAATTTGGCATTTTTTGAGAAAAATTATTTCTAACTTTTTTTAAAAAGAATTTGACACTAATGCTTACAACCGCATTCGAAAGAGCAGAAAGAATACTTTGGAAATGTGTGTTGCTCAATTTTTTAATTAATTTTTTACGATTCTATTTAACGTTCAAGAACGTATTACAAAAGTGTTCATCTGGACCGAAAAAGGTTAAGTGGCGCAATTTCTCCTTATTTAAGATTATGAAATATGCATTATTATTTAGTATTTATGAATAGAATATTAAATTTATATTGATCATATTTAGTTCACTAAATTAATTTGTTTTTAACCAATACACTAAATTTTTTATGTTCTTTCAACGATCTACTTCTTACTTTTGATACTTTTCTTTTTTTAAACATTTTACGCCCAAATTTTTGTGTTTCCCTGTTCAAAAATATATAAATGTATTAATTTCACATTGTTATTTATTACTTAATTAATAGAAAAAACTAAGAAAAATCATATTTGATTATAATCTGTTTCAACAAATTGTGACTAAAACATTTATTTTTTTCTTTTTGCATGTGGTGTATTAGAGCTTAATTGATATATAATTATCTAATAATAGAGACAAAATACTCTTAAGATATCATATAATAATATGAGTACAATATTATAAAATTAAATGTTTTATGAGTATTTCTAAAAAATTGACATTTCCGAAAAATTGGTCAATTTTAGTTTTTTACCGATAAAAAAAAATTCTAAAAATATTTAAAAAATTTTTTTTTTTTAATCAAGAAAATAGACACTATAATATTTCAATTAGGATATTGTGAGTTAAAAAATGATTGTTAGAATATTATTTGCGATTTATCCAAATTATGTTATATGAGAATAACGCAGAGCGTAAATGGGTTTAATTTATTTGGCTACCCGTATTTTTCTTGCTACCGTTAAAAAGTACAAGTATTCCACTTTAATACCTCATTTTTACATTAATCTATGTAGAGTTTCTGTACAGTGAAGCTTTAATTTAAAAAAAATTGACTTCCTTACGATAATTTTTACCTAAAGTATTGATATTCGAATTGGTGACTTTTTTGGCCAAAATTAAGTGTTGCGTTACTTTTATTTGCAATACATTTTTTTAAATGAATAAAATACGTAAATTTATAGATTTTTTGCAGATAATCGTGTTTTTGAGCTTGACACCATATTTGGATACTACTAAATCATTGGATCTAGTGGCATACGGTTATACTAAATAATAAAATGGTGACCACCAAAATAGTCATGTTTGCTCATAATAAAATTTAATAAGGGTACACTTTGCAAATACATTTAAATTATACTAATTAACCTATCAGTTTAGTATAAGCATTTATGCTTCCCAATCCAACGATTTAACACGAACCGAATAAGGTATCACGCTTGACAACGTGATTACTTGCAAAAAATTCTCAATTTTTTCACATTTTAATTTGCTTAAACAATTGTGTTGCAAAAACGGATACATATATCGTAAATATGTCCGAATTTCGAAAAAACGGAAAAATTTCATCAGAAATGATATTTTTAAATGGATCCGTTGATTTTTCCTTTAAGAAGCAGATCATTAAACAAAAAAAAACAATTTGGAGCGTTTTGGTTAAAAGTGCTTTTTTATAAATACTATTTTATACATACTAATTTATATTTAATTTTTTTCAGCTTTACAAAAAGGATTCATAAAAAATTTAAAAAAATCGTTTAGAAAAATTAAAAAATTACAATAATTATTAACCAACTTAAATAAATTATTACAAATATTATTATAACAGTGAATTCTTTTGTAGGATAAACCGTTTTTTATAATGGGTTTGACAGAAGAACAAAAATTAATTGTAAAAGGCACTGGATCATATAGTGGCGATGATTCTATGTTAAATGATGAGCACATATTCGAATTTAATAACATTCTCAAATTATGTACTCCATTCAATATGCAAGCAACTATTTTGATTCCAAATCCATATAATAATATTAATTCAGTATTATATAATTCAGTAGTATATATAATAATAATATTAAATCAGTTCCAATGAATAAAGAATACATTCAATTATTATTTTCTGGAAATTATGAAAAGGGTATTGGATTTGTATGTATTACAGTAATGGAACGGTACACATTTATGATAGTTTCAATGCTAAATGTTTGAAAGATGAACATAAAATTTACATCAATAGATTATTTCCAGATAGTCGACAATTAAAAATTGTTTTTGAAACAGTACAATTTCAAAGTAATAGCTATGATTGCGGAATTTTCGCAATACCTCTTGCTGTCTCTAATGTATTTAATTTATCCCATGTAATTTAAATTTCGATATATCCCAAATGCGTTTACATTTACTAAAAATATACGAAACACGTAATATTACAATGTTTCCAGTTTTACAAAGTATTATCAATTACGTTTAAATAATGCCAATCAAAAGAAACGTCATTCATAGTTATAATTTTAATAAAAAAGAATTGAATTTCAATGCAGCAGAAATGAAAATAATAGAACAAAATTTTGAACAAAAATAATGAATTTATATAATACGAAAAAAAGAAACTTATAATAAAAGTAAAATTACTAACGATGGCAAAATACAACAAAAAATACTAAAGAAAAAACATCAAACTAGGTTGAAAAGACAAACATTGAACTATGACCAATTAAAAAATGCTCGAGAAAAAGAAGCACTGCGAAAAAAAAGCTTATTATAATGACGATAATGGCCAATGTAATAAAAAAGAAAATAAAAAATTCAAAAGAAATTTATTAAACAAGGATAAAAAAAAGATAAAAAGATAAAAAAAGATATGGCTGCAACATATTACATTGTGAATAATTAAAAAATTTATATTCATTACATCAAGTATAAGAAAAAATTAATAAATGGAGATATGAGAAAAAGCATTGTAATATTACTACTACTAAATCATTAAAGTAAATATGCAGAATAATGAACAAATGTTTGCACTGAAGATCGTCAAAATATGATCGAATTTCGGCTGCAACATATCACATTGTAAATAAGTAAAAGAATATATATTCATTCCATGAAGTATAAAAAGTATTAAAAAATGAATATATTACTACTACTGAAACATTAAATTAAAATTAAATACATACAATAACTAATAAATGCTTGCGCTGAACATCGTCAAGAAATTACTATAAGTTAGGTAAAATATATATTGCACTATCTAATTAATTGTAGTGTTAAAAAATCGGATTTATTACAAAAAAATTTGACTCTTGAAATGTATAACTTACCAGCACGACCTCGCCGTAAGAGTCGGATAACAACATTAATATGTTGACTAACGCTAGAAGGAAAAATATATTTTACAGAGCCAGTATCATCAACTGTGCACGAAAAACCACAATGATCCTCCGTTTAACAGGACTTGGACTATAGAAAAGGACATCAATTTTTCATCAAATACACCGTTCATACACCTAACTTTCACATCCAATGTCGTAAAAATAGGTATTTAAAATTATTATTTCAATACTTAAATTTGTTAAATTTGCTGACCCTTCGAAAAACGTTTTGTAATTAATCCTTCTGTAATATAATAACGTCAAAATGTGTTTTTTCATATGGGGGTACTTGGGTTTTTGAAAAAAACTTTTCTAAAAATAAGTTTTTAAAAAAAACTTTTCGTCTAATTCTTATTTCTTCCATAACTTTTGACCATATTAAAATATTTGAGCTTCCTTTTTCTTAAAACGTATCTACTCGATCTCAGCTTTCTTTCAAAATTTAGTTTATACGTACATCTTTAATTGTTTCTGAGTTATAAGCATTCAAACTCAACGTTTTTTTCGGCGAGATTTTACATTATTTGCTTATATCTATCGTAAAAATGGGCATTGGACACTAAAACTCCGGCTTTCTGCATGATTTTATGGTAGAAATTATATCCTAGAGTTTGGTAAGGATCCGTTTTCCAGAGGGTGTGACCTCTCCTTGTTAGTAGACGAGGTTATTTATAAAATCAAATATTTGACACGTCATAGGTAAGAAGGGTGTGATTACTTACAATCGTACACTTACGAAATGTATTCAAATCCCATTAAATTATATTTTTACATTATAACATGAGGCTCTGCTCGTGCGAAAGTTAAAAAATGAAGCAGGCGTCGGGTCTTGAACCCGAGCCCCTTCGGATCCGAAGGCATTCACGCTAACCGCTGCTCTATGTCCACACTGATCGTAGCGCCTGCTTAGTGCTCTTATTTGCTACCGATAATGTGCCACCTCGCGGTGTCGGTACTGCTGGCATCTTTTGACAAGTAGATTAAATCCGCCTTGTCACAACATTAACAGTTTATAATAATAATATTGTATGCCGTGTAAAGTGCCGAAGTCTATTTTAGTAAGCATGCTTTTGTTTATTCATTAATTAAATCCCTACTAATAACTATGCGTATTTAGTAATTTTATTACTTTGGTGAACTCACAAAAGCCTCCTTAAAAACATTGTTCATAATTTACTTTTAATCGTTTCATTGATTTAGTGTACAAACTATATAATTGCAGTGTATCTTGATTAACATAATATTACAAAGTAGAAAAAATTAAAAACATGCTTCACTCGGACTTTGTCCTCTCGCATTCCTGTCAAAAATGTTTAATTATTCTCTACGTTTGATCTTTCTTTTTTTCCCACGTATGTAACGCTAATTTGTTCGTTTTTATATCGTAAATACGGGAGCTCATATAGAATGATATGTGACCGACGTACACGCAATGTAATACAGTAATGTAATGCTACTGTAATGTAATGTCTCTTTTCATTCTTCTATAAATTTCTTTTTAAAAGGTGTTCTTATATTTTGTGAGCCGGTTTCCGCTGGATTTCGATATTATTTATTCTTTATTAAATTTTCAAGTGTATTTATCGTTATTTCTGTTAAAATTATTTGTCTAAATAATAATTATTCAATCCTCCTACTTTAACATAATTTTAAGTTCCCTCTTAGATTTTTAAATTGCCTATAAAAAATGTATTTATAATTTTGTCAAGACATGACACCACTTGAAGGTAACTGCATGATTTTTTTTTGTAATAATCGTGAAAACAGATTCATCGTTGTAGGCAACAAGTATACACTTATTAATATTTGGGGAATTTTCCCAGATATTTTAATCAAAAGTAGCCTTAATGATTTATACCCACTCTAAACATTTATAGGTATTTTCTGACTATGAAAATACGCCGTTTTAGACAGTATTCGGTTTTCACAATCCAGAACGAAATTGCTGATTTTCACTATTTAAGGTTTAAATGGCTTACAAGAGTGTGGCAGCATACATTTATAACTTTCAAAGTATTTTTAATGAAAAATTCAGAAAATTTTACAAAAAAAGTCATATTTATGTTTTTAGTGAAAAATGCATTCCCTGGGGGCTACAAGTTCATGAAAATGAAAAAATTCAGGAGAACTACTGGACTCCTCTAAAACATATTTCCACAGTTATAGCAATATTCATTTTTTTCATCTTCGATGTCACAGAGAACCACCCATATATACATTTATCGGCAAGTCGCGGAGAGACTGTAATAAATAATTAAATCAATTTAAATTTAAATGTGGGCGTGATGCAGCTAATAACCGCGGACCCAATTGTGCGCTGTCCAGGTGTCGGGTGTACCCGGACACACTCCCAAGGTTTACATAAACTGGAAGGGGAGAGGCGGTAAGGCAAATCGACTTACCAGTGACGCTCCTTGTTGGCCCAGCTGATCCTTAGATCCTCGACGACCTCCTGGACAACGGAGGTCAGAATTCGGCTGTTGTGCGGAAAGCGGTCCAAATACTGCTGCAAGTGCTTCTGCTACACCCGCGCACGACCTTATCCTTCTATTAATAAATACTCACATCCTCGTGTACAACCACCAAATAAGAGTAAAATATACGGGAGCTCCCAGGGTTTGGGTACCCTACTTTGCTCCGGAGCAACCGTTCACTAGGTCAGATACGCCGAAAGTTGAACTGCTGTACTCTCGGGTACTTCGAACAATGCACCTATACCAAACAATATAATCTACCTTGGTTGGCGGATCATTACACACTAACTAGACATTTGCTTAATTTAGGGAAACGGTGTAAGAGAGAGAATTTTACACACTTAATTTCGAGTGCAAGGTACAGAACTTATAATCACAATAAGAGACGTACGTGGGCCATGTCATAGTAATGGCTTCAACTTACATTACTTGTGAATTTAAATAAGTTCATTCTGTTACATAAAATATTACGTGACGATTAAAAAAATTACTTATAAAATTAATTATTAAAAGTAATAAATTCTTTAGGATTTTTGGTAATTTTATTAACAATAGCAAATTTTAAACCGTTTTTATTTCTATCAATATTTAATAACTATTATTTTAAGCATACTATTTTAATTGATTAATCGCAGTTAATAATGCAATACAACATAGTTATATATATTAATAATACAATAATTCGTTATGTAATCTTATTTTTTGCAATATTGCTTTTTACATATGATTCTAGCATTTGAATGCTGTTTCCATAAATAACTATACAAAGTGTTTGTCGAAAATCACTAGATGTTACTAATATTTACCACCGAATTGTTTACTATTGCGACATAAATCTTTGAAAAGAATATCTATAGTATCTACTGCATGTTTGCACAGCCATACCTCGGGGTTGCTCAGAGCTTAAGCTCCTGTTTTTCCTCCAAACACTTCACAGACTGTGGATGAGGCCCAAAGTTTAAGATCGCTGGTGAGACTTTAGCACTTGACTGTGTCACGTCCACACTTGCACCAGTCTATATAAAATTGTTACAAGAAAGCAAATAATTAATAAACCGTTAATATTCGGGTTCCTTTCGCTTACGACAGCTATCGCCTGATATTATAGCCGAGCAATTTCGTGCGTGTGTATGTGTGTGTGCGTGCGTGCGTATTCATGGTTGAATAACAGAGAGTTATTCCAGCATGAAAAATGGAAATTTTTCAATTTATTAAAAAATTGCTATTTTTGAAGCCATTTATCTCAAAATCTATTGATGTTTTTGAAAAAACATTACAAACAACTTTTGTTCAATATAATCTTTAGAACTAATCTACCTAGGTTACAATTCTTAATTTTAAAATCTCGAAGAGATAGGACACCCGGAAATATAAAAAAAAATTTGATTACCAAAAAAGGCGACCACGCCACAATTGAATTTGATCTAAAACTGCTCAAAAGATCACATTTTTCGAGAGCTTTCGAATGGCGGTGGTTAGATTATTGGCCAAGTCCACTGGTGAAAGTTATGCCTTAAAATACATGAAAATTAGTGATTTTATGAGGTTTACACTTTTTTAAGTTGAATATTGACATGTAGTTTATGTAACATTGACCTTGAGATTAGAAATTTTAACCCAGAAGGATAAATTCTAGATATGATTAGCAACGAATGCTACATATAATGTTCAAAATCATTAGATCTAAATTCATTAATAGCATATCGAAATTCAAAATGGCCGATCTAATATGGCGGACCGGAAACTCAAAAATAGCATTTCAGCAAAAATGAAAATCAATTGTGTGAGTTCGTTTTACTAATAGACATACAATTTGCTGTCTCATAACTAAAAAAAAACATTTTCCCGCTACAACTTCAATTAGACTTCAAAATTACAAGTTACTGCGATTTTGTAATAATCTCGAGCACCCGGGGGCCATATTGGATTGGTTAACAATAAAAAACAAAGCATCTCAAAGTATATTTTTGAAGTACAAGTTTTGGGTCCCGCTTCCTGATAGGTTAGAATATTCTTAAGTACTAAGAACATGGTTAAAAAAATTAATAAAAAAAATATCGAAAATCTGAGTATTTTTTTGTTTATGTCGTTCCAAAGATGAAATTTTTACACTAAAGTATGTATTCCAATATTTTTTCCACACGGGTTATAATTCAAGGCACAAGCTTGACGTTGACGTTAAAATTTTGTCCACTTGAGCAACAAAGGGATATATAAGACAAGATTAATATTAGAATGTGCACTAATATTTAAATTTATTGTGACATTGCAAATGCGGTTGCAAGTAACATTATCTTAGAGTCATAAGCTTACTACACGGAGTAAGCATCTTTTAACTAATAAGAGGGATCCGGAACCCACGAAGCGCACTCGAGAATTACCACGCACACTATCCTTGGTGACATCTGACGAACCAATATCCTATAGCTATCCGAGTCATATCTAGTCCCTCTAGTATCCTTCCCGTCAATGATATCTAAAGGAGCGTGCTGTAGCATAGAGAAGAATAGACGCCTTGAAGAAGAGACGTACAGGCTGCCAAAACACAGCGATAAGTTCAAGAAATACCTGTAAAGTTATTTAGTAAATCAGGTGACTTAGTACAAGAAGATGAGGACGAAGTGCTTATATGAAACATCTAAACACCCGAGGCAACACATGGAAGTAAAGGGAAGGATGGACAGGATAGTCAGTTGGAAGTTAGGAAACCTTGTTTTTGTATATAGTAATTCCAGGAAAATCAAAGCTTACCTGCTTCCTCTATACGGTTGTTGGTCTCTTGGACAGATGGTCGTCCCTTGTGTAGCAGCTACGCGTCCAGAGGTGCAAATGGTAACCCTTAATGTCCCTAAAAGATCCGCGAGTTCAACGGTTTCATCTAAAACAAAAGAAAAACTCCACAACCCTAATTAGATTGATATAGCAGTCTTAAGTAACAAGTAGTAATTTACCTGAAGCACTTTCGTTAAACATCTTCGCCAAAAGAACGACACTAATGTCATCAAACCCAGTTCTGTCCGTGAGAGAGAGTGAGCCAGAAAGCAAGATAACACAGCGTCGTGTAAACACGACCGACACTGGCGCGACGAGAGAACGGCTTTGGGTGCCATGTGCACGACGGAAGAAGGCACTCACGATCGGGATTGCGAGAAGTAAAAAACTGACTCAACTCGAAAGCGAATAGATCCGTCCCACGACTAGATTGATTAGTTTTTACCTTGTGGAGTACTAAGAATCACTGCGGGTTCCTGTATGTCAAGTGAGCCTGGTACCCTGATTAGATTGATTAGTTATTACCTTGTGGAGTACTAAGAGTCACTGCGGGTTCCTGTGTGTGAAGTGAGCCTGGTACCCTGATTAGATTGATTAGTTTTTACCTTGTGGAGTACTAAGAGTCACTGCGGGTTCCTGTGTGTGAAGTGAGCCTGGTACCCTGCTCCTGGTATTTTTACGCTACCTTTAAATGTGTGTGTGCGGTGCGGAACGAGTAATTGTACCGCGCGGAGAATCTGTACCACGTGTACGAAATTGACGGTGACTGTCGCGCGAGACTTCGTAAACTCTTTTAACTAATTAAATAATAATCCCCAGCGGAAATGATACATGGCGACCGTGACATTTGCATTTCGTTAATTAATGCAAAATTTCGGGATTTTCTTGTGCCGCTCTACCATATTTTTTCTCTCCTCGTGATATCACACACTAAAGGGAAGCACCGAAAGTGGTTTTTGAGGCAGCCATTTTGATAGCTACGAGGACTAAATTTTGATTTATCGCAAGAAATTCAACTTTTAGTTAAAAATTCTAATTTAATACTTGGAATCTAATCCGACGGAATTCGATGAGTTAATTTATCATTGTTTAGTTTCCTAATTTTCCTTGTGTTATTATTATATAAATAAATATAGAGTGATCCAGAAACATAGGTAATATATATATATAATAAATAAATATAATAAATATATAATATATATATATATATCTCTCTATAATATATAAATATTTCGCCGCCGCCGCCGCCGCCGCCGCCGTGTCTAAGAATTCAGAATTCAACATATATATATATATGTTTTATATATATATATATGTTATATATATGTTATATATATATATGTTATATATATATATGTTATATATATATGTCATATATATATGTTATATATATATGTTATATATATATGTCATATATATGTTATATATATATGTCATATATATATGTGTGTGTGTGTATGTGTGTGTGTGTGTGTGTGTTTGTGTGTGTGCGTGCGTGTGCGTGTGCGTGTGCGTGTGCGTGCGTGAGTGTGTGTGTGAGTGTGTGTGTGTGTGTGAACATACACTTTTCCAAATATCCATATGTGATATATAGAATGGGTTAAAAATTAAATACATTAATTATTGCATTTTTAAGATAATTCATAACTTTTTACAGAACTGAAGGCCATAAAAATGCTACAGACTATTTGAAAGGTATTGCTCCAAGCTTTCTTTCAAACTTTTGGATAAAAAATCAATTGTAGCGCATTTACACTTTTTTTAAGTTGAATATTGGCATGTATTTTATATAACATTTACATTGAAATTAGAAATTCTAACCCAGAAGTGTGTGTGTGTGTATGTGTGTGCGTATGTGTGTACGTGTTATTTGTTTTTTCAAGAATAGATAATATATGTATTTTCCGTGCGCAAAAAAAAGTTGTGAATATAACTTGAAAGAATGTGTATTAGTTTACTTATTCCTGATAAAACTCATAAAATAAAAACGGACCTAAAATTTAATGTAATGTTTTTAAAAATATGCACAATTTTACGAAGATAAAATAAATATTAATCAAGTATAACATACACTTTTTCAAATAGCTATATGTGAAATATACAATAAATTAAAAATTAATACATTAATTATTGCATTTTTAAGATAATTCTATTATAAACAATAATGGCAAAAGAAAATTCAAATTTTAACAGAGGCAATATAAAATACGAATTACATTTCAAAAATTTTTCGAAAATTATTATTTTAGTAGTATTTAATTTAAATATTATTCAAATCAAAATTTAAAAATTGTATGGATATATAAGTAAGTAGATTACGTATATTTATATAAAACAATATTTTATATAAACAAGTATGTATTTATTAGAAACAAAAGGTTATTTAAGGAATGCCTTTGTTTATAATAATTAAAATAAATATATGGGCTCTGTAACTAAAGGGAAAAATAAATTGGATATAATTATGGATTAAAACGCAAATTTTGAAAGAGGGTGCAAATTACGAATTACGGGAGAAATGGAAGAAACAGGTTTTTATTTATATACCGCTAAAATGTTATAAATAATTCTTTAAAGCTAATACAAAAATTAATTTAATTAAGAAGAAAGTTTTATTACTCTTAAAGTACAAAATATTAATGACATATAGAACTCTTGGCGATGACTTAAATAAATTAATTTTAGGAGGTAAAGTTCTATTAAATCCGTTTCAAATAATCTAAAATTTTAATAGGTTTTTACTAAATACTACAATTAAGTATATATGCACTTTACTATTTTTGGTAAGTTAATTGTTCATTACCATATATATGGGCTATTTCACATCAGTGGTACGATGAAAATTTGAAATCACTCCAAATTTTGTGAACAGACTGGAAATATCTTCCAGAAGATAGAAAAAAAATTTGAGGTGTTAAAAATAATTTGCCTAAGAGTTATTCCACCATGAAAAATGGAAATTTTACAATTTTTTAGAGAAATTATTATTTTCAAAGCTATTTATCTCAAAATCTATTGATTTTTTTAAAAATACATTATAAACAACTTTTGTTCAAAATAATTTTTAGAACTTATCTACTTGGGTTACAATTCCTAATTTTAAAATCTCGAAGAGATAGAACGCCCGGAAATATTGAATAACAAAAAAAGGCGACCACGCCACAATCGATTTTGATCTAACACCGCTCAAAAGATCACATTTTTTGAACCCACAAACACCAAATTTTTTTAAAAATTTAAATGGGAAATACCATGTTAATTTTTGTGAATTTTTTGTCTTTTTTTAAATTATCATAACTTTTTACAGAATTGAAGGCCATAAAAAGCTACAGACTATTTGAAAGATATTGCTCCAAGCTTTCTTTTAGACTTTTGGATAAAAAAATCAATTGCGGCGAACTTACACTTTTTTAAGTTGAATATTGACATGTAGTTTATGTAACAGTGACCTTAAGATTAGAAATTCTAACCCAGAAGGATAAATTCTACACATAATTAGCATCGTACTACTTGACGTGAAATAGACCATATATATGTATATATATGTATGTATGTATGTGGATGTGTGTGCGTGCGGCGTAATATTTATATAATATATATATATTTTAAAATTGTTTTTTCAAGAATACATAATATACGTATTTTTTCCGTGCGCAAAAAAAGTTGTGAACATAACTTGAAAGAATGTGTATTTGTCTACTCATTCTTGATAAAACTCATAAAATTTTTAAACGTATACCCAATAATAATAACGAATCTAAAATGCAATGTAATGCTTTAAATACAGATGCAAAATTGTTTGAAGATTAAATAAATATTAATCAAGTATAACATACACTCTTCCAAATATCCATATGATATATACAATGGATTAAAAATTAAATATATTAATTATTGCATTTTTAAGATAATTCTATTATAAACAGTAAAGGCAAAATTCAAATTTTAACAGTAGCAATATAAAATACGAATTACATTTGAATAGATTTTCAAAAACTATTAATTTAGGAGCATTTAATTTAAATATTTTTTAAATTAATATTTCAAAATTGTATGGATATATAAGTGTGTAGATAATTTATATTTATATAACACAATATTTTAAATAAACAAGTATATATTTATTAGAAATAGAAGGATATTTAAGAAATTAATTTGTTTATAATAATCAAAATAAATATTTGGGCTCTGCATAGTAAAAATAAATTGGATATAATTATGGATTAAAACGCAAATTTTGAAAGAGAGTGCAAATTACGAATCACGGGAGAAATGGAAGAAACAGGTTTTTATTTATATAGCGCTAAAATTTTATAAATAATTCTTTAAAAATAATACAAAAATTAATTTAATTAAGAAGAAAGTTTTATTACTATTAAAGTACAAAATATTATTGACATAGAACTTTTGGCGATGATCGTTCGTCATTAAATAAATTAATTTTAGAAAGTGAATTTCTATTTATAACGGTTTAAAATAATCCAAAATTTTAATAAGTTGTTAACTAAAATACTACAATTTAGTAAGTATATGTACTTTACTATTTTTGGTAAGTTAATTTTTCATTAACATTTATAATTATTAAAATATAAATTTAAGCTTTATAAGAATTCATATAGTTTAAAATTTACAGTTAACATTTAATATGTCTTTATTTTTTTTTATTATTTTTATTCTGATTTCATTACACTAAATTTTGGTAAACTATTATTTATAAATTATAATAACTATAGCAACACCTCCAAGGTGTTGTGTGAATCTGTTTAATTTTTAAGGTGTCCATGGTAGTGAAAAAATAATACAATTTAAAACATTATTTTAAATAAATTAATGACGAAAAACCTTTTTCGAAATTAAAAATAGGGGGTTGGCGCGCGAAGCGCGCAGGGGGGCGAAGCCCCCCTAGTATATATATATATATAAACACCAGTATCGGTACTTATGGTGACACTATGTGTTATCTTGGTGTTTTGAGGTTATAAAACATATGTAACGACTCAGATATAAGGGGGAGAATATTAATTGATAGAATAATGCATAAAAAACCAATAACCCAAATACCTAAATACCCCTCACGGGTAAGAAAGCACACTTTGACCTTATAATATTAATGAAGGATTGAAGTTATAACCTCAATTATAGCTTCAATCCTTCATTAATATTATAAGGTCAAAGCGGGGCTCACAAAGATAATTTTCCGATTTTTTGTGTGTCGGCATAAGTACGGATACATGGTTGAATTTTCGGTGGAATTATGCTGACGTCGGCATAATTACCCCAAAGTAAGCACAATTCCCATTTCCCGTAAGAATTTGTCGGAATAAGTACCGATTGATCAATTTATATGTATATATATGTATATATATACGGTGAGGAACGAAGGTCTGCCCCGAACGTGGATAGCGGTGTCAAATGGCTCGACAATGTCCTGCTAAACCTGCGGGCGTCGACGTTAGATGCGTATGCTTTTGGAGTCCGATAATTGCCAGATGTCGAAGTTGTAGTTCCTTGACTATGGCTCGTATATGTCAACGATGCGTCTCGATCTCCGAATACAAGATCTCTCTTGATTTTGAATGTGTATTTCTTTAAAGTCCGAGTAGCAGTGCCACGTCCTCGGAGAAAAATCAAAGAGTTGACTAGCAGAGCTTCGCCTTACGAAAGCTTTAGACGAAAAATTATGAGTGGCTGTGTCTGTTCTGGGTCCTCTTTATATACCCTAAAGATCTATGCATCTGTCCTTGTCTTACGCTTCGCTTTAGATGGAAATTGCGTAAGTAGTTCTCGATTTTTCTGTGCTTGCACCCGATTGGGCCGTTAGATGTGTGTGATTAAAAATTATCGAATCCCATGCATTTTCTGTATCGCTTCGTAGTTAATTCGGAGAATTTGCTGTCCCCCTTTTATTACTGCGATGTTACCCAAAAACGGCTTAATTTATTACTTCCTTCTAATGCTTGAGTTTTCTAGTCCATGTTTCCCATCGCCGGCTCTTCTCCGAGCACTGACTTTATAGTGTAGTACAAAAAAAACTCTTGCGCAACCCTTCATTTCGATCTCACTATCGGCGATCTCGCTTATATGCGTATTGAATAATATCTTCAACTCTACTTATCAGTCTCTTTTTCGTTTGGAACACTCGTAAATTAATTTGTCCCTTAGCTCTATAAATTATATTTTATATTACTGCATTTACTTAGAATCATTCTTTATCAACCTTATTTTGTTCATCTTCTATGCCGTATTTTATTATAAACTACGCAGTACTTTTTACGAAAAATAATAATATAATTTTCGTCGGGACGCGACATTACTATAGAAAGTTTATTTTCGCGAGCAAAAGTGTAGCTTACCCTTATTTTAGGATTAGTTTATGGTTGTTTCATAATTTATGAATTATAACATCAAATTCGTAATCGTATGCCTCAAAACCCCAGAATTTTAAAAATTTAACTCAGTCTTACTCCTTTATGGGTGTTGCGTGAAATTCCGAAGGAAAAATGTAATAATAAATGGAACGGTTATTTAAAGCATATTTGGAATGGTTCGGAAAGCCCGTAATAAATTCATCATAAATCAACTGGTATCCAATAGGATTCTGTAGCACTTGCACGAACGAAAAGTTTTGTTAGGCAAATCAAATTCTAAATTTGCTTAAACAATTTTACATTATTGTTCACCATACTGAGCTTAAATTGCGTTTACTCACCGTTGCCTACGACTAAAGCAAGAATCCAACCACTTCTAGTAACCGCGGCAGCAAGGTTCATTTCTCTATATTTACCATCATCTACGACTGTCTACGTGTTCCCATCTACTCAATACATTGCCCACTTTATTCCTTTGATGTATAATGTACTATAAATGGGCCCGAAAATCCAAGATTAAAAGGCGATAGTAAATCGCTATGAATCCAAGAAGAAATCGTAGCACTAGCAGGAGGAAAGTTCTTTAGACAAAAAAAATTTTAATTTAGAGTGTTTACAGTGTTTTAACGGGTCTTACGTCAAAGTCCAGCTCGAGTGTAGCCTGGTGGCCAAAGTCTGCGAGAAGTTTGGCTCCAGTGTAGCTAAAATATTGTAGATGTTTAAGAAAAGAGGTTTTGTCAAACTTCGGCGCAAGTGTGGTAAGAGTCTGTGAGAAGTTTGGCTCTAGTCTAGCTAAAATATTGCAAATGTATGGGAAAGAGGATTTGTCAAAATTTTGGTGCAGGTGTGGCCAAAATGTGGGATGATTTTGGCTTAAGACTTTCTGAAATGTTGCAGACGCATGGGGAAAGTTTCGCACGGTTCTATACACACACACAAACACGATCAACACACTCGACTACCTCCTTGTCGGTGGTAAAATCCGTATTGCTCAAAAACGAATTTTCCCTTTTCATTAGATCAGAATCAACAAAAAAGCAACTCCGTGATTATAGCTTTTTCAAACTCAGACATCGATTTATGAAGTCTAGTCATTCTACACCGCTGATTCAATCGTAGAGTGGATCGGAATTATCAAATTTTTCTTAAATAAATAAAATTTTTAAAATGCTAAAAAAATTGTCAAAGAAATATCGTATGAGGTCAAATTCTATTCCAAATTAAAGGTTAAGAGCTGTACTTTAATATACTCTGATCAGAATTATCAAGACACTGTAATATTCGACTAAAATTTGTTAATTAATTTTTAACTTACAAATCAAGGTGCGCAGTAGCGCAACCAACGCAAGTATAATGCATCTAACTGCATATATATATATATTTGGGTACTTAAGGTATATTTTTTTCGGCTATCTATACGCATGTAATATTCGTAAAGGCAAACCTGATATTTTATGTTATTTCAGTTACTGAACCAACCGTTTTCTCCTACAACAATTATTATTTGGAATTGCAATTTATTTATAATAACTCCTCTTTGCATTGCATTTTATTTGCAATATTTATGGTTTAAATTGCAATTTATTGACAATAACTCATGTTTTCAACGGCAACAATTTTTAATTTAATCTGCATTTATTTATAATAATTCTTATTTCGATTATTACTTATTAATGCTTATAAAAAAATAACCTTGTGTATATTTCATTCTATAATTTGTTAACGTGTTCGCAGTACGATTGTTTATTTAATCAAAATTAAAAATGTTATTTGACTTAAATAATTTTATGCATTCGTTAATAAAATAGTGTAATTTTATGTGCGTCTCTGTCCATTAAAAAGCTAGAAGAATTTAGTTACACATGTTCATTTAAAAGAAAACGTTATATTATTATGTTAACAAATTTAAATAAATAATGCATGATTAACACGAATAAAAAAAATATATTAGTTTATTATCCCACATTATATCCTACATCTCTACACTCAAAATAACTTCGCTCGCTACTCCCGGAGACGTAAGGCTAGTCCTAGTCAAACAAGAGCGAAAGGAACGCGAATGGTTTATTAACCTTTTGCCTTCTTGTAACATTTTTTATGGTAATTGGTACAAGTCTGGACGGGACAGTAACGATGTATTAATATAGTTTTACGAGTTATTTTTCAATATATTGCCAATATGTTTCTAATAAACAATAATGCGTCTTCATTATCAATTTATAAAAAATGGAAAGAATATAAGAAAAACAATTTTAAAAACCAATTTATACTTTCCGAAATATTTATTAAGTTTTAAACTGAGTAAATTGTAATTGTAACGAAAACATTTTTTTCGAGTTGAAGAAAGCCAAGTTATTGCTTGCCAATGGTCACATTGACGAAAGTTATTCGACATCTAATAATAATTTCAATAAAAATTACTTCAAATTTAATCGCATATAAGTCTGAAACAAAAAAAGATAAACAATCGAACCAGAAACCAAAACAAAGTTGAGTTTAAGTAGATATATTTAAAAAAAAGAAACTAAAATTGCTCTATTTGGAGTAAAGTTATGAAGAAAACAAGAAATTAAAGATATTTTAACCAAAATATAATATGAAAAGTTTATTCTTTCTGTTAGCTCAAAATTCTTCAATTTCTTATTTTCTGCCATACTTTAAAAAGGCGATGATAAAATTAATTAATAAATGTTAATAATTGTAAATAAATAATCAAGTACAACGAAAATTTCGATAAGCGTATACTTCTGTATAGATTCTGGTATGCGCTAAGTTTCGGTTGCAGGTGCAACCTCCATTTTTGCTCATTTATAAATTAGTCATTTACAATTATTAATCCTTTCAATAATTCCGCGTTGTCTTATGAATTCTTTTAGAATAATAATAGTAATAAAAATTTAAGCCATTCAAAATAAAATATATGCAACCTCGTAGCCAAACAGGAACAAGCAGCAAAAAGAAAAATTTAAGCAAAGCAAAAAAAGAGAAATTTATATGCATGCATTACGTAATTGTAATATTATTTATATATATTTATCGAGGCGAAGTGATCGACGACGAGCGTGAACGCTCGGAAGGACCACGAGCAAATCTTCAAACGCGCGGGTTCGTTGGGTTGCGAGATTACAATAAAAAAATCAAAAAATTCAAGAATGCATAAGATTCTCTTTTGACTCGGTCTTGTTTTAATTTTAAGGTCTCGCATAAGGAGAGAAAATTTCAGGGAAAGTACAGATCGAAATAACAAGTCATAATTAATCTTTTGGTGGCCAATGGCATCTTTTATTTTTATTTTTATACTACAACAAAAAATGCACGTATTATTAAAATGCCCGCGGATGACTCGAAATGCAAAAAACGACAAATTTCCCAATCACGGATCGATTCCGTGTTCACTCGGGGTTTATTACCCGGTGGTTAGCCAGCCCCTCCAAATATAAAGACGCGAAAAAACGACCAAGGTAAACGAATTTGTAATTTTATGATACAGTTTTCTTTATCGACGCCAAAGCCCGATTAGTGAAAACGATCTAAAACTGAAAAACGCGCGATTGGGAAATCGTTTGGTTCACCCGGATCTAGCCTCAGGCATCGATCACGCACGGCCTTTACAAGCCATGGGGTCCACAAACGGACAAGAGTTCAACTATTTTCTACCCATAAAAAAATAAAAGGTACGCAACTCCCGGGCGAACCAAAAGTCTCTGGGGGCTTATCGCCTGTTGGCTACTCGGCCCCTCAACCATACTTACTCTTTTATCGCTTGATAACTTCAGGAGTCCTCGACATTATGTCTCAACTCTAAGCACGACTTCAAAAAGAAGGAATGAATGAATGATTGAATCACTGATAATGCTTGCGCGAGCTCTTATAAGAACTAATTATTTATTATTCTTTAAGGTTATCTAATGCGCAATCGATGATCCTTGATCTATCGCTATATATACGAGTATGATTTTCTCTATGTAATAATTATTGATTTTTATATTATTGTTATTTTAATAATTATTTTAATGATTAAACCAAAAATGAATTAATTAATTTCACTCTTCATACTTGATAAATTGTTTATTATCGTTATTTTAACGAATATCCGATTTATGTGAAATAACGAAACGGCAAACCCGTTTACAATATTTAGTTGAGTACTTGTTTATTTATCTTAATAAATTCCTATGTTAAAATAGATGAGAATAAAAAAAATGATCATTTGGATACTCGGGACATATTAAAATTAGATAAATTTATAAAAATGTTAATTGAACAAAAAAAAAATGTTTAGTTAAGGTAAAGCAAAAGGTAAGCCGGCCTCGCCTTAATTGCGCAGTTGAGTAGTTTGTATACCGTGGTTCGTGGGGCGACACGCGCGCCTCTCCCAACTCGCCCGCGCGATGAGGCGATAGTGTTCGCGTGCCGCGCACCAATTTTGACGATGAGTTTGATGAGCAGTTTACGCACGAGTTTCAAAATATAAAATCATTTAATTATGATTTATTTATTTATTTGATTAAACGATACATGGGTAGGTTGCACAGGTTTACTTCAGAAATACGTGTTTTTAATTTTCACAAGTACCTTGTCTATACAGAGCTATTACAATCTGCTCGAGAAGTATTACTTCAGGAATTTTTATCATATTTAAGTGTGTAAAATTTGTTGGTTGATAGAAAGTTCCTACAAAATCATATAATAAACTACTGATTTAAATGTTATGGTTTCTAGCGACACCACAAACTTTGAGGTTTTCTTCTTTCTTTTCCAATATCATCTCAAAAACATTAGGTTAAACTTTGATGCTTTATACAACCTGAAAATGAATGTTTCTTAAAAATTATTAAATTACTTTAAAATATTATAATCATTATTTAAATAAATAAATAGAGTGCTCTAGCTATCAATATTATTTATCGATCTGTCTAAAGCAATTTCAATTAATTTTGCTATTTTTATAAAAACTGAGATACGAAGATAATCGGAATACCTGTAAAAGGGGCGGGACTTTAGCCTCCCCTTAATACATAACGATAGTTTTAATATACAGGGTGAAGAATAAGTAGACGTACTGGTTTTTAAAGATTTATTTCTTCGCATGAATATAGATATATATATATATATATATATATATATATATATAATTTATTGGGTTTTTATGGGGTAGAAACCCCGTAAACACAAAAACATACAGTGCGTTGATATAACAATAAAATAATATAACAAACAGAACTAACAATAAATGTAACAATAAATAAAAATAAAAACGCAAAACAGTAGTATAAAAATATGAATAAAAAATCAGCAACAAATAACGTCGAGAAAGATAGCGCTGTACATGAAAAATAATAAAATAAAATAGAAAAACCAATATTGCGTAGGGTGTATAAAATCGAATAGGTAAATAGATAAAAGTTAACAATTGGAAATTAAAAGCTAAGAATAAAAATTGATATCGCATAACAAAGTAAAGTAAAATAAAAATAAATATTGCGACGTTTTATTGCGTGTTGATAAATAAGTCGCCAATCTCGCTTACTTCGCTTAATTCGCCTATATGGGGACGGACTATATTTTCATTTATTACTCTTTCCTCCCATGCAATGGAGTCGAGACGAAGAAAGTGTTCAAAGACAAATGTTTTGAAGATGAGATGGATCAAATGATGTGAATGGAAGTGAGTTTAACTGTTTAGTGGTAGTGATGACGAATGATTTGTGGAGTGACTCCTTACGAGGTGGTAAATAGGTCAACGGTTTAGGAGGATGGCTGGATGAAATGCGTTGTTCAGATGAGTTAATGATTCTGATGAAATGATCTGAAAGGTAATGTGGTGAATTGTGCGCCAAAATGTTTAATGATAGAGAGCTGATGAAAAATAGCCGTCTTGACTCCACTGATAACCAGCCCAGCTTCAGTCTATAGGGCGTCACGTGGTCGTATCTACGCAAGTTTCCCCATACAAATCTGACGCAAACATTAAGTAGTCTCTGGAGCTTTAGATTTCTGGTCTGGTTCAAGTCGTTATAGACTGCGCAGGCATAGTCAAAGTGATGCAAAATTAAAGCTTTGACAAGGTATTTTTGGGTATTCCTAGAGAATGCCCGTCTATGAAAACGTAACGAACGTAATATCCCATGCACCCTCTGAGAAATAGATAATACGTGCTTGGACCAGTCCAGAGTGGGCAACAGCCAGACACCTAGTGATTTCACTTGGTTTTCATAGTGGAGGCAGTTGTTCAACAGCTTAACTCGTGAGGCAGTGGTTAGGTCTATACGTGAGATGTATGTCTTACTGCCCAGGATCATTACTTTGGTTTTATTTACATTTAAGTTTAGGCCGTTTAGGGTAGCCCAAGATGCAACCGCGTTAACATCACGTGTGATTCGATGGACACCCAGATCGAATTACCCCGGGGGAAAAGAGTAATAGACCTGAGCATCATCGGCATAAATCATGTAATTACTAAATTCGAGTACTTCTGGAATGTCGTTAATGAAGACCGAAAAAAGTTAAGGACCCGAAACACTGCCCTGCGGTACGCCCGAATTTACCCCAAGCCAGTTAGAACAGACGCCCAATTCGTCCACCACTGCTTGCAAACGACCAACTAAGTAGTGAAAAAACCACTTCAATACCGTATTAGAGCAACCTATATCACGCATATTGAGCAGCAGAGGGCCGTGTGGCACCGAGTCGAACGCCTTGGAGAAGTCGAACAGGACCAATACTGTGATCATGCGCGAGTCAATGGCCCTTCTGATATCATCGAGAACACCTAAGAGTGCAGTCTGCGCACTATGACCTCTGCGAAATCCTGCTTGTCTGTCTATTAATTTATGATTTGTTTCCAAGTAATAAGACAACTGTGAATGTACCACCCTTCAAGCAATTTTGAGACCTCGCAGAGTTTAGCATTGGGTCTGGTGTCCGAGCATGATTCGATCCTATTCGACTTCGCCGATGGAAAGAGTAAAGACTTCTTCTAGCAGTCAGGAAAAAAGCCAAGCAACAACATGTCGTTGAACATAGATGTAAGCTGAGTTAATTGTGGCTCGAGCATTTTTAGCATCGCCACAGATAACCCGTCCGTCCCCACTGCCCTCGATTTCGCTTTAAACAGGGCACGCTGAACTCCTAAGGAACTAATTAAATCAAATTCGAATTTGGATGGACTAGATAGGTCGGTGAAGAAAGGTGAAAGAAGAAAGGTAAGAAGAAAGGTGAAAGCGGAGGAACCCGATTAGAGATCGAAACATAATAGTTATTTAATTGCTAGGTGGTGAAAGTGTTCAATGGAGATAGGGTAATCTTGGAGCATATTCCCAGGTTTTTCAATTCCCTCCATTTAGCTTTCGGATTTGTAGCATTTTTTAGCTTGTTTGTGAGATAGTTATATTTGTTGCTATGGAGAAGATTTGAGATATCTTAATAATTTTAATTCCTCGTAGTCTTCCATGCGGTTTGAGGTTTTGAAGGTTTTAAATGCAATGATCCTGGACTTAATAAGTCCACTAACCTCTGCTGTCACCCATGGTTTAGATTTATTACCAACAGTTACCAGTTTAGCCGGCGCAATGGTATCGAAAGCGGAAAAAGCGGATACCATGAGGTGAGATATGGAAGCTAGGAAGTGAGAGGATGAAACCTCGTGAGCATAATTATGATTATGAAGTAGCAAGTTATGATCGTGAGGAGCAAGCAATGAGATTTGCGATGCCGAGCTGTTTGAATGAAAGTTATGAGCTGTGAATAATAAATTAGGTGAGGACATGCTGGGTGAGTGACTGCGATGAGGTATGGAAAATAAATTAGATGATGACATGTTGACTGGATTTGTGTGGTGAGTAGTGATAAATGGATAAGGTGATTGGATCTAAGATAGATGGTTGTTGGGAGAACAAAACAACAAATTAGACGAATTCAAATTCAAATTCAAGTACGAGTTCGAATTATAAACTAGTCATGTAAAAAAAGTTAATATTTTTTTAATTTAATAAAGCATTCCACATCTTGTAAATAATTATATAATGTATCTGTACCTTATTTTCTCTTATAATAAATTTTCAAAATGGCCTCTACCCTGCTCAATGCAGCATCGGGCACGCTTGATAACATTATGCGTCGCCCTATCAATCATCAGAGGGTCGACGTTATCGGCGTGATCATGGATCTTAACCCTAAGTTCTTCTACTGAAACCACAGGAACTCCGTGGTAAACCACTTCTTTACTGTGATCCCAGTAGAAGAAATCGAAAGGATATGGTCGAGTGACCTGGCAGGCCATACTATCGGGCAATTCCGATCGATCGATCTCTCGTCATAACGCTAGTCTAAGTAATGCCTCACAGTTCCAGCAAAATGAGTCGGTGCACCGTTATGCATGAAGCTCAAGTCTTCCTGCTGGTGTCGCGTTAAATGCTTTCTTGTAGAAACTCCAGGTAATTCTCCCCTTTAAGGAATGGAGGTAATTCCCAAGGTCCTATAAGCCGTTTTCCAATCATTCCACACCAGATATTAACACTGAACCTCAGCTGAAAGCGATCTGAAAAAAGCGAAAAGTTTTTGTACTTATTTATGAATACATCTTCATTCATTAAATATAATATAATATAATTTCTCAAATCACTTCTTTATTTCAGTCCATTACATATATACTATTAATGTTATATTAATGTTATATAGGAAATATGTGTCTTAATAAATATTTATAATATTATTTTCAGAAGATTACAAATCTTGATTTCATAATTTGTATTATTAAAGATTAACTTATTAGAGAAACACAAAGTTTTAAATTTATTAAATATGGAATGTATCAGTAAATTATATTTTAGAGACATTAGTTAAGATTAAAAGTTTGTGGACTCTCGAAACAAATAATTTCAAACTTTCACTTGAAAAGTTGTATAAAATTGTTACACGAAGAATAAGAAACTCTCAATTTTGCATCGTAAATTGATTATAAGTTACTCTCTATATTATTATTATGTCATGTTTATTGCAATTGAATTAATCATTAACGAATGACGAGGTTATGCAGTTATATACCGAGTGACAATTTAGGAACGATACAACTTTGAATTGAATTATTTTTGTGTTGAATTAAGCAAATGTGAAAAACTCATTGAATTTAGACTAATTGAATGAAACTAGCGATCTCAGAATTTTGATACATGCAATGTATAAAAATATAAAAAAATTATTTTTTGATATAATATCTTTTTTAAATTTTAATCTTTTTTTAAATTTATCTGGACCACTATCGTATATATTTAATCATTAACAATTAATTAATGATTGAAAATGATAAGAATACATAAATTTCTCACGCGCATTGAAATATTTATCTAGATAACCGAGTAAACAAGATGATTCACGTTATAATCGACTCGAGGTTATAAACAATAATCGTTTGGTCGGTAATATTGACAATTTCGTAAATGTTATGAACGACGAATAATGCGAATTGAATAATATGTAATATAAAATCCACAATAACGTTTTTAAAGGGTTAAATCCAGGTTGTAATAAATTTAACAACCAATTTGATTTTAAAAGTTGTACGACGTTTCGTCTGCCAGGTTTTGCAGACCTCTTCAAGTACTAATTTATTGAACACAAAAAATTACAAATAAATATACAAAAAACTTTTTAAATAACAACAATTCACAAAAAACACTATATATAACAAAACAATCTTTACCATAAATGTCAAAAAGTTAGCAATGATCTTCCATTACTCGTAGATGAGTAGAGTCAAGTGAAATTTCAAAAATTGTTATTGCTATATATAACGTGTACAAAAGATTGACATATGTATAAGATTCGCAGAAATACAAAGATGTGCTCGATCTAACGATTTTACAAGTTCTAAGAATAATTTTCAACGGTTACAAGATGTTGTTGTAAATTGTACTCAACATAACAGTATCTTCTTTCTTATTAATAGTATTTTTAGTACTTTTAATATGAAGCATTTCAGAAATCAAACGTTTTTTATAGCAGTTTTCAATGTCTAAAACTTTAACATTTTCAAAATCGAATTCATGATTTTTATTCTTCTTGTGTATACTCACAACGGACTCCGGATTACGTGACTTATTATGTTCAGAAATTCGTTCTCTAAATGCTCTCTTTGTTTCGCCGACATATGATACAGAACAATTTTTACAATTAAATTTATAAACAGCACCACATATATCCATTTTTTTTAATTTATCTTTTCCTAATTGTATGATGTTACTGAGTTTGTTGCTTATAATTGGTAATGTAGATATTTTAAATTTTTTAACATGTATGAGCATTTTTTTAAAAAATTTGGATAAAAGGGTAGAGATAAAACTAAAAAAGGTGCTTGTTGATTGTCTTTACAGTTAACAGAAATTTTAATTTTTCTATGTCTCTCATTAATAGCCTCGTCATAAAATTTATTTGAATAGTTGTGCAGGTTTAAAATACGTTTTATTAAATTTATATTATCATTGTGGAAGTCAGTGTGAGACAGTAAAATTGCTCTATCAACTAAATTATAAACTATATTTTTCTTCTGTCGGTCAGAGTGACTTGAGTAAAAATTAAGTATTCTATCAGAATTTGAAGGCTTTCTATACCAGTTAGCTAAAATTTTGTCATTTGATCTGATTAATGAAATATCTAAAAAGTTTATAATCCTATTTTTTTCCAATTCATAAGTAAATTGGAGATTTTCACTATAACTATTGAAAACGCTTATAACCACATCAACATGTTCTTTTTTAATACACATAATAGTGTCGTCCACATATCTATAGTAAAATAATGGAATACAATTGTATGAGTTTTTCAGTTTTAACAAACAATTATTTTCAAGATCTTCCATGACTAAATCAGCGAAAAGAGGAGATATTGGAGAACCCATTGGTGATCCAAAAACTTGTTGATACAATTTATCATTAAAACTAAAAAATGTGTTATTAAATAAAAATTCTACAATATTACGGACGTCACTAAAAGGTATTTTACATTTATTGTGGATGTGCGCCCAACGTCGATCAAAACTGTTAAGAACAGCTGAGCACGAAATATTAGTAAACATAGAGCTCACATCAAGAGACATTATAATATAATCATACGGTACCGTTATCTTATCTATTATGTTTTTAAATTCAAAACTATTGTTAATGCGAGACTTGGGAGAAGGAATTGACATTTTTAGAGAATTATATGTTAATTTTGCTAAAAAATGTGTCGGGTTATTGATTGTAGATATGATAGGTCTGAATGGAAAGTTTTCTTTGTGAATTTTAGGAAAGCCATATGCTTTAGTCAAACAAGTATTAGTCTGAGTTAATTGATTGTTATGGTATTTTTTTCCCAAGTACTCACTCCCATTTAATAGTTTCATTATATTATAGACATTATTCTGTAATTTTTTTAAGGGATTCTTCTTAACTATTTTATAAACTTTATCATCATTTAACAGTGTATTCATTTTTCCTATATAATCAGTCTTATACATACAGACCGTAAGATTTCCTTTGTCAGCATGTGTGAATTAAAATTTCTGTTAACTGTAAAGACAATAAAAAAGCACCTTTTTTAGTTTTATCTCTACCCATTTATCCAAATTTATTTAAAAAATGCTCATACATGTTAAAAAAATTTAATATATCTACATTACCAATTATAAGCAACAAACTCAGTAACATCATACAATTAGGAAAAGATAAATTAAAAAAAATGGATATATGTGGTGCTGTTTATAAATTTAATTGTAAAAATTGTTCTGTATCATATGTCGGCGAAACAAAGAGAGCATTTAGAGAACGCATTTCTGAACATAATAAGTCACGTAATCCGGAGTCTGTTGTGAGTTTACACAAGAAGAATAAAAATCATGAATTCGATTTTGAAAATGTTAAAGTTTTAGACATTGAAAACTGCTATAAAAAACGTTTGATTTCTGAAATGCTTCATATTAAAAGTACTAAAAATACTATTAATAAGAAAGAAGATACTGTTATGTTGAGTACAATTTACAACAACATCTTGTAACCGTTGAAAATTATTCTTAGAACTTGTAAAATCGTTAGACCGAGCACATCTTTGTATTTCTGCGAATCTTATACATATGTCAATCTTTTGTACACGTTATATATAGCAATAACAATTTTTGAAATTTCACTTGACTCTACTCATCTACGAGTAATGGAAGATCATTGCTAACTGTTTGACATTTATGGTAAAGATTGTTTTGTTATATATAGTGTTTTTTGTGAATTGTTGTTATTTAAAAAGCTTTTTGTATATTTATTTGTAATTTTTTGTGTTCAATAAATTAGTACTTGAAGAGGTCTGCAAAACCTGGCAGACGAAACGTCGCACAACTTTTAAATTCAAATTGGTTGTTAAATTTATTACAACCTGGATTTAACCCTTTAAAATCGTTATGGTGGATTTTATCCTAACCATGAAGGGTGTACATTCTGAAATAAATATGTAATATAAAGTCATAGTTATGTTTTTAGTGAAAAATGCATCCCCTGGGAGCTACAAATTCATGAAAATGGGCATATTATGCAAAAAAGTGCTAAAATGTCAACTTTGACTCTCTGTAACTTAAAATAATGGCCCAGAAAAAATCTAAAAATTTCAGGGGAACTATTGGATACCTCTAAAACATATTCCCACAGTTATAGCAATATTTATTTTTTTCATCTTCGATGTCACAGAATAATGTTATAATGAATACGGAATTTTTTATTCAGTAGCAGATAATCTATTTAGAAAGATAATTTAACAGATTAAAACTTGTACGTTTTTAGTTATACAACGTTTCTGCCACGCGTAAGATGTATTTTCAAGTATTTTGTATTTATATATCTAAGTATGTGCTTTATAGAATACAAAATATAATAAATACTAAACTTATAAGGAAAATTCGATAAATTTAAAGACTTTCGTAAAAATTTTCCCAGATCTTAGCAAGAGTTTCACCAGACTTTTGTCACACTTTCGCCAAACTTTCGTAATACTTTTTCAAGACTTTAGCAAGACTTTCACCAGACTTTTGCCATACTTTAAATTATATACTTATGAAGACTCCCCAACATACTTCTTGGCAGATATTTTATGAAACTATTATACATACTTTTCTGTTTAATTTTGGAAGACTTTTAAAATACCTGCTGAAATAGTTTCTAGGATACTTTTTCCGAAACGTTTTACGATATTCTTTATGATCCTTTTTAAATAAATTTCAAAAACAGAATCGAATTTTTGTGTATAAAATACTTATACTTATTGAATATCTCCTTTAACATTTCAATAAAACCAACGGGTCAGTTCTTTGGCAAATGTATAGGTTATTTAGAAATTTTTGTAAATTCGATATGTATAGAATTATTTTTATTTCAACGCTGAGTAAGATAAATGTTTGATAGTTACATGGTTCAAAATAATTTAAAATGAAACACCATGTTATATTTAAGTGGAACTATCGTTTTCCATTCTTATTATAACTGCTAAAACTATTTTTTTTTCTATAAAGCCAATATATATGAGTTCGATTCTTTTGTAAGTATGTAATATCAAAATGGAATCAACAAGTATGTCTGTAGAAATAAACACATTTAATTCAGAAAAGTATATGTCGTGCAATTATTTGGCTTACTATATTTGTTTTTTTTTTATTCGAACAAAGCTTATTTAATACATAATCCAAACGTTAAATATCGAAAAACACCTTCTGTGAAGGTGTGAACATTCGCAAGTATGGTTTTTATTTCAATCATACTTTGGCAATTGATATTGAATGCTTAAAACAATAACATTTTAACTTTTTCGATTCTTATAAAGTTTTCGCAATAGAAAGTACTGAAATCAAAATAGAGTTGACAACTATCTGTTAATAAATGACACATTTTTTCGGAAAGGTACTACACATAATTTATTTTATAATTTTTAGCCCTGCTATGTCTTACAGCAATAAATAAACGATAGTATTTATAATAATATTCATTTGTGCGAAATTAATTTCTTCAAATGTAATAAAACAAACATTCTCTTTTTTATTGTTTTTAAATAAAGTAACTCAAAATGACATTTCACACATAGTGTTTCAAAAAATATTATACAGTTGCCAAAGAATCAAACACATATTGCCTTTATAGAAAATAAATATGGCTATTCAGTAACTTAAATGCGGATGGAGAATTATAGAGTTACCACTATAAAAGTTACAAAATTACTAATTGACCTTCCCACTTGCCAATGAATCGAACAAATATGTTGGGTTTATATAGAAAATAATGAAAAATAGTTTCAAAATTGCTATAATCATTATATCATACGATGAAGTTATCTATAAAATATGGTAGATTTTGTTAAATAAATGTAATATAAACAACCTACTTTGCAGTGGTCGATAACAGTCGAGTAGATTAGTAGGAATCAGTGTATAATATGCTATATTACGCCAAATGGTCGGATCAAAGTTTAGGTACTGATATAGTTATTTGTTCAAAAGTTATTTTAACCTCAAAAAGTGTATTTTATCGAATGGAATTTACTATGAAAATTTTTTGTAATACTATAAGGGTAGAGTCAGGTCAAAAAAATATATTTTGTTTTTATGTTGTACTTATGAAAAAGTAATGAATAACTGGTCGATCTCTCCCGTTCACTTGCGTGCGATCGTCTCGTCGACCGAAGAGGACAAAACGATGCTCACCACAGGTTGCGATATATATAACTATTAAGCAATCATTTAATAACTTTTCACACAAAAGCGGCCAGACGATTCAGCTGTGAAAAAAATACTCACCTGAAACTATCTCCTTCTCACGGCCACGTTTCAACTACTCCTGTATGTTTTTACTTCTATACGCGTTCTCTCGCGGACTAAAAATCAATTTCTTTGTCGCGGCTTTTCATAATTTTGCGTGAATGAATTCGGACAAAATTTGATGTAAATAGAAGATAAATAAATAGGCAAAATAATGTTACATAGATTTCATTAAAATAAGTAGTTTATAATAAACGGTTATGAAATGAAAAATATGAGAACTTAGTTAGATGTATATATGGCTTACGCGCCCACACTTGCGTCATATTTCACGTTTCATATAAAATATGGATATAAAGTTAGAAAATACTATTATAAAATACCCTGAATCAAATAGAATTCTTTCTGCTCATGTTTTTTAGATGTATTACTGAGATCCGACAAAATACAATAGCAGTTTCGTAGCAGTATTTCTAAGACATGCTAGCGGTATGAACACGCATAGTAATATGTACGAAACATCCATCAAACTTTCGCTATATTTTAGCAATATATCTCACAATGTTTGGTCATACTTTCACCATACATTACTTTTGTTAAATCTCTATCATAGAAAAATCGTATATTGCTTATAAATTTGTAATATTCTGATAGCTTATCAATATATTTATAGTGTCTAGTTAATACATTTGCAATATATTAATCATATAATAGTAATATATTCATAATATAATGGTAATGTGTAGGCAATATATTAGTAATACATTATTGATGTGGTTATAAGCGTTTTCAATAGTTTTAGTAGAAATCTTCAATTTACTTATGAGTTGGAAAAACATAGCATTATAAACTTTTTAGATAACTCATTAATTAGATCAAATGACAAAATTTTAACTAATTGATATAGAAAGCCTTCAAATTCTGATAGAATACTTAATTTTTATTCAAATCACTCTGACCAACAGAAGAAAAATGTAGTTTATAATTTAGTTGATAGAGCAATTTTACTGTCTCACACTGACTTCCACAATGATAATATAAATTTAATAAAACGTATTTTAAACTATAGTAACTATCCAAATAAATTTTATGATGAGGCTATTAATGAGAGACTTCGAAAAATAAAAATTTTTGTTAACTGTAAAGACAATAAAAAAGCACCTTTTTTAGTTTTATTTCTATCCTTTTATCCAAATTTTTTAAAAAAATGCACTTACGTTTTAAAAAAATTCAATATATCTACATTACCAATCATAAACAACAAACTCAGTAATATTATACAATTAGGAAAGGATAAATTAAAAAAAATGGATATATGTGGTGCTGTTTATAAATTTAATTGTAAAAATTGTTCTGTATCATATGTCGGCGAAATAAAGAGAGCTCATAGAGAACGCATTTCTGAACATAGTAAGTCACGTAATCCGGAATCTGTTGTGAGTTTACACAAGAAGAATAAAAATCAGGAATTCGATTTTGAAAATGTTAAAGTTTTGGATATAGAAAACTGCTATGAAAAACGTTTGATTTTTGAAATGTTTCATATTTACAAGTACGAAAAATACTGTTAATAAGAAAGAAGATACTGTTATGTTGAGTAGAATTTACAAGATTTGTAAAATCTTTAGACCGAGCACATCCTTGTACTGCTGCGAATCTTGTACATATGTCAATCTTTTGTACACGTTATATATAACAATAACAATTTTTGAAATGTCACTTGACTACTTATCTACGAGTAATGGAAGATCAGTGCTAATTGTTTGACAATTATGTGGTAAAGATTGTTTTGTTATATATAGTGTTTTTTGTGAACTGTTGTTATTTAAAAATTTTTTTGTATATATAAACTAAGAGAATGTCGGCGGGAGCGGGGAGAAAAATAATTACACAATTCAAATTAAAATAAAAAAAGGCATTTATTTGAACTTAACCAAATGACCATCAAGGCTTCGTGCCGCGACAACAATTATTTCGCGCGGGCGGAAGTATTGGGAGTCAACCGGATCGAGTTCCTCGCCTGCGGTTTACGGCACCCCAATACCCGTTATTCGAGTACCGGCGTACCCGAATACACTCCCGATGTACACACTCTATCATACACTCGAGAAAGGGGCGAAATGCGCGGTAATATAAATACACTTACCGGGATTCGCCCCGTGGATGGCCCAGCCGATCCGTGTCCCGGTGGCCTCCTGGGCAACAGAGAACCGACATCGGCTGCGGTGGCGATGAGGCGGCCCAATACCGCGGTGAGCGCCTCGCGAAGCGCGTCAACACTCACGCACAACCACGTCCTTTTCACACACCAAAATCACTCGCGGTACACCTTGCGAGGATGATCCGGGTCGATGGTCGATGGCTTTCTCGCCTCACGCGCCTTTAATAGCCTCGCACACTGATAACTCGACACCGGTTTATGTTGACCTCCTCGAGCGGCGGATCGGGACGTACTGAATTAGGCAATTGCCTAATTTTCCGAAAAAGGGATGAGAGAGGGGAAACTCACACACACACTCTCGCGCTCTCATCCTACGTATTCTTGCGCGCGTAATCGTACACTTGAGTTCAAGTAAACAAGTGTCGTCGGTTGGCTTTGACATACCAAAGGCTCCGACGACTTATAATTAAAATGAATTTAAATACTTCATCTGCCGCGAATAGATTGTATGACGATTTCCGTCACAACATATATATATAATTCTCTCTCTCTTTCTTCGTCTCTCTGTCTTTCTCTCTCTTTCTATTTACTTTTTTTTATTAATTGATTTTGCAACCTGAGGACAAAAAATTGATTAAAGTTTATCCACGTCGAAATTAACAAAAAATTAATTAAGTTCAAATTGGAATAGCTGTTAGACAACCTCTGGAAATATTACCTTAAAGGACCCGGGAAATCAAATGGGCTTGTGGGCCATGTATGTGATACATTTTGATTCAAGGAACAAAAGTTCTCCTGGGCGTAAGTTTCGCAAATAGAAAATTATTGTTATTTACAGAAATATTTCACATCAAAAAACGACGGTCCTTACTTTTCAAATAATATTTGACTTTTCATTTACTTGTATACTACATGTGTAAATACTTCAGTATTTCGGATTTATTATGCCTCACAACGCTTCCCCTGTGCAATTCTGATGTAAAAGTACCTACTGAGTACAATGGAAATGCAATAAACAAAATTAATGGACCAATTCCCGTGTAAAAAAGAACTATGGGCAAATTCTTGCGAGAGCAAGTCTGGTTTGCTGTAGTCTTGACGGTGAGACTTTCCTATAATTTTTGCCACTTTCTTTGGCACATTTTGCCAGACTTTATAATTATCTTATTAAGTCTAGGAAACATCAGCCAGACTTTCTCCTACACTTGTTGCCACTGCAAGGACGAACAAGTGACCTTGCGTTTTTTTGAGCATCTGCGACTGAGCAAAGTAAGCTTCTTCGCTTAATTCACGTATAATATTCTTTAATGCGATTCGAGTAAGCAAAGGATCTTAGTAATATAAAAAAGAAGGAATTATTAACGAACAATACAGAACGATTATTAGTAAAATTTCAAGTTAAAATTACATTGTTAGTACACTTATTAGCGTAATTGGTATAATGAAAACTAAATGAAAGAAAATAAATCAAATATTTTATTAATGTACAGGGATATTATGGTTGTGAGGATTTCATGAATACAATCACAGTATCAAACAAATGTTAATTACATTTGCAGATGACCGATTGATATAAAAGGATCGTCTTAGACAGTCCCTGCCCCAGTCTGCGCCCCACTGATGAGATCTGGCAGACAGTTCTAAGACGAAACACATAAACTTAAAAATTCTTTCTTTCTTATGGTTAGATAACATTAATTTCGTAATTAGTATCCTATTTAAAATTTTTTTCCTTTTTCCTTCTGTTTTATGTCTGGTGGCTTGTGGACTTCATAATGCTGTCCTCGAGATTGATACACGGCGAATTGTCGTGCCTTTTCGAGCGAGCAGCTTGGAGTTCTTAGAGTCATTAGACGTTAATTCAGCAAGACCGATAAATTTCTGTATTCCTTTAAAAAATTTTGTCTGAGTGATAAAAATTATATTCTTGAATATTAGCAATATGTTGGCAATATATTGCCAATATGTTGGCAGTATATTGCCAACATATTGCTAATATTCAAGAATATAATTTTTATATATGGGCAATATATTGCCAATACATTGGTAATAAAAATAAGAAATATTTAATAGAAATTATACTATCTCTACCATACGGGTTACAATTTTTTCAAAAAAGATTTTCTTACATATTCTGCCGTACATTAGGAAATTTTTAAATGCAAAACTTTTAAATTTTGTAATTTTAGCCTAATTATGTAAGGTTCTTCAGCCAAACTTTAAATCATACTTCCAGCCGTATAGTTAGAATCATACTCTAAGCTATACATCCAACAATATGTAGCATACATTGGTAATAATTTTCTTTGAGAAAAAATTTTCATATCTTTCTGTATACTTCATTGCAATTACACGTTGGCGCAAGACTTAATAAAAAATATAAAATTTTTGCATACTGACTGGCAGAAAATATAAAAACGAGGATATTATATTATTTACACCTATTGTTGCTTAATGACATTGCTTCATTATTTGCAACTAAATATATACAATAATTGCAAATAACTATTATGCTTTTCCTTTTTCCTTCTGTTTATGTCTGGTGGCTTGTGGACTTCATAATGCTGTCCTCGAGATTGAACACGCGAATTGTCGTGCCTTTCGAGCGAGCAGCTTGGAGTTCTTAGAGTCATTAGACTTAATTCAGCGAAGACCGATAATTTCTGTATCCTTTAAAAAATTTTGTCTGAGTGATAAAAATTATATTCTTGAATATTAGCATATGTTGGCAATATATTGCCAATATGTTGGCAGTATATTGCAACATATTGCTAATATTCAAGAATATAATTTTATATATGGGCAATATATTGGCAATACATTGGTAATAAAAATAAGAAATATTTAATAGAAATTATACTATCTCTACCATACGGGTTACAATTTTTGCAAAAAAGTTATTTGTAATTTTAGCCTAATTAGTAAGGTTTCTTCAGCCAAACTTTAAATCATACTTCCAGCCGTATATTTAGTCATACTCTAAGCTATACATCCAAAATTACTGCTAATATTTGCTAATAATTGTTAACAATTTTCATAATATTTCTCGAATTTTGTGTTATAGTTTTGCGAAGATGTTAATAACTGAATATAAATATTTGCAACTGCAAATGGCAGGAAATAATTAAAAACAAGTATAAATAACTATTGTTAATACTTGTCAGCTTATCAACTAAATATTTTAGTTATTTGCAATTATTTGTAATTATTTGTAACTACCATTTCTATTAGGGCGTTATCCGGTACGCGGTACTCTGTATAGACAGAATTTTACATTCCCAATACTACATCGCTCGGGCAAAATATAATCTCTTCTTGCGATACGACTGGTGTAGTATCGCCACTGGTGTACGTTTCTTCTTATTATATTGCCATTTGTGAATGTAAAATATATCTGCGTTTTCCCGACAAAACCAGTTAAGCCCACTTTTTGAAATTTATTAAATTATGTACCCTTATGCAAAGTACGTTCAACTGAACATATCTAGAATTACCGAAATTTTACTTTAAGTTAAGTATAAGCTAGTTAAAAAGTCAAATATGTCCATTTTTCAATTAGTTCCGGCAGCAAAATATATAAGTTTTCTTTGTGTATTCAGATTGTAAAAAATTTAATAATTTTATAATAGAATGAAAATTTTTTTATTAATTTTTTTAGTTTTAAAGTATAGAGTTTAGTGTTATTAAAACGCTGTAACGTGTAATCGTTTACAAAGCACTTTAAAGTATTATAATTCAATTATAAAACAGTGTAAATTTATTATTTATCTGGAAGACTATGGCTCCTGACTCCAGGAATAGATTGCCAAATACTTCTGCTCACAAGAAGCGACAATTTAAAAGAAAAAAGTCAAATAAAAAAAAATTAAGCTACCAGAAATGTAGTAAGAGTTTTTGTAAGTCGCAAGTCAACAAATTGTGCTGATTTGCTACAACATTCAGAAGCATCTTCATCGGTAGCAGTGCCAATACTTGCATCAGGATTTTGCATTAAGACATCGAGTTCGAGCTTAAGATCCAGTCAAGAAATCTCAGCAAAACCTGCAGAACATAGTGGTATAAGAAATAAAATAAATGATACTTTTGTTCTATTACTACAAAGTCACTTTTTGTAAAGTCACTGCCAGAGGTCTTGGATTCTAGATATCTATTGCGTGTGCAAATTGTAACAAAGCAGCTTTTATTAATTCTTATTGGGAAAACAGCCCAATGCTTATGAAATTAATAAGAGTAGTTTATTATATGTTTATGATTAACAGATGGTTATAAAAAATTTGTCAACAAAGAATTGTGACACACAATTTACTATAATTTTAAAATCACTACGACGAGTTTTTTTAAAATGCTACCGCGAAAAGCTATTTAGTACGCATTTTTTTAAACCTATTTACTCATGATCGCAAATGTCTTGACAATGTGACAGACTATGATAATGCAACATGTGTTGACTACTTACTAACCTATAAAAGGTATATTCAATAGTAAGCAAAAATTATTGTATACTATGATTATGTAATACGCTAGATATTTTTTAAGAGTAGACTTTATAAATACAGTTTGTATATACCATTTGTACATAACACATACAATTATACTGCAAGAGCAATGTTACAGTAAATTTTTACTCTAGACTAATTACTTACTAAATTCTATAACGCTACACTTCTTACATTATTCCACCTTTTATTTGTATAACATGTTCTTTTCTACTTACTCCATAAGATATGTTCAAAGTATCTCTTTAGTTTCCAGAGCATATTGATGGCAAATGTTTCGTTATCAAGTCTAAAAGTAAACACACCATTTTTCGTTGTAGGTTATGTTTGGCGTTCAAAGTCATCAAGCTTCCGGGTTAAATTTTACGTTCAACAGTAATGCACTAATTTTTACTCCAAGTACACATTAATCTTAGCAAAAAAAGAATGGATACCATGACCACGAGCGACCATGCCGATGCGTGGATAAATTGTACTATTGCATCAAACAGCTTACCGGACCAAAAGAAGCGCGCATGCTTCTAGATGCTCTACAGGTATAATTCGGTAGCCAACATAAACCTTTTATCTATTTTAATTTATATGAATGTATACGTCATGGCGTAAGTTCGATTTTACAATTAATTATTTTCATTAGTTACAAAAGGTTACAAATTTTATTCATAATAATAAATATTCCCGCTATTTCTCGTGCAAGTAAAAATATTCGCACGCCCGTACCTACGAGGCTAGTCAACCAGACGCGACGTGGAATTCGACTAGCCTTCTAGATCCTCAAGAGGTATAATTCAGTAGCCAACATAAACCTTTTATATATTTTAATTTATATGAATGTATACATGTGCCTTCTTGATCCTCAAGAGGTGTATGTCGGTAGCCAAAATTAATTTTATCTATTTTAATTTATATAAATGTGCTCGTCATGGCGTATTTCGATTTAACAGTTAATTATTTTCTTTAGTTACAATAGGTTACGAATTTTATTTATAATAATAAATATTCCCGCTATTTCTCGTGTAAGTAAAACTACCCACGCGCTCGGACCTACGAGGCTAGTCGACCAGACGCGACGTGGAATACGACTAGCCTTCTAGATCCAGAAGAGGTATAATTCGGTAGCCAAAATAAACTTTCTATCTATTTTAATTTAAATGATTGTGCCCGTCATGGCGTCTTTTGGTTTAACAATTAATTATTTTCATTAGTTACAAAAGGTTACGTATTTTATTTAGAATAATAAATATACGCGCTATTTCTCGTGTAAGTAAAAATATTCGCGCACGTACCTACGAGGCTAGACAACCAGACACGACGTGAAATTCGACTAGCCTTCTTGATCCTCAAGAGGTGTATGTCGGTAGCCAAAATTAATTCATTATCTATTTTAATTTATATGAATGTGCCCGTCATGGCGTATGTCGATTTAACAATTAATTATTTTCTTTAGTTACAAAAGGTTACGTATTTATATTTATAATAATAAATATTCCCGCTATTTCTCGTGTAAGTAAAAATATTCGCAAGCTCGTACCTACGAGGGTAGACGCCCAGTCACGACGTGAAATTCGACTAGCCTTCTAGATCCTCAAGAGGTGTAACGCGGTAGCCAAAATTAAGTTTTTATCTATTTTAAATTATATGAATGTGCCCGTCATGGCGTATGTCGATTTAACAATTAATTATTTTCGTTAGTTACAAAAGGTTACGTATTTTATATATAATAAAAAATTTTCCCGCTTTTTCTCGTGTAAGTAATAATATCCGCGCGATCGTACCTACGAGGCTAGTTGACCAGACGCGACGTGGAAATCGACTAGCCTTCTAGATCCTCAAGAGGTATAATTCGATAGCCAACATAATCTTTCTATCTAATTTAATTTATATGAATGTACCCGTCATGGCGTAAGTTCGATTTTACAATTAATTATTTTCATTAGTTACAAAAGGTTACAAATTTTATTTATAATAATAAATATTCTCGCTATTTCTCGTGTAAGTAAGTATATTCACGCGCTCGTACCTACGAGGCTAGTCGACCAGACGCGACGTGAAATTTGACTAGTCTTCTAAATCCACAAGAGGTATAATTCGGTAGCCAACATAAACGTTCGACCTATTTTAATTTATATGAATGTGCCCGTCATGGCGTAAGTTTGATTTAACAGTTAATTATTTTCGTTAGTTACAAAAGGTTACGTATTTTATTTATAATAATAAATATTCCATAAATAAATAATGAGAATATTCCGTTTTCTCAGTAGGTACTTTTGCACTAAAATGGCCCAAAGGAAGGTTTTGGGGCTTTTAAAAGTCGAAATACTGAAATATTTGTACCTGCCGCAGATAAGTTCAAAAAACACCATCCTTATTTATCCCAGACTTTAAAAATTAAGTATTAAGTCTGGCATAACCTGCCGCAGAAAGTCTGGCTGATTTTTTCCAGCTATTCAGAAATAATTATTAAGCCCACCAATGTGTGTGGGAGAAAGTATGGCTTATTTACCAAAGACTTGTAAAACAGAATGATTAAATTCTTTTAAATTATTTTAAATTTCTGATAATGCATTTTTCGGTTGTGGGGCCGTTTGGAAAAATAATTTAATTGCATTTCTAGTTCATTGTGTAATGTCTGTGATAGATTTGATTGCATTTCCATCGTACGGGGAATATGAGTAATGATGAGATTTTGGCCAATATGTTGCCAAAATATTATCTATAGGTTTTACATGTTAGGTATGCATTTGCAACCAATTTTTTGTTTATCAAATATTAATCGAATGAGAAATTTACGATTTCTCATAATTTTAAATCATTAATAACTCAATTGTTAATGATTGAATCTTTCCGGTACTAGTTCAGATAAACTTATTCCTAGTTCAGATAAATTTCGGCTACTGAATGAGGAATTCTCAAATATTTTGCAACAAAGTTATTTTCTCAATAATAGTTTATTTATATTTTCAAATATTGCATGTATCAAAATTTTGATTTAATCATTTGATTTTTATCCATTCTGCTAATCTAAATTCGTCGAGCTTGTTACACGTGCTTAATTCAACAAATTAATTATTTAGTTAATTTTCATTTAGTGATATTTCAATTCTTATCGTTCAATGTGTTGTCCCTAAATTGTCACTTGGTATAAAAATTAAATATCAGAAAGTAATTGTGTTAACATTTACCTTCACGCTTACAATGCGGATTTTCATGGGCCCAAGAGTGCTCATTGCGAGTATTAAGTACTGCTTCACCAACTCGGTGCAATAGACTAATCGTCTATTGTAATCGCCAGGAATTAAAAAAGTAGAGCATTCATCTGTTATATTTCTACTTAAAATTTATGAAAACGCGTCATTTAAAAATTGAAAAATTTATAAAGTAATAATCTATATTATTTTTGAGAAATTAATACAGTCAGTACTATAAAAGTAAAATACTTACGAAGTTCTTGCGCTTTTCTATATTTGTAGTCATGCTGATGATCCCCCTTCATAATGCGCTGAACAGTATTATAACTCACATTAAGTCTTCTGGCAGTCCGCCGAAGAATTATAGTAGGATCATTAGCAAAACATTGCAAACTTCTTCCTGGCGGTTCACTCTGGGTTCTCTTTCTAGACCCCCCTCGGGGTTGCGCACTATTACGGACCCTTAAAATTATCAAAAATAATAAATTACAATAAGCATATTTTTGTGTGTAAGATGTAACTTTCCATATATTATATTATACCATTTTTCTTGAAATTATTCAGATGTTTTCTTAAATTGTTTAATAAATTAAAATTTGAGAAACGTCTAATTATGCTCTTACGCTCCTTTAAAAAAAACAAATAATGAAGACAGTTATTAGAATCAAGCAGAACATACTGATCTCATAAAATGGTACTTGACTGAATGTCAAATAAGGAAGGGCTTGACGTTTTGATTTTTTTTCCTAAAACATTTCTTAATTAATAATTAAGTCAACAATTTTTGGTCAATAATAATTAGTCAAAAAAATATAAACTTTAAACCCAAACATTGTGATCAAATTATGGATTTAAAAATCTGGAAAAATTTGGGTATAATATTCAAAACATGCCTAAGGGCTTGACGTTCGGCGTTTTTTAAAAACTTCATTCGTTTGTTTATAAAAAAAATGCAAAATAACCATTTCCTGGGCTCGACATCCCCTTAATTAAGAAGTTTTAATGCTGATAATTGCTAATATATTTAATATTGCATTTTTGTTAAGTTTTGTCCGTATGTAATAAAGAACAGTTAAAAGATTGATTTATACGTATTTAGAAAAGCTAAATTCACAAAATTAATATTACTAACACAACTTAATGCTTGTTAAACTATAACTGTAACAATTGTTCCGATCGATGTTGGATCCAGTCGAATAAATTCAATAATTCTTAAATATTTGGAACATGTGCATAATAAACTAAGCTTGCATGTTTGGTATGATGCATGTTCGACAATTTTAGTAAAAGATCTTTCGGTAAATACATTTTAGAACTTTGCAAAATGCATAATTGGCAATATAAGCTATTGGGCTTGTCAACATTTATTTAAATTCGAAAATGCATATTTAACATCACAACCAATAAAATTATGTCTATAAGGCAAGCAATAAAATAACAGAGCTAAGGTTTTATAGAAATAATGATTACAGCTCGTTTACAAACATAATAAATTTTTCACGACGGATATACGTTTTATACATTTCTAAAATATAGTGATCGAAGAAACTTTTACAATTATTGTTTAAGAAGTATAACATTGATTCAGTCACCTAAGTTTCTTTAAGCTTGTTAAAATAGCATTATCTTCTTAATTAAGAATCAGATATTTTCATTGAAATACATAGACACTAAAGTCAAGCGCCAACCTGTTAAGCCAATTAGAATTCAACACAACTTAAATGACTAATATGTTCTCTGTTAACTGAATATGTAAATCAACAGCAAAAAATAGAATATGATCAATAATATATTGCCAAATGTTACCAATATATTTTTAATATATTCTAATATTCTGCCAACATAATGCCAATAGATTGTCTGAATATTGCTAATTTGTTACCAATATATTATGAAAATATGACAACATATTTGTCAGTCTATTCATAACACCTTCAGAATATTTTAAATGATAATTGCAAAAGACTGGCGAAAATGTAGTTGCTGTTTGGAATAAATATTGCTGACAGTGCAAAAGGTTTGACCAAAGTATTACTACAGTCTAGAGAAAGTAGCCGAAACTTGGCAGACGTATTGCCAATCACTGCAAATAGTTTGGCAAAAATATTACTTAAGTATAGAGAAAATTCATCGAAAGATTATTAGAAGTAATGCTATTGACTGTTAAATCTTAAGCAGCAGAATTAATAAAGTGTGGGGAAAGTATGAATAAAGTTTGGCAGAAACATTGCTAATGACTGCATAAAACCTATATTTTACCCATATATTGCCAATATATTGTAAACCTATGGTGAACCTATAAGTAATTCGGTACTTAACCCCTTGAGAATGTTTCGAAAAATATTTGCAACAGTTTGCCGAAACTATGGCAGGAGTTTGGATCTATTATAGCTAAGTACTGACGAATTTTAGGTATTCGCATTTATTAATAGTAAACTACATAATGTAACTTTAGTTAGACGTTCATCAGATTTTTTGAAGACTTCAACTACACACTATTGTTAGTATTTAGCATCAGTAAAGACCATTATGCAATTCTAGTTTATATTACAAATGAATATGATATTCTAAAAATTTACAGCATAAACAAGAGTTAAAATAAACTGCTATTATACAATATTAAAAGATCTGATAATTAAAATTAAAACATGCAAAATAATGTTATATTTCTCCAAATTTGATAACCGAATGCAAGAACAAATATTTAACTTCTTATTCAGTATGACGTTGTAGCGAACCTTTCGTCTTTACAAGGTAGGATTAGTCTACGTATTAATGTATAGGTAGTGGGGGTAAAATCCGAATTTACGCAAATCATTTGAGTGTGCCAAAATCGTTGAGATTAGACGGCGTTAGCCGGGTGTTGCGACTAGTCGTTCCCGATGACAAACGGGGACCGTCATTGAAGTATATTTATATATCAACGAGCGCGACGTGTCAGCGAAAGCCCAATTGGGGTATATATATTTATATTTAATTTATTAGTATTATTTTGTATCTAAATTGATATGTCTGTGAAATGGTTTATTTGTAATTAGCCGTTGGTAAGGAGTGAGGTGAACGATTCCTCAGAAGAAATATCAAGACACCTTGATCAAGAGGCGACGGCCGTGTCCAGATCATTGTTTACTCCTCATCGCCACGGATAGATCGGCGAGAGCTTTTAGAAGGACAACGGGCGATAAAGCATCCGGTGATACCGTTCTTTTTCTGTTTGGGTGTCTAGTAAACATATTGCCCTGTAATCGAGCTCAAAGACGTAACGCAAAGGCAGACTTCGCGTAAATAAATAAATAAAGAAATAGATAAAATATACTACTGAACATTATATTTGTAACAACGTGCTCGTAGCTTAAAACCAAAATTTTATTTTCCCATAAGGTCTTTCACAACCGATTAAAACAGATTGACTAGGCAATTATACTAATTATTTGAAAATCAAAACCCTGATAGAAAGTTGACGGATCTATATAGCTACGTTAATTATATTATAGCTACTTTTTTGTTATTAATATAGCCTTCATTTAACAATTTCATAGGTATCTTACAGTTACTTTAAAGCCACTCTGGCCATATATAATAATACCAGAAATCGATTATTTTTTAACGAATAAAAGCTTAATATATGCCTGTATCACATAACCGTTCGTACGCCCTTCGTATGGTGCGTGCATCGGGAAGTTACTGATGAGGAACCCGTTCGGCGTACGCGACTGCCGCTCACGCTGCAACATAGTCACACGCACCGTACGTACAGATCATGTCTGCGTATCATTGGATATTTTACCAATGTGCTCATCAATGAATAATAATCGTGCATCTTTACAAAGTGAAGAATTATTTTTAGCCGAAAGTTAACGAATGAATATTAAGATGCACTGCAGAAATCTACGATTTCTTATAATTTTTATCGTTAATGTCGAAATAATGCTAATGAACTTAATTTTATCGATACAATTAGAATATAATAATATATTATAAAAAATATTTTGTAAATGTAAATTTCTCAGAGCAATGTAAAACATATTAGAGACAGACTATTTCTAAATTATTTCTAGACTATTGTCAGATTTCAACCAGACTTTATCTAGACTTTCCTCTGCCCTAATCGAGGCTTGAGCTAAATTTTATTTTACACGGACTAAGAATTATTACACTAGCAATATTATTGCCAATATACTTCCAAAATAAACTAATATAATACCAATATACATTTTGTATATTAAACACTCAATACCATTCTGTAGTCAAACTGTTGCAATTATTATCCTAAACATTTAGAACGAGTTTTCCAAAATATTTATTAAGTCTGCAACACAGTAAATTGTACTAGCAATATTATTGCCAATAAACTTGCGAAATTAACTAATATATTTTCAATAGGTAGCGATACATATTTATGGTAAACGTATTTATTGGCTGTACGCAAGACTTAATTCAATTCAAAATTTTTTTGTCTTAAAATTCATCATAAAGGTTTCAATAAATTAATGTAAATATGAAGAGATTAAAAACTGTAATAATCTCATATTTATAACGCACGCATATCATAGATTTAGTAAATAAATTAATAATAGTATTAATGAATTTATTAGTCTGCAATATAATGCAAACTTAAATAAAAATCATATCCTTAATTGTACATTTTATTCATACAATCAATCTTGTAAAATATATTTTGCAATTCATTCGCTTTCGCGATCTTCGCTTCTGCTATACGCATTAGCTATGTTCAGGCGCCTCGGCCGCTTCGCTCGTTCACCTGTTGCATTAGACTCGCGCGGCAACGTCGTACAACTTTCTTCTCTAATTCGGCCTCTGATTGGCCCATTTAAAAAATTAATTACGCCTCACCTAATTAATATTTTTTAAAAATTCCGACGGGGTTATACTCGAATTAATTTCCTAAACCGGAATATGTATATATATATATATATATATATATATATATATATATATGTTACCTATGTTTCTGGATCACCCTGTATATCCAGCACTTAGTTTTTTTGCAGTTATTTGTCTCTTTCTAGCATACGTATGAAACAGTAACGTACAAGCATTTTTTATTAATACAGTATTATTGCCTGTTAACTAAGAGAGGTTATGTTTGAGATCGTATTTTTCAAATTGTAAGCGTATTTTAACATAATTCAAACTTTTGTATTTATAATTTATTTAATATATGTATATTACAAATATGCCTCCACTACGTTTATGGGTTGTCATTGTATTAAATAATAGTAATATGAGAAGTAGTGCGTGTAATGTACGGGTGTCGGTATAGTAGGATTTAATTCAGGTTATGACGTAGCGTTTTCTATCGAAATGATAGAATTCTCGGAACGCTAGTCACTATTAATATTAGTTATATTTGTTATTATTATATATTTATCTTCAGCACCAATTATTCGTAAAATAATACAAACCTTATTCAGCTTCGATTTATTTTAATCCAGGTCTAAGAACCTAATTACGTAGTTAAATTTTCAAATGCCGGCGATCGGTATAGCTAACACTCCTGTCTACACGTGGTTCGGTTCCGCCAACGAGAAAATGGCGGACTGCTGATTTTATCTTGGATGGGGAAGTATCGATAAATATATGTACACGTATTAGAAAAAAATATAATATTTATTGGATTTTTACACTTTGCGATCTATATATCCTCGCCGATCTAAATGCCTACAAAAATATCATAATCTTATTTCCGTCACATAAAACTTTCCATCAGTGCTATTCATCTTTCCCCCTTTTATATTATTAATGACTCAACCCGAGATTCACGTAACCTGTCTAATTATTATGTGTATTACGATACACAGAGAAACTTATTAATCACATTATTAATTATCGCGATTTAATCATTTTAATACCATCAATAATCCTTACCGAATTTACTAATATGAAACGAACAATACGCGAAAAGATCCGTTAATCGACGCTTCACGCACTCCCGATTTAGTATTTAATAAAATAAATAATATGGCCGGCGCACAGTCCACTTACCGCACGCGAGCCTCAACCTCGTCTCCTTGTCTCAAAATCCCTCCACAATACTCCTCGGATTAATATTAATTATTCTCCTCGAGATCTTAACAAGGTTTTCCAAAAGACGGGCAGTTCTTCCTTTAAAATTTAGTAAGATCTCGGCAATACTAATCAATCCTTCTAAACAACTTTATATTTAACTCGGAATTACTTCAAAATCTAGATTCTTTCAATATATGTGCTTCCCCTTTTACAGTTCGGCGGATACTACTTATTTCCGGCTTCTTGCCGGTTTCATCCCTTTAATTGCCGATTTGCGGCGCTAGTTTCCTTCATTTCCGTCATTTTAAACCATTTATCTATTGACTACTTCATTAAGTTACTACCTAGCCCTCGACGCTACTGCCACCTATTACGGAGTTCGCAGTGTTAGATTAATACCGGCCGAATCGGATTATCGAGTATCTAGTGTAAAACGGCGTGCGCCTCCACTAATGCAAGACTCGTTATCTCCGTCTCTCTTTCACACGTAAGTATACGATATCTCGATTCCCGTCTCCCCGCGCCGGCGCACTTTCTCGGTCAACCATATCGCGCGAGCGGGCGAGTTTACCCCCTCTCTACTGCCACCTGTATGCATGCGCGCAGTATCGGCATGCCGCGCGTGCTTCTCGCTGTCTCTCTCACGTTCGTGTGCATTAGAGAGAGAGAGAGAGAGAGAGGTGTTTTGTTGTTTATACGGTGACCTGGTGCGAACCGACGGTGCTGGTGTTAGTGGATTCGTGCGGGTATCGAGATCGGCGACTGAGCAGTCTTCTCCTGGAGTGAGGCCATCGTCCGTTACATCGGTTCTCTTGTCTCCGTCGTCGGCTTCCATCATCTTCAGGTGCGTGCAGGTAAGTATGCTTTCCATCACATGTAAAACATAATTAACCCAACCCAGTCCATTAATATAATCCTTTTAATAATCCTCCTTAATACCGGTGACGAGAATGGCTCGGGTTAAGTTATTTATTATCATTTTAACTATTCACTTGCTAATGTTTACATTTCCCTAACCTCTCCCTGTCACATGTTATACATGGTGTTAACCCTATTTTATTAATTTACTTTACTTTATTTGTTATCTCCTTTTCTCCTATTAACGTCTATCATTTCCTTACAACTAAATTTAGCAATATCTAATTTAATATTAACATAGTTTTCTAATTTTCAGGTTTCGACATGGACAGGGAGGATTTCAGTTAGTGTACTCGGTTCCAGTGCAGGAGTGTGTCTCTCTACCAGGGAGGAGGAGTCTACGTTATAAGGTGAGTTAATTTCCAGTTCGTTAATACTCTTAGATACTTATTTCATTCATTATTTATAATTTTCAGGTATTTGGCTTAAGGCGTATTCGACCCCTCAGGACCAGTCAGTGGGACTTCTTCGCTTCATCGGTACAAGGAGTCTAGGAAAGGTGAGCACGAGTGATGTATAAGCATTGCTCGTGCTTAAGTGAGTAATATTAGCTTTTTTTATTGTATATTATTTATTTTCTTATTTATGTGTCTAAATTTTATCCACATTTTAATTCTTATTTATCTTTTTCAGGTATGGACAACGTTCCCACCGTTCCTTTCCTTATCCAACAATTCCCTTCTTTTATTTTAATGATAATAATAATTTATTTTTAATAGAGTGAGGTACTACCTCACAAGGTATGGCATCCCCTTAAGTTCGATTATTCCAATAGTTCTTTCGACTGTAAATCTAGTTTTGGCATTTAAAACAATTATTCAACAAAAGTACTAATTTATTCGCTGTGATTTTTTACGCTCACCGTATCCCAGAGACAAGGAAGTGGGCGTGGTTAAAATATGTTTGTTTCGGGGTGCTTTTTACAGTGAGTCCCAGTGCCTCTCACAATCACCGATATTTTACTGACTTTTTCATACACAGACTGCAGAAATAGAATTGACAGATAGCACAAAAAAGGTATGTTCTTATGAGAAAAGCAGAACAATTTCTTTGCTCGCTTTCTTTAATTGTTTCATGTTCCTTTTCCTTCTTTTTACCCTCATGAATATAACTTATAGCTGTTGATATTAAGTCTTTTGTTCCGATTTTTTTTCATGAATACTAGCAGTATTATATATTATAACGGAATTATTACATATTGGCAGTATTATATATTGGTAACGGCAGCTTGGATAAGTCTAATGAAGTCCATTCCTTTGACCGAATACTAGGCTATAAATTATTACAAAGTCCATCATGAACATCGATCCCGCCCATGTACTAATTGTAAAGGTGAAACGCTTGTGAAATCAATATCTTGGTTTTTGCCTTTTCATTTGAATTATATATCTGTAATAGTTCTAATGCTGTAACCCCTGCAGATATACATAATATTGATATTGTAACAATCAATATTATAACCTTTAGAACCGTAATTTAACCTTTAGAGGACGGGAATTTTCTAGTTCAAAAAAGCTTCTTTTTTCAATAAAATTAATGTCTAAAAACATTCGATCACTTTTAACCTTTAAAGGACGGGGATTTGGGTTTACTGTTTTCTCTCACTTTGCTATAGAAACCGAGTTTTTGTGATGTCTCATATCTCAAAACTAACGCATGTAAAGGGTCGATTATGGGTATGGCCCGTATAGGGACCATCCCGTCCTCTAAAGGTTAAGGATGGGTTGGTTTCTTAATTTGCGTTGATTGACAAATAAATAAATAAGAACTAATATACATACTAATAATTCTAATTTATTGGATGATTATAAATTTTGCCCGGTCATTCACACACACACATACATGCACATCCTTCTTTTACGATGATCGGTACGAGGCGGCTTCCTTCTTCTTCTATTTTCTTTCCTTTCGCAGATGGATTACGCTTACTTATACTTCTTCCCTGTTGTCGGGTGCGCATCTCTAGCCAGGATAATTTACGTAGACAAATTTGTATTTGTATATTTCTCACTAATTGTTAGCTAGTCTATTAGACTCAATCGGGTTGATCTGCGGTCGAGTCCCCAGCAAGACCGTCTCAAGTCGAAATCAAAGTCGAAAAAAAGAGTTTACGGGCCGCTTTTCCGAGAATCGTACTCATTATACATCACTTTGCAAACTAGTGCAGCTTGCCAACAATATTATCATCATTACAATACTAATTTTAGATTCATCACAGTAATATAGTTGATTCCACTGTTTTTTTCATGTTTTACTGCATATGTACCACGTTGAGACTTTTTATTGTTAGAGTTGTAACAATCTAACATTTACGCCTATGCGTATGTGATATATATATAAGATGAGTGGTGGCGCTGTGCTCCGCTCAGCACCGAGCTGCTCTCACTCCGTGTTCGACCTCCGACCAGTTCGGAACTCTTCATATAACCTCGCGTGTGTTCTTTATATAATAAACTATTTTATAGCAACCTGCTGTTCTTTATTGCACCTACTCGATCGGCGTTAATCCCAACAGGTTATGAGCCCTGCTACGCGTTCCACCGCGCGATTTTAAGAAGTTTAAAGTGTGTAAATAAGTGTAAGGATTTTCAGCCTTTCGAGTGCGACGTGGTAAGCGTTGGTGCGAGATCGCTTGGTAGGTTGCACAGAGGTTTCCAAAAGAATAAAGAAGGACGCTCTTATCAAATCGAGAGAGGTGAGGAAGGAGAAAGGCTGCAAATATGCAGAGATCGTCCGCCGATGAAGGTAAAGCCAGTAAAGGCAAAAGTGAGTAATAGAATAAGACTTTTTACAGATTAGCTTGTATAAAAAGAATCTCAAGTGTCGCTAAGAGAAAAATTGATTAAGATAGAGGCATTTAATGAGAATTAAAATAAATCTAGATGTAATAAAAATAGTTTAAGAAAAGCGAATTTCCGAGAATTCTTGATGATAGCGTCCAAGATGGCGGCTAAAAGCAGTTACTTTTTGGCGGCATCAAAAATGGCGTCGTCGTCACCCCGCAAAGAAGCGTTTCCCGCGTTTTTGTAATAAGACGTAGTAGATGCGCGCGCACAATAATTTTATATATACGTATTAACTAACGTTTGCGGCTGCGGTTGATGTTTTTGAGAACGCTTTTAACTGATGCGTAGTATCACAGTGTGTAACGCTTTAAAAACGTAATTTGATGCGCAATTAAGAATATTTGAATTTTAATTTTGATTGATTAACCTCAAATACAAAAGTATTTATTTAAATTAAATACAGAATCATTAAATATTTAATATGAAGATATACTTGTGATACGAGATGTTGTATTAAAAATTAAATTGATTGAAAAATAAAGTTTTACTAAAGTATTAAGTTTACAGATAATTATTTAAGACTGATGTGAGAAATATACTAAAGAGTTAAATTAATTTATAAGAGTCTGTCTAATGAAAGTTTTGATTTATCTAAAGAAAGTAAGCAATTTAAGAAGTTATTTAATTAAAGATTGAGGTTATTAAATTTAAAAAAAATGATTTTTGCTAAAGAATAGATTTACTTTTAAGAATGAAATTAACATAAAGATTGAATTTAAGTGAAACATTGTCCTGAAGTGTAATTAGTAACAAATAATATTACAAGTATTATATGAGTGTGTGAGTGCATGTGTGCACTGTTAGCATGTGTGGACACATATGCAGACCTGCATGCATGTGCGGATCCGCTCGTATTTGATTACTTGCTATATATATAAGTATTTAATTTAATAATTTATTGTCTTAAAACAGGCACTGAAGAGAAGATTGGAGAAATCTTGAAAAGAGTTTGGAAACGAGAAGGCTTGAACTCACAAGTTTCTGGAGAGAAGGTGGCAATCATATTACCTAAGAAACAATTTAAACATTGTTATGTTGCTCTCTCGGCATTGAAGATTGTTAAGATAGGTAAAACGTATTGAATTATTATTATTAAACGATAAAGTTGAAACTTAAAGCATGTTGAAAGGTAAAGCATGTGTTAATTGTTTAGTTGACGTATACTTAAGACAGCTTAAGATAAATATATTTATATGCATATAAATCTGAAGGTGTGTTGATTACTAAAGGTGTGATATTTACTAAAGGTGTGTAATTTACTAAAGGTGTGATGTTTACTGAAGGTGTGAATACATACTAATGAAATTAAACCGGTTGACTTAAGGAAAGGTGAAGACGTTTGAGGTGTGTTTAAACAAGTAGATCTACTTCAGTAAAATAAAATAAAGATAAAACAAAGATAATTAATCAAATGAATATAAAGTAAAAATAATACGTCACAACTTAAGTAATACATATACTAAATAAAATTACTAATGTTACTAATTACAGATGATATGAATATGTCTATATATATTGATAAATAAATAAGTGTGATATTTTAATGAAAATTTAAATATACTAATTATGAAATTGAATTCCAGGACAATGGTTAAACGATGAAGAAGTGAGACTGTTATCTGAAGTATGGCCAAAAGAAAAAGAAATAATCGAAATTCCAACTCGTTTCTTAAATAAAGAAGTTGAATACGTCACAATGGAAATACTAAAGGAGACAATTGATAAATTGGATAAAAGGCACAGTGAATGAACCGAAGACTATTTGGGTAAACTGGTAAAGACACAGGAAGAGTTTATTACTCAACAGACGCTCATCCAGGAGAATGCTTTTGAGAAAGTGGCCAACAGCATCATGCTCAAGATGGAGAAAATGTTTATGCACGTGTGTGTTAAAAATAAAGAAACACCTCCCCAGATTGAAGATGTGCAAACTCGAGCTGAAGTGAGAACGGTCCCTGTTGAAATTGAATCAACTAACAAAGCTGAAGAAGAGAGTGATTCACCAAAAGTGTCTGAGCTTAATGAGCCTGAGCGACCGAAACCTAAGATTATCAATGTTGAAATTTTAACTAAAAATTTAAATTTGCCTATTGCTTCTGATGAAAATAGAAATTTCACCCATGATGAAATAAAGCGGTTGCCTTTCTTTTCTGATCTACGTGAGAGTAAGTCTGAAGAACGTGAAATAAATAAAGTAACATCTGGAAGCGAAGAAGGAGAAATACGAGAGTATATGGAGACGGAAGACTGGGACTCTCCATCTGGTAAGAGTTTCGTAAGAATTCCAAAGGATAAGATTGTAAGTAAAGAATTGTTAAATAAAAATTGTATAACTAAAGATAACGATGAAAGAACCGAAGATTATTTAAATAAATTAATATATAATAAAGTTGAGTCAATGTTAAGAGATAAATATAAGATTAATTCGAATTGTGATTTAAGTAATAATACATCAGACAAAATACAAATAGAAGTATTAAATAAAGATAATGGAACAAGTAGAAATTACAAATTAAATAATAATATTAAGTTTGAAGTTTTTGAAGACTTTCTAATGTCTGAATTAATAACTAGAAAATTAGACTATGTATTAAGGGGATGTCGGAGCTATAGCCTCCATCAAAAGCCGCTCGATCTCTCGGTTTCGAATGGCGCTGTAGTCAGGTGTCGATTTCTACGATAAACGTACTTAAAACATAAATTATAAATTTTACAGCTACATAGAGCTGTTGAAAGATACTTTCCCCCCTAGCTATAACTAAAATTAAGGTAATTGTAATATTACTCTTGGCAGTAAATGTTTATTTTTTTAAAGAAATGTGAAATACGTCTCATATTCAATGAATCTATATCTGCCGTAATGCTACACGCGACGTATTTCACATTTCTTTAAAAAAATAAACATTTACTGCCAAGAGTAATATTACAATTACCTTAATTTTAGTTATAGCTAGGGGGGAAAGTATCTTTCAACAGCTCTATGTAGCTGTAAAATTTATAATTTATGTTTTAAGTACGTTTATCGTAGAAATCGACACCTGACTACAGCGCCATTCGAAACCGAGAGATCGAGCGGCTTTTGATGGAGGCTATAGCTCCGACATCCCCTTAAGACTTGATAAGCAAATTGATGTAAATTTAAATAAATTAAACGAAGATAAGCATAAAGTTAGAGAAATTATAATAAATCATATTGATATGAGTTATTATACTAAAATAACTGGTTTAAAAGAACCGCTTGAGATATTTAATAAATTAAGAGAGTTTAAGAGACTAGAAACAAAAACTAATTGCATTACTGCTAAAAGAGATGTGTACATGTTAAAATATAATCCTATTAAAGAAAGTGCAGCAGAATTTTGCGAAAAGTTTGAAGATAAGATTAATACATATGACAATTTAACTGAAGTAGCAAAAATTACAAATAAAGAAAAGAGAGATCTATTTATTCAGGCAGTTGCCGATAAAGTACCAAATATTTTGATTGCAGACTGCGTGAGTCGTGAGACCTCCGGTCTGGAAATGTCATTCTTTAAGTTAAAGAATTACTTTTTACAGGTAGACGGAATTTTAACTAAATGATAATTTGTTAACTACTGATGATGCATCTGTGATAAAAGAAAACAATATAAGAATAAATAATGGTCTTATGTGGCATTTGAGACTGGGACATGCCTCAATACAATATCTTAAGAATTTAGCAAATAAATATCCAGAATTGATCAAATATGCTGATATTGTTAATAATAACAGTATAACAGAATGCGAAATGTGTTTATTAACCAAATGTACCAAGTTGCCTTTTGGTAAATCTAGAGACAGAGCAGTGAGACCACTACAAATATTGCATGCTGATACAATGGGTCCTATCAGCCCAGCATCACATCCTAAAGGTTACAAATTCATTGTAGTATTCATAGATGATTTCTCAAGAACTGCTTTAGCCTATCCGGTTAAACAAAAGAGTGAAGCACATGAATGTCTCAAGAAATGCATTAACAGTATGAGAAATATCTTAGGAAAAGGTGAGAAGGTATGCTACTTGAGATGTGATCAAGGGACGGAATTTACAGGAAAAGAAACGATGAAAGTATTAGAAAACCTAGGAGCAGAATTGCAGACAGCTTGCCCTGATACTCCAGAACATAACGGTGTAGCCGAAAGATTTAATAGAACACTTGGATATAAAGTAAGAGCAATGATGTGTGATTCAGGTTTACCAGCAAGTATGTGGGATTTGGCTGTTAAAGCGTCAGTGTACGTGTATAATCGTACTCCACACAAGGCAATAGAAATGAACATCCCAATTAAGAAGTTATCTCCAAATTATAATTTCTGTTTGAGTCAATTGAAAAGATTTGGTTGTCTGGGTTTCTTAAAAATACCTAGAAATACAGGCAATAAGTTTAGTAATCAAGCATTAAGAGGTTTTGTAGTTGGATATGTCAAAACAGGTTTTATACTCTATGTACCAGAAGAAAGGAAACTTTATGAAAGCAGACATGTTAAATTCTTGGAAAACTGCGTGTACAAAAACTATTTTAGTAAGAATAAAGACACCGATGAACATGAACTAGAAATTAAAGAAAATGCACAAGAATTAACAACTAATAAAGTGAACACTGAAGAAAACGAACAGTTGATAAATGAAGATACGGTAGTTAAAAGGAAAAGAGGGAGACCTAGAAAAGATCTGAACAAGACCGACGTATTATATTCCATGACTGTAGACAATGAAATAGCAAATGTTAAAAAACAAGATATGTGTTTTCAAGCTCTACTAGCAAAGATTAGTGGTGATCCACAAACTTACAGAGAGGCGATAAATTCGTCAGAGGGAGAAAAGTGGCAAGAAGCCATAAATACAGAGTTAAATTCATTAAAGAATAGAGATGTATTTAGTGTATTGAAAAGAAATGAAGTATTCAAGGATAATAAATCAAATTTGTTAGATTCAAGATGGGTATTCAAACGTAAAACTGACGATCAAGGTAACATAAAATATAAGGCGAGATTAGTTATAAGAGGTTTTAAAGATAGAAATGATTACGATTTAAGAGAAACATATGCGCCAGTATCACGACTGACACTTATAAGATCATTCCTAGCTATTGCTAACAAGTTCAAAATGCATTTGAAACAATTAGATGTAGAAGCAGCGTTTCTATACGGAGATCTTGAGAAACAAATATTTATGGAAATACCTGAAGGCAGTGAAACTCATGGGATAGACAGAACAGATTATGTATGGCTACTAAAGAAGTCACTTTATGGATTGAAAATAAGTCCTAAAAGTTGGAACGATAAATTCACTCAAGTAATGATTAAATTAAAATTTGAACCTGGTGAACAAGATCCTTGTTTATTTGTTAAAGAAACAAATAAAGGTTTAATAATACTGCTATTGTATGTTGACGATATTTTAATAGCAGGAAACGATGTTAATTACATAGACGACGTGAAGTATAGTTTAAGTAAAGAATTTACCTTAAGAGATCTGGGTGAACCTAAAGAATATTTAGGAATCAAAATTGACAGAGATATTGAAAATAAAATATTAAAAATGAGTCAAGAAAAGTACATAAGTAAATTGCTAAAGAAATTTGGTTTCGAGAGAACTCATTCAGTACCAACACCTATGTCAACGAGTCATGTTAATAATAAAGAAAGAAAAGAAAGAGAAGAGACTGAGTTTAATAAAAAGATAGTATCTGACAGACAATATCGTGAAGCTGTGGGTTCATTGTTATACTTAGCCAATGCAACCAGACCCGACATTTCGTATGCGATAAATGTACTAAGTAGACATCAATTAAATCCGACAGATTTTGAGTGGAAAATGGTCAAAAGAGTGTTTAAATATTTGTCAGGAACTCGAGAGTATTGTATTACTTATAATTCAAAAATGACTGAAGTTGAGTGCTATTCGGATGCAAGTCTCTCAGATTGCAAAAATTCCATCACAACTTGTGGTTATATTATACGCTTGTTTGGAGATACAGTTGCTTGGAGAACGCACAAACAATCCAATGTAGCTTTGTCTACGTGCGAAACAGAATATGTAGCGATGAGCGATGCTTGTCAAGAACTGATGTCGGTACATAATTCGATTAAATTTATACTTAAGAAAGATTTATATCCGATGAAATTATATTGTGACAATTAGTCTGCTCAAGTATGCGCTAAATCTAATGGAAATAATAAATTAAGACATATGGTTGATAGAAAGCAACATTATGTTAAAGAGTGTGTTAACAAAGAATTTATTGATATAAAATGGATTAAATCTAAAGAGCAATTAGCTGATATATTTACTAAAACTTTAGAATTAAGTCAGCATATTAAGCTGACTAAAAATATTCTTAATATTAATGATTACTAATATATGTTTTCTTTTGTTTAGATACCACTGAAGATGACAACTGTGATACCAATTCATAGGTGCAGTCTGACTACACAGGAAGTTAAAAGGGCTGCATTATAACTAGATATATGTAAAATTAAGATTCTTAAATGTAAAACAATGTTAGATTGAGAGGGAGTGTTAGAATTGTAACAATCTAACATTTACGCCTATGCATATGTGATATATATATAAGATGAGTGGTGGCGCTGTGCTCCGCTCAGCACCGAGCTGCTCTCACTCCGTGTTCGACCTCCGACCAGTTCGGAACTCTTCATATAACCTCGCGTGTGTTCTTTATATAATAAACTATTTTATAGCAACCTGCTGTTCTTTATTGCACCTACTCGATCGGTGTTAATCCCAACATTTATTATAACATTATTTTTCTTTATACAATTTTTAACAGCAAAAATGTCTTACAATTGATCAAGGAATACTCTTAAATTTTTCCGATTTTTTAAAAAGGATTTTTCATTTATGAAAAAATCACAAAAACTAAATTTTTAAGAAGTGATTCCAAAAAATCTGCAAAAATTCGGGATTATTCCTTGATCTACTTTAAGGCATTTTTGTTATTGAACAATTTTTATTTATGTCTTTAGTTTTCAAGAAAAAAATTAATAAAACAAAAATTCGATTTTTGGCATGTTTTTCCACTTTGCCGCCATTTCAGTAAAAAAAAAAGCGAGTATATAAAAATTTCCTAGTGAACTTTAATTAATTTATGCACCATTGGTTGATTAAAACCCCAAGAATTTATGTTTCATATGCGTAAAGGAAATCGTAAACTGTGAAAATAACACTTTTGTGCGTTTTTTTTTCAAAAGATGCCATATCTTATTTTTAATAAAAATTCACAATTTCTCAGCCCGTATTCTGATTCAGTATACCCAAACACATAAAGAATCATAATTTAGAGTGTTATAAGCATATGTATATATATATACATATAAATTGATCAATCGGTACTTATGCCGACAAATTCTTACGGGAAATGGGAATTGTGCTTACTTTGGGGTAATTATGCCGACGTCAGCATAATTCCACCGAAAATTCAACCATGTATCCGTACTTATGCCGACACACAAAAAATCGGAAAATTATCTTTGTGAGCCCCGCCTCCGGCCTCCGACACCTCGAAAGACGTTATAGCTTCAATCCTTCATTAATATTATAACGACAAAGTGTGCTTTTTTACCCGTGAGGGGTATTTAGGTATTTGGGTTATTGGTTTTTTATGCATTATTCTATCAATTAATATTCTCCCCCTTATATCTGAGTCGTTACATATGTTTTATAACCTCAAAACACCAAGATAACACGTAGTGTCACCATAAGTACCGATACTGGTGTTTATATATATATATATATATATACATATATATATATATATATATATATAAATATATGGGTGGTTCTCTGTGACATCGAAGATGAAAAAAATAAATATTGCTATAACTGTGGGAATATGTTTTAGAGTGCAACGTTTTCGCTTCTCCTTATATGCTTTATTAAATAATTACCTTGTCTCCTTTGGGCGTAGGTGCTGCGAAACGTTGAAGGTGTGGTTTAGGCCGTGAAATACGGTTAAGAAGGTTACTTAATAATGTAAAAAGAAGAAATGATGTAACAAAAAGAAATAGTTAACAATAAAAAAAAACTATTGACTGAAAGTTATTATTGAAAATCGTTAAGCGATTTACTATCGAGCAGTTGTATATAAAAAAAAATATAGTTAAGGAAATAATGATTTTTCCCGTTGGCCAACCACTGTTTAATATTATTAATTATTTAATCATATCGGGAATGTGGATATTGATTAAGGTAGCAATGAGAAAGAAAGAGATGGCTTATTTATAAATGTATATCTTTTTTTTTTATTAATTTAATTGATTTATTACTACATGTATATATACATATATATGTAAAAAATGAGTACTTAAACACCTTGAAATTATCTGTATCTATATATTTTCTTTTCCTTTTTTTTTATTAATTTACTACTGCTGCCGTTTGTAAGAGCGAGCCTCGCTTATGTGTGGAAGAAAAGATTACATAAATTATCTTAGTTTGAATATAAAATTATTCTTACGAATCATTTATTGATAGCCATTAATTAAATATGAAAATACAAATAATTAATTGAAATTTATTTTAAATTAAGAGTTCTTGTAAAGGGGAACGATTTATTCTATCCGATATAAAAAAAAAGAAATTCTAACGGTTAATAAGGAATGGATGAATTGTAAATTACTTAGAGCCGCGCACTTTTGGAAAGGAGGTATTTGAGGCCGGCAAAAACCTGGAGACCCTTTGGGTTCAAGAACGTTAGGCCTAGGGCCGACGAACAATCCCGGTCATACAGGGAGAGTCGATGACTCGTTTTACTTTGCCTTGCGGGCTCGGGTTAGTAGTAGGATTTATATAAAAATAGAAAAAATGTAATATAATATCATCCTAAGGGCTCGCCGAAGCTTGCCCACCCAGTTTGGCCTATTGGCGTAATCCTGGGGGATAATAATTATATTATTGACACTAATATGTCTTACATATGACTCCTTTATTCCTTGGCTATTGTTGGACGTGGATGGTCTGCTGGGAGCGCCTTCCTTGCATTGTCCAACCGTTCAGCAGATCGATCGTTTGAGAGAGAGAGTAAAAAAAAAGAGAGTGTTCTCCGTCCCTATGAGCGTGGTAATATGCTCTCTACCGAGAGTCGGCGGCGCGACAAAGTACCGCTTGCGCAAGGCTTAATTTACATAAAAGTCCCAAAAAGCTAGCGCATCCCTACTCGGCTATGTTGTTTCCGCACCGCGCACCACTTTGTCTAAGCTCGCGGAGAGAACCCCCCCCCCCCCCGACCGCGAGAGAGTCTAGCTTAGACAGAGAAGGTACTTGTGACGTGAATATAGTCAAACTGGGCTTTCTATAGTTTCTTATAGGTCTGGAAATACTAACTACAATATAATATTCTTTTGTAGCCCGTAGAAAATTAACGCGTTCTCTAAAGTGGTGCTATGCGGCGCGGGTTTCGGGCGTTCGCGCGTACCGAGACCTTCAAATATCCGCATACCAACGCGCGAAAATAAAAACTTCCCCTTTTTTTTCTTTTTCTTGTTTTTCTTTTAGAAACGAATCGCCTGGAATCCGGGTATCGGTTCGTAGGTAAGATATCAGTACCTTGCATAGCCCCCCACTAGATTATAAATTTATTCAAAAGGGATTAAATTTATAATCTAGGTCTAAGTTCTTGAAAATGCTGCGTCCTGATTAGAAATTTGGGCTCATATCCGTGTTGATAAAACTATGTTAAGCACTTAAGTTGCCCAGGACTGGGTCTAAGGGCTGTTTAAGGTCCGTTTCCCTTTGCAAGACCTAAACTCTCAAAAAAAAAGAACTCGATATGTTTATATACATAGTGATATGAGTAACATAAAAATGAAAGGAATATATTAATAAAAGAACTATATTATAGATAAAAATTTGTTTATTTATCTATATTTAAAAACTAGAACTTAGGGTTGCCTTACAATAAGGGCTAGGGGCTATTTAACGTCCATTTCCCCTTGCAAGACGATTGAACTAAAGCATCTCTTCCCAATTTGGTGGTGCATGTAATTCGAGAAGGTCAGTATTGGCCGATTCTGCAGATATGCGCCTTTTTCGTTTGACTCCTGTATTTTTTGCTACAAAGGCTTCTCTTACCTTCTCTCGTTCTTCTGGAGGTACGTCAGTGGGTAACCGCTCTGGAGACCGAGGAGTAGGTCCATATGTTTTTAATAATTTCTCCAGCAGCGCGTCTTCCTTCTGTTCGCGAGAAGGGCGTGCGAAAACCTTTAGCCTGTTGACTGGCGAGCTTGGTAAATGATTACATGGATGGTACAGACGAATCAATTCCTCATCTCTTTCCTCATCTATTTTTGCCAGCTCCCATTTCAAAAAGGAAATTCGCTTTTCATACCATACGATCTGCCTCTGTATTCTCCTTCGAATCTGTCGTCTCTGTCTTTTCGTTGACATGGTATGGTCGCAACTGCACAGAGTGGAATATACCTCTAATAGAATTGCTATCTATATATCTAACCTCAAAGGTACAATTATGACTAATACGATTTATTCGATATGGGCCTTCGTATAGAGAGAGAAATTTGGCACATATCCCCTGGATAGCATCGGAAAGGTTACAAGCCTTGACCAATACCAAGTCACCCACGGCATATACCACCGGAGTTATCGATTGGTTGATCTTTTCTGCTCTATTTAAACCCTTTTTTGATATCTTTCCATACACGAGATGAATTTTTTCTTTATAAGGCACGTCCTTACGTGGCGGTAGTGCAACCCACTTTTCCCAAAATCGTGTGGGCTTTTTGTTAAACTGCAATTCGTACGGAGTCATTTCGGTGGTGTCATGGTAGCTCTCATTGATGGCTTGTTCAATAAATGGAACCAAATTCGCCCACTTTTTATGATTATCCGATATTAACGTTCTAAAGAACCGACCGATTTCTTTATTACTCCGTTCTACGATGTTACTTTTGGGATTGCGAATTGCCGAGAAAATTGGTTTAATTCCGGCTTCTATTAACCGACTTGTCCATTTTTTCGAAGTGAATTGAGCACCATGATCTACCTGAATTTGAATAGGCATGCCGTGTTTAGGGAAATAGTCTAAGAAGAGTTTATTAAGGACCGTTACGGTTGTAGCTTTCTTGATCGGGTATAGAACTAGATATTTAGTAAAAACGTCTAAAACTGCTAGAATATGGCGTACTCCTCCTCGACTAGGAGGTAATGGACCGTAAAAATCGATTGACAAGTGTTGTCGCGGAGACGTTGGAATTATTGGTTTCGTATAAGAAGCGGTGTTATGAGTATACGTCTTATTCCGCTGACAAGAGTCACAGGTGCGAATAATAGTCGCGGCTAATTTTCGAGCTTTAGGAAGGTAGAACGCTTCTGCAAACATTTGATAACATTTGGTTGTACCAATATGTCCAAATAATTCATGGATTTCGTTTATTGTCTTGATCGCGATGTCTTTTGTTAAAACCACCATTAATCTATCTATGGGACCTTTCATTAGAATGTTCCCTTGCAAAGAAAAATCTTTAATCTTCATGCCTTTTCGCAAATTGTCCGAAAGGATTTTTAATCGAGGATCTTTTTGTTGTTCTAGTGAAATATTAATGAGAAGCTTTCTTAAATTCGAGTCAGGAGGCCTCAGCGAATTCAGGGCGATGATAATATTCGGTGCTGGTGTGTTGGGCTTAACTAAACGACTGAAAGCGTCTGCCAGAATATTGCTATTTCCCGGAATATATTCAATAGTATAATTGTACTCGGATATCGCATAAATCCATCTGGTTAGGCGTCCACTTACAAATTTGCACGTCATTAAGAAACTAAGGGCTTGATGGTCTGATCGAATAATTATCCGGGAACCAAGAAGAAAATGTCTGAATTTTGATAGTGCCCAGACTATAGCCAGTAATTCTAATTCCGTCGTGAAATAGTTAAATTCGGAACCCTTTAATGATCTACTTGCGCACGCGACGATACGATGTTGTTGTTCTTCATCTAACTGACTTAGTATTGCACCCAAAGCATATCCACTGGCATCAGTTGTTAAAAAGAAAGGCTTTTCTCTAACCGCATGATACAAAAGAATACTTTCAGTGATAAGAGTTTTTGACATTTCAAAAGCCCTTTGGTGTTCATCTAACCATTTGAATTTTATTTCCTTTCTCAGTAAACTTAGTAATGGAGAGATTGTTTCCGCTAATAAGGGAGTAAATCGAGAGCAGAAATTAATCAACCCTAGATAACCCCGAAGTTGTCTAATGTTTTTCGGTGGAGTAAAATTTTGGATCCCCTGTACCTTCTCAGGGTCGGGTCGAATTCCGTGAATTGATAAAATAAAGCCTAAGAATTTAATTTCTTGCCGAAAAAAGACAAGTTTATCAAAATTGACTGTGATGTTATTTTTCGACAATTTATGAAAGACTTGTTCTAAATGCGACAGGTGTTCGTCGAACGAGTTTGAGAAAACTAGCCAATCATCAGCAAAATCTGCGATAAACTCATTAAAACCAGATGAAGTTGCTTCTGATGCTCTACGTAAAGCGGCCATGCTCACCTTGGTACCAAACGGAACTACCTTAAAATGATACGTTTTGCCGCGGTGTAAGAATCCCGTGTATTTGCGTGAGTCTTTGTGCAATTCTATCTGCCAAAAACTGGCAGTTAAGTCGATCGAACTCATAACCTCTACACCGTGTAGTTGAGACAATACTTGATCAATATCCTCTGGACCGTCATGATCATCTTGAAGAATTTTATTTAATTCCCGGGCGTCTAAGCAAAGTCTGATTGAACCGTTTCTTTTAATAACGGGTACTAACGGATTTATGTACGGGGTTGTGCTTCGTTCTATAATGTGTAAATCAAGCATTCTTTTTATTTCGGCATCAATTTTCTCTCGATATTGTACGGGAATTGGGTATGATTTATGAAAGTACGGAGCCTCGTTTTTTAATATGAATCTATATTGAAAATCGCGAAACCTTCCGGGTTTCTGGCTAAAAATATCTCGATATTTTAAGATTAAGTTTTTCAGTTTGGTCTTATCTTCCGGATCTCGAAACTCAATTGACTTTAACTTATCTTCAACTAGGTCAATCGTAAGATTCGTTTCTGAGCAGTGTGGATTCAGATTTTCTGTTTCTTTTGCCATATATTCTATATAATTTATAATTCTCCCGTCATTACCTTCTACTAGAGCCGAATTAAATGGAAATGAATGACTTAATTTGTTTTCTTTAGAATATATGATGCATTTCTTGTTGCCTGTGTCGATGACCAAATTCATTTTTACCTGCAAATCGATCCCGATAATGCAATTCTTAATTAACCGAGGGATAACAAGAAAAGTGGCGGATATTCTAAATCCATGTACATCGAGCTCAGCTAAAAATTGTCTCTTTATATTTACCGATTTTTCTCCTGTAAAACCTGTCACCTGTAAACCTGTAATTGGGAGGATCGGGCACGATTTAAAATGAGCTATATTTTCATTGAAAAATCTCTCCGAAACACAAGTGACTCTACTGCCCGTATCAATAAGGGCGGAGGTTGATATTCCCTGTATTGAAATCGTTATTTCCGGGCAAATTGTCAACGGAGGTTGGATAATTTGATCGTCATCATCTGAGAGTAAGAAAGTCACGCGCTTTATTAAATACCGAGTTACATGACCTCGATTCTTTGTCTATATTTGTGAGATAGGAGTGGGATGTTGCATCCAGAGTTGATCTAGCTTGAAATTTAAAACTTATTGGGGATCTATCCGAGGCCTCTGGTACAACCTTAATTAGTTTTCCGCATCATCATAACTCGCATCACGTTCGAACTCTTGGTCGTTTTGAGATACCTCGATTTCATTTATCTGGCGAGGTGTATAGCTATTATTTGTATCAGTTTGTCGAAATCGATTTCCTATTGGGCTTGGAGAATTCTCCCTTTGACGATTTGTAGCCTGACCACCTCTACCTGGGGAAAGGAATCTCCGCGGATAATTTTCGCGAGGAGTAGAAGAAAACGGTCTACCATTATGCTCAGTAGAAGATCGATTTGAATTGTCTGAGAAACTTACAAAACGAGTATTTCCGACAGAAGAATTAAGGCATTCCGATTGAATCTAAATTATCTAATAGCGAAATTAGTTGATCGACCGTTTGAATTCCCCGGGATGGGACAGCAATTTGTACTTGGTCGTCAAAGTGTCGGGACAAACATTCAACAACGGATTTCTCCGTCGGAGGATCGTCCAGCATAATAACTTCGTTGTAAAGCTTGAACACGTATTCGCTACGTGATAGGTTGCCGTCGGCTCGGTAGAAACCAAATTCTAAATTTCGCTTTACCTTAACTTGTACTTCGTTATTCCAATACCGATTTTTGAACCTATCCTCGAAGTCTTTAACAGAAGCTATTTGTGGCTCAATATGGTCCCACCAATCCTTGCATGGACCTTTTAATGATTGACTGAGCACATGTTTGAAATTTTCTCGCGTTGCATTAATCGCGTCTAAATATTTTATCATCGATGAAAGGTAACGCATCGGCTTTTCGTATATCGCTCCTTGAAAGGTTGGTAAATCTAACTTGAAAGGATATAGTATTTTATCATTGGTACCGACCCCTATTCTTCGCGTCGCTATCCGATTTACTTCCGCACGCGTATGCTGAATTTGATCGATACATGTTTTCACGTCTTTTTCGATTTCTTTGGTTTTATTACCTTGAAGCTCGGCTTGTTCAACCACCTTTTCCGCTAAATCGCGTAGTCCGATAAGCCAATTCGTGTGCATCGTTACTTATTCGCGATATATACTCTATATCGGTTTCATGTTGATTCAGTTGTTCGGTACGTTTGTCGCCGACTTCAATTAATTTAGCGTTCCAGGACGCAAATTTCGAGAATAAAAGATCTAGCTTATCAACGCGGCCTTCTAAATCTTCCGTACGTGTTTCCATTTTTTTATTACGCGTGCGTAGTGTTAACAAGATCTGCGATAACTCATGTCGCATTTCTTTAAAAGGATCCTGCCCCCCGGCTGGACCTAGCGAAAAAATCTCGCCCCCGCGTTTCTGACATCGTACGCCCTCGAGAGGCGTGATGTGGTGATCCCGTTCGCGAATCTGAGTCGATCCCTTCCGGTGTATTGGTTACTTTCGGAGACGACGTGAGCCCTATATGCATATTGCCTTGATCGTTCAAATTCTTTTTCAACGGGTGGGTTTTTGCATCTGATTGTACAACAGGAGCCCCCTCTCTGTTTCTCGGGCTATCAGATGCCACGGAATCGGACGATCCCGATTGTTTAGACGCGGCCTTGCATTCTCAAGCATCGCGTGCCCTTTTCAGCGTGGGTTGCACTGCCCTGGGAGAACCTGCTAGCTAGCTTAGCCTTGGCCCTGCTGCCTCTTCCGCGTGCATTCGATTTATTTGTCATTTTAAAGTTCCCTTTTACAAATCGTTCTAAAGCTTAGTAATTCAACGTATCTTTCTCTCACACTTGGTAGACTAATCAGCTCGTTACAAACTAAAGCATGTATTTTACTTAATTTTCATTTATCTCTTTTATTTTTGTTTTACCACCTTTGTTCCACATTCCCCACAAGGGATGCCAAATCTGCAACGTTTTCGCTTCTCCTTATATGCTTTATTAAATAATTACCTTGTCTCCTTTGGGCGTAGGTGCTGCGAAACGTTGAAGGTGTGGTTTAGGCCGTGAAATACGGTTAAGAAGGTTACTTAATAATGTAAAAAGAAGAAATGATGTAACAAAAAGAAATAGTTAACAATAAAAAAAAACTATTGACTGAAAGTTATTATTGAAAATCGTTAAGCGATTTACTATCGAGCAGTTGTATATAAAAAAAAATATAGTTAAGGAAATAATGATTTTTCCCGTTGGCCAACCACTGTTTAATATTATTAATTATTTAATCATATCGGGAATGTGGATATTGATTAAGATAGCAATGAGAAAGAAAGAGATGGCTTATTTATAAATGTATATCTTTTTTTTTTATTAATTTAATTGATTTATTACTACATGTATATATACATATATATGTAAAAAAATGAGTACTTAAACACCTTGAAATTATCTGTATCTATATATTTTCTTTTCCTTTTTTTTTTATTAATTTACTACTGCTGCCATTTGTAAGAGCGAGCCTCGCTTATGTGTGGAAGAAAAGATTACATAAATTATCTTAGTTTGAATATAAAATTATTCTTACGAATCATTTATTGATAGCCATTAATTAAATATGAAAATACAAATAATTAATTGAAATTTATTTTAAATTAAGAGTTCTTGTAAAGGGGAACGATTTATTCTATCCGATATAAAAAAAAAGAAATTCTAACGGTTAATAAGGAATGGATGAATTGTAAATTACTTAGAGCCGCGCACTTTTGGAAAGGAGGTATTTGAGGCCGGCAAAAACCTGGAGACCCTTTGGGTTCAAGAACGTTAGGCCTAGGGCCGACGAACAATCCCGGTCATACAGGGAGAGTCGATGACTCGTTTTACTTTGCCTTGCGGGCTCGGGTTAGTAGTAGGATTTATATAAAAAATAGAAAAAATGTAATATAATATCATCCTAAGGGCTCGCCGAAGCTTGCCCACCCAGTTTGGCCTATTGGCGTAATCCTGGGGGATAATAATTATATTATTGACACTAATATGTCTTACATATGACTCCTTTATTCCTTGGCTATTGTTGGACGTGGATGGTCTGCTGGGAGCGCCTTCCTTGCGTTGTCCAACCGTTCAGCAGATCGATCGTTCGAGAGAGAGAGTAAAAAAAAAGAGAGTGTTCTCCGTCCCTATGAGCGCGGTAATATGCTCTCTACCGAGAGTCGGCGGCGCGACAAAGTACCGCTTGCGCAAGGCTTAATTTACATAAAAGTCCCAAAAACCTAGCGCATCCCTACTCGGCTATGTTGTTTCCGCACCGCGCACCACTTTGTCTAAGCTCGCGGAGAGAACCCCCCCCCCGACCGCGAGAGAGTCTAGCTTAGACAGAGAAGGTACTTGTGACGTGAATATAGTCAAACTGGGCTTTCTATAGTTTCTTATAGGTCTGGAAATACTAACTAAAATATAATATTCTTTTGTAGCCCGTAGAAAATTAACGCGCTCTCTAAAGTGGTGCTATGCGGCGCGGGTTTCGGGCGTTCGCGCGTACCGAGACCTTCAAATATCCGCATACCAACGCGCGAAAATAAAAACTTCCCCTTTTTTTTCTTTTTCTTGTTTTTCTTTTAGAGACGAATCGCCTGGAGCCCGGGTATCGGTTCGTATGTAAGATATCAGTACCTTGCAAGAGGTATCCAGAAGTTCTCCTGAATTTTTTCAGATTTTTTCTGGGCCATTATTTTAAGTTATAGAGAGTCAAAGTTGACATTTTAGCACTTTTTTGCATTATATGCCCATTTTCATGAATTTTTAGCTCACAGGGGATGCATTTTACACTAAAAACATAAGTATGACTTTTTTTGTAAAATTTTCCGAACTTTTCATTAAAAATACTTTTAAAGACATAAATGTATGCTGTCACACTCTTGTAAGCCATTTAAACCTTAAATAGTGAAAATCAGCAATTCTGCTCCGGACTCTGGTAACCTAATACTGTCTAAAAGATGTCTTTTTATAGTCAGAAACTGCCTAAAAATTTCCAGAGTGGGTCTAAATCATTAAGATCACTTATAGTCAAAATATCCGGGAAAAGTGCCCGAAATATTAATAGAAATGTATATTTGTTGCCTTATAACGATGAATCTATTACCATGATCATTGCAAAAAAATTTGTGCACTTACCTTGGAATGGTAGAAAAGTATCTCCACTTGTTTCAGTATCCATCTAATCCCCTGTAAGCTGCTAAAAATACAAATATTATTATAAAATAAAAAAAATTATTTTTTAAACATTTATAATGCTGGATTTTTAGTTTTACATCCCTTACAAGAATTATAATACTAATCTGAAGGATTCCTATAAAAGTATAAACATTATTATTATTATTATTCAGCAATACATTGTTTAGATTTCACAAACTTGTTACTGTCACGTTATCATATTATTCATTATAATTATATATCCGATTTATTTATATATCTTTTGTATTAAATACGTATATTCAGTTATTGTAATAATGATGTTTATATATTTATAGTAATCCTTCAGATTAGTATTATAATTCTTGTAATTGATGTAAAACTAAAAATTCAGCATTATAAATGTTTAAAAATTAATTTTTTACATTTGTATAATAATATTTGTATTTTTAGCAGCTTATAGGGGATTAGATGGATACTGAAACAAGTGAAGATGCTTTTCTACCACTCCAAGGTAAGTGCACAAATTTTTTTGCAATGATCATAGTAATAGATTCATCGTTATAAGGCAACAAATATACATTTTTATTAATATTTCGGGCACTTTTCCCGGATATTTTGACTATAAGTGATCTTAATGATTTAGACCCACTCTGGAAATTTTTAGGCAGTTTCTGACTATAAAAAGACATCTTTTAGACAGTATTAGGTTACCAGAGTCCGGAGCAGAATTGCTGATTTTCACTATTTAAGGTTTAAATGGCTTACAAGAGTGTGACAGCATACATTTATGTCTTTAAAAGTATTTTTAATGAAAAGTTCGGAAAATTTTACAAAAAAAGTCATACTTATGTTTTTAGTGAAAAATGCATCCTCTGGGAGCTAAAAATTCATGAAAATGGGCATATAATGCAAAAAAGTGCTAAAATGTCAACTTTGACTCTCTGTAACTTAAAATAATGGCCCAGAAAAAATCTGAAAAAATTCAGGAGAACTACTGGATACCGATAAAACATATTCCCACAGTTATAGCAATATTTATTTTTTTCATCTTCGATGTCACAGAGAACCACCCATATATATATATATATATATATATATATATATATATATATATATATATATATATATATATATATATATATATATATATATATATATGACGGAAAAGTATAATGAGCATATAAGTATGTTAAGAGTTCAAATTGTGTTAGGTAGTTAAAGGAAGTAGTATTAATAGTACTCTAAAAAAACCACTTTGTTACGTTGTTTGTGATCAAATCGACTATATCAAAATAATTTTAATCCTCTTTAATTAAACCTTTCATCAATCAAAAGTAGCGTCTCAAATTTTAGAAAAAACACTTTCGTTGATTAATTTCTCTAATAATAAGATGTTACTCTTGCTAATATCAAACTACGTTGTTCTATCAAAAATTATATTATTATTTAATTAATTGAATTTATGGAAACGTTCCTCTTTCCTAAAGACGTTGTCTATTGTACGCGGTGTTTCTTTTGCAAGCCAATTCGTTTAAAATGTAATATTAACAGTTTATCTTATTTTATTATACTAACTAAATTCATTTTAGTTACATAGGTCAAAAAATGACACACTCGAACAGTTAACTCATGCTAAGTTATCAAAATTTATTAAAGTAAAGATTTGATTTATAAATTAGGTTTTGTTTTTTACTCATTGTTGCAGAGCAAGTATTTAACATACTATCAGATGCTTATGTCTAGGATAATGCAGATTATAACGATTTATCATGTGACAATGACTATAAGCGTATAATGGAATTGAAGACATAATATGAATTTACATACCATCCTGATGCTTTTAACGATGCAATTAATAGTTTGACAAGAGAACCTGCAACATACAATAACATAAATTTAATTATATTTATTATATAAATTATTATGTAAAATCACATAGTTATACAATATCTTAATTTAATAATTTCAAATAACTAGAAAAAATTAAACCAAAGTAAACACGTAGAACTTACTTCTTTTTCCGGAAATCCTTACAATTTGGGATAGAATGATCATAAAATTGATTAACAAAATCATAAGAACATATGTTAGAAAATGATTAATGTATCAGTATGAATGAAGATGCAAAATGTATGACTCAAAATTATTAAATTTTAATAAATCAATATAATTAGAGATTTATAGTTGATCAAATATAAAAAAAACTTATGATTTAATACCCAGAACAGATGCGGCCATTCCCAGTTTTTAGGCACCACCGCTACACGGGAGAGCCTTATATTTTCATCATCGCAAAATGTGTCATGCATCGAAATACACCAGATAATGGGTTGTAAGAGAAATGTATGCGTATTAGACCTGATTTGAGGCCCTCCCTAAAATGTATGTATGGATGTATATATGTGTTCGGTTGCGTGTGTTCGCGCGTAAAGAAGGAGCAAGTCTGGGAAAATCAGACAAGAGTGAAGAAAGCACAATACACCGGTTCGCCTTTCCAGCACTGTATTTAACAATAACAAAATGTGTTTACAACTAAGAAGCTCGAAATTAAAACTAACAATTACAACTAAGTATTTAAACGCCAGAGCTGTAGCGAGCGCGCCAAGTTGCGGTGGTCGGCTTTTGTACACGATGTTTCTCGGTCGAGAGTTGCGCGAGAAGTGGGGAGAGAGGCTAGAACACGGCGCGCGGCTTAATTCTCTGCTTGCGCGGCCGGCGATCTCTCTCTATTGTCGGTAAGGAGGAAGTCTGTGATTGGGGCAGCTCGATCCGAGGTGCCACATATGTATGTAATCATGTATCTCAGATAACTTTGTCAATTTTTGACCGATTTACCTGAAATTTATAGGCTGATTTCGTCATAGTGTAGTTAGATAATGGTCCTATTTTCAGATATATAGCACTAAAACACTTCAAGTTATGGCATTTTTTTTAATTGCTTAGAAACGGTTATGTAGCATTATCTTGAAATGTACTAATCCTACATAAAAACTTCATACGGACGAAATGTTCCTTCAAAATAACAAAACTATTTGCTTAAAAAAAAATTGAATTTTACGTTCTGCATAAAGTAGGCTCTCTTTTCTCTTCGCCCACTATGGTTGGTGGAATTTCCCAGGGAATGGTCTTTTTAGAAAATTAAACAAAATTTATAGGCGTTTCGTCCTCGCTCTCCAGTTTGGACTCCTCAGTAAAGAACTGGAGATCATACGTTAGACGCATGTCGCAAGATGAACTGCGACGCCAGCAAGATGTTCTGCGGCTATATATGGGCGGCTCTCTGTGACATCGAAGATGAAAAAAATGAATATTGCTAAAATTGTGGGAATATGTTTTAGAGGTATCCTGTATTTCTCCTGAATTTTTTCAGATTTTTTCGGGACCATTATTTTAAGTTACAGAGAGTCAAATTTGACGTTTTAGCAATTTTTTGCATTATATGCCCATTTTCATGAATTTGTAGCTCCCAGGGTATACATTTTTCACTAAAAACATAAATATGACTATTTGTAAAATTTTCTAAATTTTTCATTAAAAATACCTTTAAAGTCATAAATGTATGCTGTCACACTCTTGTAAGCCGTTTAAACCTTAAGGGGGTATCCTCGTATAGATCGATCAAAAAATCGATTTTTTTTATTACATAAGTCGATAGTATAACATGTCAATAGTATGCTGTTAAAATTTTAAAGTGAAATTCGTAGCTGTTTCGATGCTATGGCTATTTGAACGAGTAACACGGCAAAACATCAGAACGGAGAGCGCATCCAAGGAAGCTCGATTGGTCAAAAAAAGGAAAACTGCATCTGAAAATCAGCATTTCGAAGAACAAAAAAGGCTTGTTTATGGAGCAGGTATTGCTGAATAGTACAAAAGTCGATTAGTAGGTGTAAGTATGAAAAAATTCTATTAAAAAATAATATATTGTATACCGCGAATATTAAACGTGTTTTTCTCGAAAACTCAATTTTTCGATTTTTCAAATTGGCGCCACTGATTACTCAGCGAGTTTTGAAGCTATTAAAAAAAATATATACCATTTTAAAGGAAATTTAATTAGCTAGTCGACAAACCTAAAGGATTTTGTTTTAAAAAATTATTTAATAACTCTTCTGTAATAATAAAAAAAACTTTTATGAATTTTTTTTCAAAAGTCCGCCATTTTTTCAAACTTTTTTTGACATTTCAAATTTAGGTAAGTGGACGAGGAATTGGTATAATAATGTCAAAAAACTTTGTTTCTTATGTTTCAGAATGACACAGCAACAACGAAACATGGCGCCAATTGAGACCAAAAAAAATATATTTTCACCTTGAATTTGATTACGTGGCTCACCTAATTAACATTATGTATATATCAAAATTTTTTATGTTTCTACAAACTATAAGAAACTACGTAAATAAAATTTAAAATAAAAATATTGAATAGTTTCTTTTAAAAAAATTCCTAAAGTTTGTCTTCATTTTTCGCGAACTATATGAGGATACCCCCTTAAATAGTGAAAATCAGCAATTCTGCTACGGACTACGGATTTTTAGTCAGAAACTACCTATAAATTTCCAGAGTGGGTCTAAATCATTAAGATCACTTATGGTCAAAATATCTGGGAAAAGTGACCGAAATATTAATAGAAAGGTATATTTTTTGCCTTATAACGATGAATCGATTAGCATGATCATTGCAAAAAAATTTATGCACTTACCTTCGAGTGGTAGAAAAGTATCTCGACTTGTTTCAGTATCCATGTAATCCCCTGTAAGCTGCTAAAAATACAAATATTATTATACAATTATAAAAAATTAATTTTTAAACATTCATAATGCTGGATTTTTAATTTTACAACCACTTTAAGAATTATGATACTAATCTGAAGGATTACTATAAATATATTAATATTATTATTACAATAATTGAATATCCGTATTTAATACAAAAATTATATAAATAAATCAGATCTAAGATTATAATGAGTAATATGTTTACGTGAAAGTGACAAGTTTGTGAAATTCAAACAATGTATTGCTGAATAATAATGTTGATACTTTTATAGTAATCCTTCAGATTAGTAGTATAATTCTTGCAAGGGTTGTAAAACTAAAAATCCATCATTAAAAAGGTTTAAAAAATTAATTTTTTATAATTGTATAATATTATTTGTATTCATAGCAGCTTACAGGGAATTAGATGGATACTGAAAAAAGTGGAGATACTTTTCTACCACTCCAAGGTAAGTGCATAAATTTTTTGCAATGATCATTCTAATAGATTCATCGTTATAACGCAACAAATATACATTTTTATTAATATTTCGGGCACTTTTCCCGGATATTTTGACTATAAGTGATCTTAATGATTTAGACCCACTCTGGAAATTTTTAGGCAGTTTCTGACTATAAAAAGACATCTTTTAGACAGTATTAGGTTACCAGAGTCCGGAGCAGAATTGCTGATTTTCACTATTTAAGGTTTAAATGGCTTACAAGAGTGTGACAGCATACATTTATGTCTTTAAAAGTATTTTTAATGAAAAGTTCGGAAAATTTTCCAAAAAAATTCATATATATGTTTTCAGTGAAAAATGTATACCCTGGGAGCTACAAATTTATGAAAATGGGCATATAATGCAAAAAAATGCTAAAACGTCAAATTTGACACTCTGTAACTTAAAATAATGGTCCCGAAAAAATCTGAAAAAGTTCAGGAGAAATACTAGATACCTCTAAAACATATTTCCACAATTTTAGCAATATTCATTATTTTCATCTTCGATGTCACAGAGAGCCGCCCATAGATAGCCGCAGAACATCTTGCTGGCGTCGCAGTTCATCTTGCGACAGGCGTCTAACGTATGATCTCCAGTTCTTTACTGAGGAGTCCAAACTGGAGAGCGAAGACGAAACGCCTATAAATTTTGTTTAATTTTCTAAAAAGACCATTCTCTGGGAAATTCCACCAACCATAGTGGGCGAAGAGAAAAGGGAGCCTGCGTCATGTCAAAAGTAAAGCTTTAGTTCGGTAAGACCGAAGAATATACTTATATAAAACTTTTTGCTATTATACACTCTTCTCTTAGTGTATGAAAGAATCTTCAATTCATTGTATATCTGGGTAATGTGTTCGTATTTCTTCACCAGAAAGATCAAGAAAGAGACCTGGACAAAAATCTAAGTAAGGCAATACTGGCGCCTTAACTAAGACAAGCTTGGTACTCTCTGGAAGACAATTGCTTGCTTTTCTTAGGCGTGAGGGAGCACAGTGAAACATTCTGGCTGTTACAGTGCACTGCGATCGCCAAGACAACGAAGAGTCGAGAATGACACCGAGAATTCAAAGAGAGGGGCATATGTCGATTTTATCACCACCAAAAATAATATCTGGTAAGGTTGACTCTCTAAGACAATAGCTAAAATTTCTGAATCCTAACCAGATGGCCTTAGTTTTACGTGTACTAATCGCGAGTTCACTATCTGTAGCCCACTGTGCTATTCGTTGCAGATTAAAATTGATAAGTTGAGTTACATCGGCAGAACATTAAAACGTCCACGAGCATATATTATAAACTCATCGGCATATAAATGATACGAGTAATCGACTAAGAATGATGGCAAATTATTTATGAACAATCAGAATAACGACGGTCCCAGGATCGAGCCCTGGGGAACGCCTTGGACTCTATGAAGAGTAGCAGAACGCTCAAAATTAACCGAGTCAACGAACTGCGACCTGGAAGACAAATACGATAAGATCTAAGCTATTGTTAGGTCGGAAAAGTTATAGTACTGTAATTTGTCGCACAGCAGTTCAATATTGACAGTATCAAACGCTTGTTTGAAGTTTATTGAAATCAATAGAGTAACAAACCCGTCATCTACATTCTGTCTAATATCATCAATTGATTGGATCGTGCGTGTATATACACTACGGTGTTTCCGAAAGCCGGATTAGAGGTCGTCTAAAATTCCTAAGTTCTTCACATGGTCTGAGATTTGTTGATAGGCAACAAACTCGAGCAGCTTCGAAGTAGCACATAATATACTTATAGGTCGAAAGTCCTCGACTACAGTCGGTTGCAACACTTTCGAGAGAGACCAAATAAGAGCGGTTTACTACTGCATAGGAGGGAGAGATTTATTGATTGAACATTTTATTGGGTAGTAGGGGTAAAACCCCGTATACACATAAGGTTACATAAAACGGAGCGCATATAAAATAAAAATAAATTAACAACAGATAAATATTTAAAACACAAATAAAAATGTAACAATATAATAAAATAGAACAAGTGCGACGAGACGTCGTTGCAATGAAATAAATAATACTTAATGTATTATATTATTTCGTAGTATGTATCTTATATTGTATGTAATATTATATCTTAAAATCTCGCACATTGTTATTGTTTCGTGCGTTGCCTCTTCAAGGCCACGAAACACGCGTGTTTATGTCGACGACCGAGGATGTGTGCGAGCATCCGTATATACAATTGTTATTGTGTGTGTGTGTGTGTTAGATACTTTTTGGGAATGCGACAATTCCCGAAAAGCTCAGTACGCTGCCGGTCTTGACCGCGACAGCATTATCCTTTACACATCGTCACGTTAGTTTCGCGCGCCACGGGAAGTACCGGACCGGTTCGTCCGTGCTCCGGGAAGCCGTACGTGAGTGCTTGTGAGTTCGTGTAAGTGCAGTGCGAAGGACCAGATACCTCGGGTTGAGTGTTCTCCGAGGTAGGCGAATCGCCGCGGCATCCTGCAGATCACCGTCGAGGACGACGGGAAACCGGGCCGACTCCACCGGCCAGCAGACGTCGGGGCGCCGACGGACACCAGGGCCTATGGACAACCCAGCCCGGTAAGTTCCCGACATTGGTCGGTATACATTAGGTGTGTTGTGTGAGTGTGCACGTATGTTTGTTCGGTAGCACACCGGTGCTACCGAAACCGTTTGGGTATTGCGCGGGGCGAGCACGGGGGCAGCCCCTGCTTGCCGCGTATATACTATGCGACCGGGAGAACGCCCCGTTAATTATTGTCGGGCACCTCCGTGTAAATTATTGAATAAATACTTATTTGTTTATTTTAATATAACGGTCGCGTTATCATTTAATTATAAATTAACCCGCAATTAATCATTCCCGATTTTCCCACCACGTGTGTCGGTACGTAGGAGATCGTCCTATCTCCGCTACCGTGTCCCGGCGGGTTAACTTATTAACCCACGGCGACGACAAAGACGCGTTCTTCGGGGCCGTCGTCCCTGTATTAATAAATAAATAACTTGTAACTGGTATTAGGACGAAATACCACGTTACACAAGGTAAAATCAAAAACAATATAAGATAAAATAAATATACTTAAAAGATAAATATCAAATAATATTATAATAATAATATAAAATATAAAATATAAAATATAAATATAAAAAACAAAAGTAAAATAACAAATTTTTTTTTAATTATTTTAACGTCGCTCTTTTTATGCTCCAAAACCGGTGCTAATCAACGACGGTGGTCATACAATGTCTTGGTGAAGAAAGCACTTGTTGAAAATACATTCGCCAGTGGTGCTTGTATCAATCGGCCGGGGCCGGGAATCGAACCTGGGACCTCCACATTACGAGCCCGACGCCCTACCGACCGAGCCATCGCAGGCCAATAACAAATTTTGCGTAATACAAATTAAGTTACAGATAAAGATGAAGGCCAGCCTCCATCCATAAGAGCCGAAAATACATAGAAATAAATAAAATAAATACATATACATTTACAAATAGTGACTATCGGTAGCACGACATATACAATAAATTAAAGTTCAGGCAAAGGAGGGTATGCGATCCTCTCGTTACTAACCCTCACTTCCCAAGCCTGTCGATCGAGCTCAGAAAGGTAGGATGCCAAAGCGGATTTAAATGGAGTAAATAGGAGCGGGTCAAAGTTGATAAAAGGTACATGATTAATGAAGGAGAGGCAGTGATTATGAAAGAATCGAGACGAGAATGAAGCATCGTGCAAAATGAAGTGACGGGTAATGTAGGATGGGGATTTGTGCGAGATGATATTATAGGCACTACTACTGATGAAAAGAGATCTCCTGAGCTTGACCGACACCCACCCCAGCTTGAGACGGTACAGTGTTACATGTTCGCGCCAAGGAATGTTCCCCCACACAAAGCGAACGCACGCATTTAATAGGCGCTGGAGTCTGAGATTCTTGGTAGCGTCTAAGTCATAAAAAGACCGCGCACGCGTAGTCAAAGTGCGGAAAAACAAGCACCTCAACAAGACTCTTTCTATTTTGACGTGAGAGCGCACGTTTAAAAATTCTTAAGGAGTGTAGAACTCCATGGACCCGCTGCGACACCTAACGATTTGACTTCAGACTCATAGTCAAGAAAATTACTATCTATTAAGACCTTCGGGGCAGTGTCCAAGTCATTGAGCGAAATAAAGGCTTGACTACTCAAGATCATCACATTCGTCTTTTTCATGTTCAAATTTAATCCATTCGACCTCGCCAAGTTATTCACCGCATTGGCATCTTCTGAAATTTTCTGGACTCCCTGGACGAGGTCACCAGGGTAGAAAGAGTGGTAGATCTGGGTGTTATCCACAAAGGTAATGTGATCTGAATATTTTAAGACTCGCGGTAGGTCGTTTATAAAAATCTAAAATAATAGTGGGCCCAGGACACTGCCCTGCGGAACCCCCCTAGAAGTGCCAAGCCAGGCCGAGCTGAGGGGAGTGAATCGAAAGGCTGAGTAAGATATAGATGTATAGTGAATATTGAGCTGATCGAGTGAGAAAATATTGACAGGTGATTGAGTTGGTTTAGTAGCAAGATCCATGTTCCACGCGACCAAATCCTCTTTACAACCAGCAATGATTTCATAAGATCTAATGCGCTATAAGCTGGCGGGGGATTACGCACAACAGGTCAAGCCATGTATAGGATGAATAGGTAGATGAATGAGTATGATGAGTAGGATCAGATTTAACGAGAAAGAGGTTTAGTGTGTCTAAGTAGAACTCCAACATGGCGGACAACCCATCTTTACTACACATGTTAATGTTGAAATCTCCGGTCATAACAACCTGGTCGCAAGTATGAAGAAAATTAGCCAATGAATCAAAAATTTTTGATGGGTAGGCCGTTGTGGACCTCCTATAAACCATACAGAAAAGCAGCGAACCAGTTGTACTGTATATTTGGAAAATCATAAATTCTGGGGAGTTGGAAAATAAAGGGTCAGAGTGAGCCACAAGCCTAAAATCGAGATTACTTCTGATGTAAGCTGCAACCCCCCCCCCCCTTACCAATTCGATCCAATCCGTGTAGTGCATAATTAGGAAGGCCCAGCATGTCAGTGGAGTCATGTCTTGTGAGGAAAGTTTCAGTAAGAGCAATAATATCGTGATTAAAAGGAAGAACCAGTGATTCTTCGATGGATGAAAATTGAGTTTTTAAGCGGTTTATGTTGAAATGAAAAATGGAGAATGGAGTGTTAGTAGATGATGAAACCTGGCCAGCCAAACCTCATTTCAATGAAGGAGATTTGGGAGTTAAAAGGTTAAGAATGTTCAATGCAGAACGTACCGGAAGGAGCTGCCCTCCCTTAGTTTTACGCATATATGCAGTATAATTCTTAATTAAAGGTCTCGTGTAACTCAAGTCAGCAGATCGATGAAGCGCTTTAGATCAAAATTCATGCAGCTGCTTGGGCCATAACGCACGCAAAAAAAGGAATGAAGCTCCACCCGCACCAAAGAGTGAATCCGCCGAAATTCCCTTAAGAAGACGCGCCCTCTCCAGAATAAGGTCTCTGGTTGAGGGGGAAGAAACCCGGAACACAAGCTCTTTGGTACAATTAGCAGTAGAAGTCGAGGATGCCGATTTTGAATCCTTATTAATTGGACTATTTCGGACAAGCCAGAGACGAGTCTTGATTACCTGCGAGTTAACCCGGGGAAGATAGTTGAAGATAAAATTTTCTCGATGACCTCCCCCGATCGGAAATAACCAGGTTACTAGAGACACCGAGAACCAATACCTCGCAAGTGTCATTCATGGAGGACAAGGTAGACTCCGACTGATTGGCCTGAACCTCATAAATTAAACTGCAGATGTCATCGTTCGCACTTTCCACAGCTCCCAGGCAAACCTCTCCTCAGTAGTTGCTTCGATCTGCAAAACCCGGGTATTAAGGTCCCTAATTTCGTTAGCCAGCTCCTGAAGTGACGATTCAATGCGCGAGACCGTACGCTCAAGATTCGACTCGATATGGCTCGCGAACTCCGAGAAAAGAGCGGCCATGTCCACGGTGCTGGTCGTCTGAGCGGACAGGCCGGAGCATCTCCCAGTGAGCCCGGCGCTGCGAGGTTGCTTAGCAACCTGCGCACATGGCAGCAAAGTGGGCGAGGCGACGCGCATGGCTGTCCCCGCGGTGGGGGTCACTATAGATTGCGTGAAGTCTGGAGCAAGTTTGCTTTCGAACAGCAGTCCTGGGAGGTGCTGCCCTCTCTTGCGACGTGGGCAAGGTAGAAGTCCTTGCGAGTCGGCAACAACGAGGCTCGTTTGAGTCCGGTATTAGCGTAAAGTAGTTTGCGTGAATACAGTTACCGCACCAAGAGCATACCTCCGCATGATCCTTTTTAATGATCCTATGGCTACAAACGAAACACGTGTTGCGCGAAACCGGTTGCATTGCCAACGGATGTAATTGAGACATTGAAAATATCAAAGAGACCCTGACGAGGAGATGAACCTTTAGTACAGGTGGTGACCGGTAGAGGCGCTGCGAAGACAGAGCGCAAAAATTTGCCGCTGATGAACCGCCAATTTGCAGAACGAAGAATCCTAACCTCTTTGAATTGATAACCTTTCCGAGGAAATAAAAGGATTCCTGGGCAATAAAAAATACCAGCTATTATTTTAAATAGGAGCGTCAGGTATACCCCCCTGAAAGAGAGAGAGATACAGAGAGCAAGAAAGTAAGAAAAAGAGATAACTATAACTACAAAAGTAAATGCAGTTGCCGGTATACATTTTTTATTTTTTAATTATAATATTCAAAGAATGTAAAAAACAAGTTAAATAAATGTTTATTACTTCGTTTACATTATTGAAATTGTAATATTTAGTTTACTTATTATATATATTTTTAAAATGCATCAATGAAAATGATGTTATTTGAGTGGATAATAATAGTTTTCTTTCTTAATAGTACTAATAATTCAATAATTAAAAATATAAATTTTCTCGCCAGGCAAAAGTTTTTAAATTAATATAGAAATTTTGTCGGTCTTGCTGAGCTAACGACTAACGACTCTAAGAACTCCAAGTTGCTCGCTCGAAAAGGCACGAGAATTCGCCGCGTATCAATCCCGAGGACAACATTATGAAGGCCACAAGCCGCCAGACATAAACCAAAAGGAGAAAGAAGAGGCAAATAAAATACGAAGTTACAAAATTCAAAATATTTCAAATAAGAAAGAAAGAAATTTTAAGTCTATGTGTTTCGTCTTGAGACCGTCCGCCAGAACTCATCAGTGGGGCTCTGATGTTAGGGGGCACTATTCCATCCACAATCAGATTTTCCACCTTATGTGTACTTATATAGACTCCGTTCATTCGTTCTTACGATACCGAAATTTAAGTTTATCATTATTTTGATTCCATAATATTGTCTTGTGTGTCTGGGGCAGGGACCGTCTGCGCCCTATTGATGAGTTCTGGCCGACGGTCCCAAGACGAAACACATAGACTTAAAATTTCTTTCTTTCTTATTTAAAATATTTTGAATTTTATAACTTGGTATTTTATTTGCTTCTTCTTTCTCCTTTTGGTTTATGTCTGGCGGCTTGTGGCCTGCATAATGTTGTCCTCGGAATTGATACGCGGCGAATTGTCGTGCCTTTTCGAGCGAGCGACTTGAAGTTCTTAGAGTCGTTAGACGTTAGCTCAGCAAGTATTAATTTAAATAACTCAATAATTATTTACTAGCTAAAATCCTCGCTCGCTCATGCTAATCCAAAATAATAACCCAAAATAATTAAAAAAAAATATAGGATGCTTTATAAAAAAAACCCGATTGCCGAAATTCCCCATAATATCAAACAGAATAATTACTGATGCAGTAATTAATGCCAAAGGAAAGCATTTGAAGTATATCTATATATATTCAAAATTTGTATATATAGATATACTTGCAATGTTAAAAATGAAACTTTGTCGGTTAATTTTGGCTTTTCCTTTCATTTCCCGAAAATCATTTTTTTTGCAAATGAAATATCGCTAGTAAAAGTAAAAGATAAGGCATGATTTATACGTCTTGGAACGTCTTTATACTTATTGGCGGACTCCTTTATTGTATTTCATCGATGACCCTGGAGGTAGTGGTAAAAAGCTACTTACACAATGTAATTATACAGTATTTAATTTCGTATAAAATACCATTAATTACAATGGCGTGGACTGGTATAGTTGCAAAATTATTAATTAATGGCAAAACAGTCCATAGTATATTTAAGTTACCATTGCATATTAATGAAGAAACAATTTGTAACATAAATCCTAATTCTAAACAAGGAATTTTTTTAAAAAATATAAAAATTATAATATGGGATGAAATATCAATGGTTTCAAAATATGCTTTGGAAGCAATTGATAGATTTTTTTAAGATATTTGTAAAACTAATCTACCTTTTGGAGGAAAAGTAATAATAACATCTGGCAACTTCAGACACACTCTACCAACAATTCGACATGGAAACAGAACTAAAATAGTAGAATCTTGTGTAAAAAAGAGCTATTTGTCGTATATTTTTCAAAATATTCATTAAAACAAAATTTAAGATTACAAAATTCAGATAATGAATTTAAATATTGGTTACTTGGCATAGGAGAAAACAAAAATGCAACAAAATTTGAATTACAAAATAATGTAAGAAAGATTCCAAAAAGTTTTATTTGTGAATCAGATTTAATAACAGAAATTTTTGGATGTAATATCAATATGGTGGAAAAACACTCGCCCACAAAGTTATATTATCATCATTAAATGCAGATGTTCTGAAAATTAATCATGATATACTAGAAAAAATTAACGAAGAAAAACATACATATAACAGTGATGATAGAATTGAAAGCGATTTAAATGACAAATTAAATAAAACAATACCAACAGAATTTTTGAATACTTTAACTCCAAATGGACTTCCGCCTCATAAGCTGATGTTAAAAAATGTAGCAATAGTTAGTTGTTTAAGAAATTTAAATATTAACGATAGTCTTTGTAATGAAACAAGATTAATAATCGAAGACATGAAACATAAAATTACTGCAGAAATAATAACAGGAAAAAATTCTGGTAAAATAGTTTTTTTTATTACCACGTATTGATTTAAAGCCATCATTAGATGAAATACCATTTAAATGGTAAGAAGACGATTTCCTATAAGGATAAGTTTTGCTATGACAATAAATAAATCACAAGGTCAATCATTTAACAATGTTGGATTGCATTTAAATACTCCTATTTTTAGTCATGGACAACTATATGTAGCATTACCAAGAACAACTTCCACAAAACATTTAAAAATATTTATTAACAATAAATCTCCTTACAATAACAATAATAATAATGAAATTAATTTAAATTCAAGCAAAACAAAAAACTTGAAAACTTTTTTACAAAAAACATAGTATACACCGAAATATTTGACAATTAGTAATAATTAGAAAATGTATGATGAATATTTAATTTTTTGGTTGAGTAATCACCATCACTTGTTTTCATACATCATACAAACTAATGCCTAAGTAATCGCTGTCACATTTTTTCATACAAACAAATTAAACAATAAATATAAAATAAAAGATGTATGACGAATATTTAATTATTTGGTTGAGTAATCGCCACAATATGTTTTCATACAAACTACTTAAAGAATAATAAAAGTAAAATAAAATATTTATGATAAATAATTAGTATTTTGCCTGAGTAATCGCTTTCACTATTTTCATACAAACTAATTAATGAATAATAAAATTAAAATAAAATATGTATGATAAATATTTACTATTTTGCCCGAGTAATCGCCATCATATTTTTTCATACAAACTACTTAAAGAATAAGAATAAAATAGAATACTTATAAAGTGTTACGTGCGGTAACACTTCACTTATAGTATATTAATACAATATGCATAAATTAAATATAAGTAACAACATGCTGATGTTAAATCAATCCAAATCGGAGCACGACCGCCGGTGCACAGTAAAGAACAAACTGTTGACGTCGAGTTCATCGAGCTCAAACGACGAAGAGTAACGCTGACTCTTGGGTCACCGACACCGCCCAGCTGACGATTTCGTGGAGGCATTACAACACCTCACGAGAAAACGATACACATGTTGAGGAGTCAGACAATTATGTAGGGCAATGTACGGAAGGGCCTAGGTGCCACGTGACGAGCAGAGCGCGCATCAATAGTTACTAGCATATCAACTGTACCACTGTTACAGTGTAATATGCAATTATTAAGCAGAAATGATTATTTAAGTCTAAAAACAATAGTTTGACGATTTAATTACACGTGTTCGCGGTATAATTAGTAAATAATTAAAATTTGTTGCGCATATCATGAAAACCCGCTATGTATAGGTATACTCGTGCACGTATACGTATAAATACGTGGAATGGCCGTTGTGGCGACCTGAAAAGAGAGGGAAGATACTACTTTAGCACGATAAAAAGAGATAAAGAGGGCTTATGACGACCGGTATTAAAAGCTCTGTGAGAGTAAGCGAGATACTCATATGTAATTTAGGCCATCGGTCGTCATAACGGCCTTTTCACGCGTTTATATATATATGTATTTATACTTAAAATCACGCACAAATTTTCATCATTTTTTATATGGAGCACATTTTGCTGGAAAGTGAAAACTATTTTACAAACAAGAAAAAGGTCTACATGGTGCACATGTAAGGGATTCTTGTAATTATTTCTTTAATATTTACAAATTGATGAAGCTGTTATAACCTCACCCAGTCCTTGGTCAAACAGCTACTTACAACGTACATCATAAATTTAACATTTGGCTGGGTAAGATATATGAAATATATTTTAACGATTAATTAATTTATTTATTTATTAAAAGGATAAACGGACAAATATTGTGGTTTAACAATATAATCATTATAATCTGTTAAAATACCTGTATGCTTAAGCTGCACATACTTAAATTTTAAGTGGGCGTTAGTAGTAATTAAAGTTAAGTTTGTTGTAAATATAAAATTTAAATAATATATCTTGTTATATATTTTGTTTCAGGACCTGTACACCAATGGACCTCGCATCCTCATATATATTTTACATGTCATCTTCACATCTATTATTTTCAAAGGAAAATAGTAGATCAAATGTTAGAAGATATTGGATTAGCAAAATCCGAGAACAAAAAATCGAAAGATTGCAAAGTAGAAAAATTGTGTAGCTTATGAAATAGAATTCTATTTCTCAGTAAAATTGTAATAAAAATTAATTTTTGCAGAAAAGTGACATTGGCGACCAAGATATCAATAGCTTCAAAAGAAGAGTAGTACACATTACGTGGAAACATCGAGACAATGTTAAGTCCAGCTTTAAAGTATTAACTTCATTGGCTTATAGAAAAAAAATCGAGTTAAAGTTTTATGAAGATTATTCTGTTAATCATTTGTTTAATATGGCTAGGAAGGAGCTTATTACACAGTCCAACGCATATTTTTTAAACAATAGCATATTGGAATTAGGGTATGGAAATGACAAAGTTATAACGGCTTTTGAGGATGATGAAGGCAAACCTTGTAATTTTTGGGTTTATAGCAAAAAAATGCGGGATAAAGGACATCGTTTAAACTTGTATTTATTAACAACTCTTGAAGAGATACGTACGCCCTTACTTGCAATAACAGAACAAACTGTAGATAAGTCTATTATCAAATTGGAAAAGAATCTTTCAAACTTTAATTCTTCGCAATCACTGTCGCATAGCCAAAACAATTTCACGTTCACATCTAAGGTGAATGAGAAGAGTGAAAATGAGTTGAAAAGAAACACCTTAAGTTCTAAAGCTTCACAATCATTTTCATGCTACAAAACAGATTACACGAATTGTAAAATTCCAGAAGTACAAATATGGTTCCAAAAAAACAGGCAGAGAATGAAGTGAAGCTTTCAAAAGTATTAGTGGATTTAACAAATGCTGAAAAATGCAGTGCAACATCAACTTTGTCTTCTCCAAAATACTCTACAATTACACGGATTAAAAATAAACAGGATTCAAATACATCGAAGACACCTTCTCATAGTGTTTATAATCAAAATTCGAGTATCTGCGACTTCCCTTCGTGTGCATCATTATTACAGAATAAACGGCCTGCACAGACAAGTAAAACAAATAAAATACAGTCTCTTGATTTACACTTGCTGAAAATAGATGAAAGTGACTTGAACTTCACCAATAATATCATTGGTAGCGGTGCTCCAGGAATTGTTGTAAAAGCAATATGGGCTGGTACACTTGTAGCTGTTAAAAGTGTATGTAATAAGAATAGTGAAAAATTATTATTTAGAGAGCTCAAATTATTAGAGAACGTAAGACTTGCAAATTTTGTTAATATAATGGCGGTATGTTCATGCATTTCAAAGTATCACATTGTGATGGAATACTGCGATGGAAAGTCATTGAACGATATTTTATTTCATAATACTGCAAAATAATTTGTTTTAAATTTATTAGTAGTAATTTGTTAAGTATTAAAAATTCGAAATAAATAAATTTCAAAATTTATTATAAAGTAAATTACTATAGCAAAGGTAAAAGTACGTCATTAAATTGTAATGTAATGGAAGAGAGTGTCGATTTGTAAATTAGAAAGAATAAAAAATAAATAAGTACAAGTATAATAATAATAAATTACTCGATTTTTCTAATTACATTAAAACTATTTTCAAAACTTAATTGTTATCTTTCGTCGCGCACGAAAATCGGTCTCTCTTCGACGTCCGCGCTACTGCTCGAATACATCGCGAGCAGGTCCGCGTCAATCAGGAGATGGCAAATTGTAGATTCCTTCGTGACCCATTCAATGCAGTCAGATTAGAATTTTTCCAAAAAAAGAATATTAAAACACATTTTCATTATCGATTATTGTAGCTCGTGTAAACAAATTGAGTTTAGCTATAGTCTAATTTTCTAAATCGATTGTATAGGCTTCCGAAGTGTCCTCCGTAAAAACCCAAGGATCTAAAGCGAAAACAAATCGATCGGTATTGAGCAGATGCCTGTAGCACATGCAGGAACAAAGTTCAGAACGACAAAACCACTTCTAATTTTCTAATTCGATTTTATAGGCTTCCGAAGTATCCTCCATAAAAACCCAAGGCTTAAAAGAGAAAACAAATCTATCGGTTTCGAGCAGGAGCCCGTAGCAAATGCAGGAACAAAGTTCTGAACGAATAAAACACGTGAAAACCCAAGGCTTAAAATTGAATATAAATCCATCGGTATCGTATAGGAGCTTGTAGCACTCGCAGGAACATAGTTCAAATAGCCAGGGCAATTTTAAATGTTCCTAAACAATTTTATTGCGTTTTAAGGTGTTCTACGTTATAACCCAGTGCTAAAACGAGCAAATAATTCAATTAGTATCTAACAGCAGTCCGTGGCACTCGTAGGTATATTGTTCTGTTAACTAAAGCAATTGTTATTTTTCTAAAGCGAGTTTACAGGATCTAAACAGTTTCTATGTAAAAACGAAATTCAAATTTTTAAAAACGACTGTAAGCGTAATATTTTAATTATTATTTTATACAGAAATATGTACATATTTTTACAGGTATGGCTCAATATGCCCACCAGCTTGTTGCACAATACACCGCATTCTTTTAATAAAATGTTCCCTCGCCCGCCGTATTTCTTCGGTGGTAATAGAAGCTAGGGCATCACGAATCCTTTGCTTCATGTTCTCGCGTGTTGTTGGATTATCTTGGTAGCATATATCTTTTATTCGACCCATAAATAAAAATCCTTGAAGTTCAAATCTGGTGAACGCGGTGGCCATTTTACCCATGGACCATTTTTGCCAATCCAGCGTTGCCTAAAGTAACGTTGTAAGCATGCTTGCACGTTGTTCGTATTGTGGGCTGGTGCTCCATCGTGTAACCACCACATCGTGCTTATATTAACTGAGTTTCCCGCTAACAGACGTGGTAACTCGTTTCTCAGAAAATATAAGTACATATCGCCACTAATATTACCTTCAAAAAAATATGGGCTCACAATTTTGTCGCCAACAATGCCTGCCCACACATTGACATTCCAGCGATTCTGATTTTCGATTTCACGTTTCCATCGTGGATTTTCCTGTGCCCAGTTCCGATGATTTTGCCTGTTTAGCATACCACTCTGAGTAAATGTCGATTCGTCTGTGAAACATATCCGCCGCGTTGACGTTGGATCTCTGCGGTGCCTGTCTTGCATTTTCGTTGCAAACTCTAAACGTTTTGGTTTGTCCGACTCCCGCAGAGCTTGTACCATCTGGAGCTTATATGGATGGAGTGTCTCCATTGCAATTTTTCTTACTGTCTCCCTATTGGTATCTACAAAAAAAAATACATGAATATTTGAAAAATTAAATTGAGGTTTAACCGCTTTTTAACCAAATCTCCATAAATTTTCGGACGGATCAATTCAAAAATTCCTCTTCTATTGTAATTGTTTCTGCTCTTTTGAAATCAGGCCTTAGATTTGCGATTTCTGTAACCGTTTTTGCAATACAGTTGTATAACAAAAAAATACGTCCAAAATAAAGATTCACTTTATAAAACAATTTTATAGAACAGAAAATACTTAGATTTGTTCAAACAGTTTTAGAGATAAAAAAAACTTACAATTGGCCAGAGTATATAAAGTATATAAATACTAGTGCTTGAGTCAAACAAAGACAGATTAATATAATATTTACTCAATTGCCTTGCAAGTGCCCGAGCACTTTGTACTGGCTCTAAGGGATTTTCGCATATTGCCGGGGTCCGAATTTGTTAAATAAACAAATATTTTTTGTACGCTACCTAAGCCAATTAAGAGCAATAAATTAGCAATAAAATATGCACTTTGGATCGCGAAAAAATAACCATTAGAAGCAAGGTTGCAGCTGTGGCTGTGTCAGCTTAAGACTTAAGGTAGCACAGCCAAGGTTTCTCGGAAACGGCTGGAGTAATAAAATTGGTTTTTGCGTAATAAATAAGCAATAAATTAGCAATAAATTAGGGTATCGGGTAAATTGTGGCGTTTGAAAGTGGCTGTGCCAGCTTAATAAACGTTCATTTGTGCAAAATTAGTAAAAACAAATAAAAAATAATTTCTCTCTTTTTTATGCTCTTTAAATAAAATAATACTTGCACCACCATTGATTAAGTATTTCATTCGAGTTATTTTTGACCTACTAATATCCTCTTATATCGATGGTAGTTAGTATAGGTTATCGTGTAAAATAATATGGTCAAATAAAGCATTCTATTGTTTTACATCTAAACTAAAAAGTATTTCCGATTTGGAATTGGACATGTATATTCTTTTTTTTACCATAGAATTGTTATCAAGTACTAGTACTTCATTTCACTGCAAAAGCAAATGAAAATCAATCGCTGTGTCGACATATAGGCCTAATTAGAAACATATAATGTCGTTATATAAATTTTATAAATCTTACTTAATAAGAAAACTTAAAATATTTTATAAGTCTTTGATATATAAACATGCATACCGACGGATGAGAGGAACAAAAAGCTATCTCGGCCGCCGCTTCGATAAGAGCCTATCTCGGCGACGGCTTAAAGAAAGAGCTATTTCGGCTGCCCCTTCGAGAACGAGCCTATCTCGGCGACGGCTTGAAAAAAGAGATATCTAGGCTGCCGCTTCGAGAAGAGCCTATCTCGGAGGCGGCTTGAAGAAAGATCTATTGCAAGTCAGATTTTTTGTTTTCAAATTATGTAGTGGTAGCACAGCGCAATTTTAAATTGCGGGGATAAAATGCTGGTAAAAAATTATGAACAAAAACATGATTTGTTTTTAGTATTGCACATACTTTTGACCTAGTAATTATTAAGTATACTATAAAATATATACATAAATAAATATATCGATAAATCTAGAGAATAAATCTATAAGACTCGTGTCTTTGTTGTTTGTTGAATCTCGGGAGCGCTAAAGTACTTTTGCGCTCGCCGGTTTCTAAAGGAATACATTAGGCCCTATTTTTAAGGCGCAAAAAAGCAAAATTTTTGCGTGTTACAAAAAAAATTTTGCTTCTAGACATTCTGACGTTAGATTTTCTGCTGTCGAAATCCCTTGTCAAAATTTTGGCCAGATTTAAAGTAAAAATGATACGACCAATGTAAACAAAAAAACACCGAAATTTGAGAAAAAAATTTGTTCTCGAATTTCTTCTGAATTTTATCGCTAATATAATGTACACTCAAAAAATATAATGTACACTCAAAATGTGAAGAAAAGCGAAGAGAATAGTTGCACTTTAAACCAGTAATTTTTTAGTGAAAAAAATTTTTTATCTACCTTATAATCTGCAAATAACGCCTGAAATGTACGAAAATTTACAAATTGTTACTTTTTTGATACATTTACGATCACCATATAGATATTGTCATGTATAAACTATATGGTAAGACATTTATGTTTATCAAAGAAACTATAATATATAATTTATTTTGATGATTCAAGGTTACTTATTCGATAAATTAACAATAATTTGAAAAAACGTGTATTTTTAAAAAATTACTGATTTCAACAGCAACTATTCTCTTCACCTTTCTTCATATTTTAAGCATAGATTATATTTGCAATAACATTCTGAAAAAATGGAGTAAAAGTTTTTTTTAATTAATGTTGGTCTTTTTTGTAGTATTTAAATTGGTTTTGTCATTTCTCCTTTAAATCTGGTCAAATATTTGACCAGGGATACTGAAAGAGCACAAAATTCTATCGTATGCGGAAGCAAAATTTTTTCAATGCCAATAACAAAAACCATCGCATTGTTAAGTCGCTAAAATATTTGTACGCTTTAGCGCAGAAGTGAGATATTTTTTTCGCATTGTTCTTATAAACTATTTTCATAAAATTTTTTTACTTTATCTATTGTTTAATGAAATCCATCTATTTTTAATTTATATTTTGTGATTATTAAAACTTAAAAATGTCTTAGCAATGATTGTCTTAATCTGAATGTTTTAGCAATATACCCAAAATTTTCCAGATTTTTAAATTGATTATTTAAAATTACAATGTTTGCGTTGAAAGTTTATGACTTACTAATATTAACATCCAGTTTTTCCTGTACAGAGAAAAGGACTAATAATATATAAACTTTCTAAACATCTAATCAATAGGAGATTATTGGTAAGTCGTAAAAAATTTCTATATAAATATAATAATGATTATATTAAAATATTATTATTTCCACGTTATAAAAATAACTTTTATTACATAAGCATATAAAGTAATTATAATTCCATTATGATTTAATTACTATGTATAAGAATGATACATTATAGTTGAAAAAAGTAAGACCATAATCTTAAGTTTTTAGTAGTTCCTGCTGCGGCGTGACTAAATTTTTAAATATAGATTTTCGTACTTTCTATTACCATAAGCTAAATATTTTAAATATGTGAAAAAAAAATACATCTCATTTCCATATTAATTTCAGTATTTCTACAGCCATTACTAATGGTTAATTATTTAAATAAGAGTATGTGGAAAAAATATTTGTCAGCTCTTAGCACTTTCTATTGTATTCAGTTATTTAATACAATTTTGAATAAAATAATGAAATAATAAATTGCTGATTTTTCTAATGAGAAATAATAAAATATTTTGAGATATTTAATTTTGGGAACAGAGTGATAAATATTGAAATTGTAATTGAGTAGAAACTACTTCATGACTTATTTCTGATTAAATTACTATTTGGCAACTAAAATTTAGTGAGTTGTAAAATACAAAGAAAACTTGTACAATAATTTGGGAATAATATGAAAACTATTGCCTCTTCCAAAATTAATTATATTGAATTTGATACCTAAATTGTTTTTAAGTTAACGTAAAAGTAAATTGAAATGAAAAATAAATATATTCCTTAAGAAAATGAACTATTCACTCACTATTTTTCATAGACCAGTAAACATTCTTCTCACATTTAATTTTATCAAGTTCTTCTTTCCCCTCAAATCCGAAAATCGTTTTAATCCAATTTCTTTCTTGTTTTCTACCTCTTCTCTCAGGATATAAGTCATTGTTTTGCCACAAATTATCATCTTTTAAAGATTCTGTTATGCGAGTATGTCCACTTTCATCATTCATGTTTTTTCATCAAAATTACATACAATTAAAAATCAATCAATCTATCCTGACTTATAACCTTTGTAAGTAAAAATTTATATAAATTTATATACTTTATAAATTATGAAAAGTAATAGCTATATGACAAATATGTATAACTAAATTTTATTTGAGAAAAATTTCTACTGTTTACTCACTACTTTAATTTTACAATTGTATTGATAAACATACAACGAAAACGTATTCAAGAAAATGTATTTCTTAAATAATGAATTCAGAGTATTACATTACAAAAAAGATATTAAATTCTATATATTTGCGTCGCTAGTCGCTACCGCACCGTTTGATATTTCTATAAATTTTGTCCATTTAATTACGCAAAACTATTAGCGTAATAATATTTATTATCGTAATTGACGTAAATATAACTGGATAAGTATGAATAAAAAAAGTTTATTAAGTATTTTCCAAGCTACGCCGATAATCTACCGTAAACGCGATAATCTTACAATATTCTAATTATTTATTTTAATTATTTTTATGTAATTTTTATTTAAAATTTTATTTGAGGAATATGCAAAAACGTAAGTTAATTTTCGAATTACAATACAATTGATACGAAACGTATGAGCCAATCAGTAATTTTCCTGTTTGCGCATACACCATCTAAACCTCAGCCTGCAACATTTGTTATAAAAAAATAGTACAAGACAGCAAAACTGCATTTTCGAAAAAAACTTGGTTTCAAAAACTGCACCCTTCTGAATTTTCCGAAAAAAAATGAAATATGCTGGTCCCGATTGCCGAATATTGAGACAAGAATATCTCGACAATAAAACAATGTATCCGTACAATTTGATAGCCAAGAAACTGCACCCGAGCTCATTTAAATTGCACCCTCGCTAAAATTTGCATATTTTAAATAATGAGTTTATAAATAATAGAAAACCAATTTTATATATTCATCTATAATGATAAAGTGCGTAGCGCATGCACGTTTACAAAATGGCCGACTAGGAAGGAATAAAATAATAATTCAAATTTAAGCTCTGAACAGATTTGAGTTATAGTCACTCAAAACATACGAATAAAATATTGTTTAATTCTCACAATTTGACATATTTAAAAATACACTTTTTAATCAATTTTATTCTAAAAACTACAGCTTCTTAATTTAGAAAAATTGAAATAATATTTTAAATAAAGCTAATTAATATATAAATTAATGATAATGCACTGCGTCTTTATCATATGAACAGTTATTTTCAACATGATTATACTCGTACAAGTTTTGGTCAAAACTTTTTCCGTAATATATATAAACCAGTATTATATTATATATTTGATTCGTTAACTTTGGAAGCTACCACTCTACAACTCCTTTTTTTGATAATTCTTCGACTTGTATTTTTGAATTGAAACTACCACTGATCGTTTGCTTAATGCTTTTATTTCAACGCTGAAAAGAGTGTAAAATTTAAATTAAATTTAGTTCAAACGTTAACTCCAGCAGATTTACAAAATATTCTTGGCGATATAAAAGTAAGCACAAAACCAAATAAATCAGAATTAATAAAAAAAATCTATAATCATTTTCAAATTTCATATTTTTAAAAAGATCATATGTAAATTAAAATAATCATTCAAAAACAAGTAATATTTATATAAGGATTTTTCTACATTTATTTTAAAGGATTTGAAGAATTTACAATTTAATGTGATATGTATTATTATATTTCTACATAACTATATAATTCGATAATTTATTTATTCATTTTTCATATACACAATGAAAGATAGTATATGTGTAATGTAAATGGATGCTGCTGATGTATCGCGATTTTTCCGCGTTCGTTACTGTAGGTCTGTTCGCGATTTTACGTGTGTTCGTATAGTAATACGTCCCGAGGAACAAGTATGTTCGAACTAAAGTCACGCAGGATAAAGGAAATGTGTGTACTTAGAATAAATACCAGATAAAATAGGTAGAAATCAACTCTATATTCAACAGAAAAGTTACAATGGAAAAATACAATGGAAAATATGAAGTGAACGCAAAGAGCTTCGAAATCGGTCTACCCTCCCACGCTCTTGCGATGCAGCTCTGCGCTTAACAATTTTCGATTTTTGCGTGGTGGAGGAAAGGTACGACCCTTTTTTGGGTGGAGAAAATAACGAAGAACCAATCCGCGCTTATTTTACCTCGACGCTTGGGTTTTTCCCGTTTGCTTACTTCTCGCTCTGACTGCGCGCACATGTGTTGTCGAGGAAAAAATGTACTGTTGTCGGCCTCGGGGAAATACTCCTAATCCTTTTTATTACTTTATGAAGGTTTTGTTAGTCGTGTTGTTCGTATATGCGCGTGTTTATTGTTCCTTCTCTCTGGCATTCTACGCATATTTTATTTTGATATGCGTTTACACGTTTTTACATCGTAGCATTACTTATTTATTTATTATTCAATTTGAAATTCGCGCTTAGAATTTGGGTTGCGACGCGACACTGCATGTAAATAAAAAAAGAACTAACCCTGGTAGAAAGTTGACGGTACAATATAGTCACGTCAATTATACTATAGCGATGGTTTTCGTTATAATATAATAGCCTTCATTTAACAATTTCATAGCTACCTTATAGTGACTGTATAATAAATATAAAGGATCCCTCACAAAACTTATGGGAGCGGGGTCTCTGCGAGCACACACATAAACACACACGTCGTCCGCAAAAGCCACCATCGACACTCCCTGTGGAAGCGGCTGCCTAAGCAGTCCGTCGTAAATGACGTCCCAAAGAAGAGGTCCCAAGACCGAACCCTGCGGCATCCTCGGTATCATAGAGGAGGATCCGTTCTGTGAGGTAGCTCGAGATGACTGCGTAGGTAGAGCGGCACCGTTAATTGTTTCAAGGACAACATAATGTTGTCCCACCGAGCCGAGATGAAGGCATTCCGGATATCCAGTGCGATGATAGCACACATTATCCCAGCTATATCCAACAAACAGAGTGGCCGGTACGATGAAGGGTTTCTCCGGTGGTCAGCTCCCCTTTGGGAGAAGCACCAGCCTCTGTACCTTCCACCTTACTGGAAAGCATCCTAATTGAAAACATGCACTAAATGTGTCCGCAAAAATTTGTGGCACATTCAGCGCAGCGGTCTTAATGGCCAGACTAGGTATTTCATCCGGCCCTGGAGCTTTACGGATGGATATTCTCCTTGCATCCATTGGGGCGGTCTCAAATTTCCAAATAAATATTTTTAAGAAAGATTACACACACATATTTTTAAATTGCAATTGATAAAGTTAAAAAAAATCATTAGTGCCAAAAATATATTGAAAGCAACAAAATGGGTTTGGAAAACGTCAAAGTCTAGTTAATAATATCTAGAATTATTATTGTCAGAAACTGATTTATTTTATTAGTAATATAACATAAATTAATAATATTCAAATAATATTGTAATTGATTAATATGTAATTAAAACATAATTTTGTAACCCATATTAAACAGAAAGAATAATTGAATAACTGCTTCTCTAAGAATCTTATTAGCATATAAAATACTTAATTTCGAACATTAAACTTTAGAAGGGGTCACTCCTCCGAAATCTATATAATAATTAAGAGGCGAAGTCTCCGGTCTATCTGTGACGTAATTTTTCTCCGGTCTTTCTATGACGTAATTTTTCTCCGGGCTTTCTATGACGTCAATTTTCTCCGGCTATTTCGTTACGTAAATGATAATGCCCCGATGACCTGGAGGACAGGATGGCGACCTGGACCTCGACTACAGGAAGTGACATTTTTTTAAGAATAATTGTAGTTGTCCTTCTCGTAGATGATGCCCCGATGACCTGGAGGTCAAGATGGCGACCTGGACATCGTCTACAGGAAGTGACATTTTTTTAAAAATAATTGTAGTTGTCCTCCTAGTAGATGATGCCCTGATGACCTGGAGGTCAGGATGGCGACCTGGGCATCGACTACAGGAAGTGACATTTTTTTAAAAATAATTGTAGATGCCGTCCTAGTAGATGATGCCCCGATGACCTGGAGGTCAGGATGGCGACCTGGACATCGTCTACAGGAAGTGACATTTTTTTAAAAATACTTGTAGTTGTCGTCCTAGTAGATGATGCCCCGATGACCTGGAGGTCAGGATGGCGACCTGGACATCGTCTACAGGAAGTGACATTTTTTAAAAATAATTGTAGTTGTCGTCCTAGTAGATGAAGCCCCGATGACCTGGAGGTCAGGATGGCGACCGGGACATCGTCTATACGAAGTGACATTTTTTTTAAAAATAAATGTAGTTGTCGTCCAAGTAGTTGATGTCCCGATGACCAGGAGGTCAGGATGGCGACCTGGACATCGTCTACAGGAAGTGAAATTTTTTAAAATTAATTGTAGTTGTCGTCCTGGTAGATGATGCCCCGATAACCTGGAGGTCAAGATGGCGACCTGGACATCGTCTACAGGAAGTGACATTTTTTTAAAAATAATTGTAGTTGTCCTCCTAGTAGATGATGCCCTGATGACCTGGAGGTCAGGATGGTGACCTGGACATCGTCTACAGGAAGTGACTATTTTAAAAAATATTTGTAGTTGTCGTCCTAGTAGATGATGCCCCGAGGACTGGAGGTCAGGATGGCTGACCTGGACATCGTGCTACAGGAAGTGACATTTTTTTAAAAATAATTGTAGTTGTCGTCCTAGTAGATGAAGCCCCGATGACCTGGAGGTCAGGATGGCGACCTGGACATCGTCTACACGAAGTGACATTTTTTTTAAAATAATGTAGTTGTCGTCCAAGTAGTTGATGTCCAGATGACCAGGAGGTTCAGGATGGCGACCTGGACATCGTCTACAGGAAGTGAAATTTTTTAAAAATTAATTGTAGTTTGTCGTCCTGGTAGATGATGCCCCTATACCTGGGAGGTCAAGATGGCGACCTGGACATCGTCTACAGGAAGTGACATTTTTTTAAAAATAATTGTAGTTTGTCCTCCTAGTAGATGATGCCCTGATGACCTGGAGGTCAGGATGGTGACCTGGACATCGTCTACAGGAAGTGACATTTTTTTAAAAATAATTGTAGATGCCGTCCTAGTAGATGATGCCCCGATGACCTGGAGGTCAGGATGGCGACCTGGACATCGTCTACAGGAAGTGACATTTTTTTAAAAATACTTGTAGTTGTCGTCCTAGTAGATGATGCCCCGATGACCTGGAGGTCAGGATGGCGACCTGGACATCGTCTACAGGAAGTGACATTTTTTTAAAAATAATTGTAGTTGTCGTCCTAGTAGATGAAGCCCCGATGACCTGGAGGTCAGGATGGCGACCTGGACATCGTCTACACGAAGTGACATTTTTTTAAAATAATGTAGTTGTCGTCCTAGTAGTTGATGTCCCGATGACCAGGAGGTCAGGATGGCGACCTGGACATCGTCTACAGGAAGTGACATTTTTTTAAAAATAATTGTAGTGGTCGTCTTAGTAGATAATGCCCCGATGACCTGGACCTCGACTACAGGAAGTGACATTTTTTTAAGAATAATTGTAGTTGTCCTTCTCGTAGATGATGCCCCGATGACCTGGAGGTCAAGATGGCGACCTGGACATCGTCTACAGGAAGTGACATTTTTTTAAAAATAATTGTAGTTGTCCTCCTAGTAGATGATGCCCTGATGACCTGGAGGTCAGGATGGCGACCTGGGCATCGACTACAGGAAGTGACATTTTTTTAAAAATAATTGTAGATGCCGTCCTAGTAGATGATGCCCCGATGACCTGGAGGTCAGGATGGCGACCTGGACATCGTCTACAGGAAGTGACATTTTTTTAAAAATACTTGTAGTTGTCGTCCTAGTAGATGATGCCCCGATGACCTGGAGGTCAGGATGGCGACCTGGACATCGTCTACAGGAAGTGACATTTTTTTAAAAATAATTGTAGTTGTCGTCCTAGTAGATGAAGCCCCGATGACCTGGAGGTCAGGATGGCGACCGGGACATCGTCTATACGAAGTGACATTTTTTTTAAAAATAAATGTAGTTGTCGTCCAAGTAGTTGATGTCCCGATGACCAGGAGGTCAGGATGGCGACCTGGACATCGTCTACAGGAAGTGAAATTTTTTAAAATTAATTGTAGTTGTCGTCCTGGTAGATGATGCCCCGATAACCTGGAGGTCAAGATGGCGACCTGGACATCGTCTACAGGAAGTGACATTTTTTTAAAAATAATTGTAGTTGTCCTCCTAGTAGATGATGCCCTGATGACCTGGAGGTCAGGATGGTGACCTGGACATCGTCTACAGGAAGTGACTATTTTAAAAAATATTTGTAGTTGTCGTCCTAGTAGATGATGCCCCGATGACCTGGAGTTCAAGATGGCGACCTGGACATCGTCTACAGGAAGTGACTATTTTCAAAAATAATTGTAGTTGTCGTCCTAGTAGATGATTCCCCGATGACCTGGAGGTCAGGTTGGCGACCTGGACATCGTCTAGAGGAAGTGACATTTTTTTACAAATAATTGTAGTTGTCCTCCTAGTAGATGATTCCTAGATGACCTAGAGGTCAGGATGGCAACCTGGACATTGTCTACAGGCAGTGACATTTTTTTAAAAATAATTGTAGTGGTCGTCTTAGTAGATGATGCCCCGATGACCTGGACATCGTCTACAGGAAGTTACATTTTTTTAAAAATAATTGTAGTTGTCCTTCTAGTAGATGATGCCCCAATGACCTGGAGGTCAGTATGGCAACCTGGACATCGTCTACAGGAAGTGACTATTTTTAAAATATTGTAGTTGTCGTCCTAGTAGATGATGCCCCGATGACCTGGAGGTCAGGATGGCGACCTGGGCATCGTCTACAGGAAGTGACATTTTTTTAAAAATAATTGTAGTTGTCCTCCTAGTAGATGATGCCCCGATGACCTGGAGGTCAGGATGGCGACCTGGGCATCGTCTACAGGAAGTGACATTTTTTTAAAAATAATTGTAGTTGTCGTCCTATTAGATGATGTCCCGATGACCTGGAGGTCAGGATGGCGACCGGGACATCGTCTATACGAAGTGACATTTTTTTTAAAAATAAATGTAGTTGTCGTCCAAGTAGTTGATGTCCCGATGACCAGGAGGTCAGGATGGCGACCTGGACATCGTCTACAGGAAGTGAAATTTTTTAAATTAATTGTAGTTGTCGTCCTGGTAGATGATGCCCCGATAACCTGGAGGTCAAGCTGGCGACCTGGACATCGTCTACAGGAAGTGACATTTTTTTAAAAATAATTGTAGTTGTCCTCCTAGTAGATGATGCCCTGATGACCTGGAGGTCAGGATGGTGACTGGACATCGTCTACAGGAAGTGACTATTTTAAAAATATTTGTAGTTGTCGTCCTAGTAGATGATGCCCCGATGACCTGGAGTTCAAGATGGCGACCTGGACATCGTCTACAGGAAGTGACTATTTTCAAAATAATTGTAGTTGTCGTCCTAGTAGATGATTCCCCGATGACCTGGAGGTCAGGTTGGCGACCTGGACATCGTCTAGAGGAAGTGACATTTTTTTACAAATAATTGTAGTTGTCCTCCTAGTAGATGATTCCTAGATGACCTAGAGGTCAGGATGGCAACCTGGACATTGTCTACAGGCAGTGACATTTTTTTAAAAATAATTGTAGTGGTCGTCTTAGTAGATGATGCCCCGATGACCTGGACATCGTCTACAGGAAGTTACATTTTTTTAAAAATAATTGTAGTTGTCCTTCTAGTAGATGATGCCCCAATGACCTGGAGGTCAGTATGGCAACCTGGACATCGTCTACAGGAAGTGACTATTTTTAAAATATTTGTAGTTGTCGTCCTAGTATATGATGCCCCGATGACCTGGAGGTAAGGTTGGCGACCTGGACATCGTCTAGAGGTAGTGACATTTTTTTAAAAATAATTGTAATTGTCCTCCTAGTAGATGATTCCTAGATGACCTGTAGGTCAGGATGGCAACCTGGACATTGTCTACAGGAAGTGACATTTTTTTAAAAATAATTGTAGTGGTCGTCTTAGTAGATAATGCCCCGATGACCTGGACATCGTCTACAGGAAGTGACACTTTTTTAATAGTAATTGTAGTTGTCCTCCTAGTAGATGATGCCCCAATGACCTGGAGGTCAGGATGGCAACCTGGACATCGTCTACAGGAAGTGACTATTTTAAAAAATGTAGTTGTCGTCCTAGTAGTTGATGTCCCGATGACCTGGAGGTCTGGATGGCGACCTGGACATCGTCTACAGGAAGTGAAATTTTTTAAAATTAATTGTAGTTGTCGTCCTGGTAGATGATGCCCCGATAACCTGGAGGTCAAGATGGCGACCTGGACATCGTCTACAGGAAGTGACATTTTTTTAATAATAATTGTAGTTGTCCACCTAGTAGATGATGCCCCAATGACCTGAAGGTCAGGATGGCAACCTGGACATCGTCTACAGGAAGTGACTATTTTAAAAAATATTTGTAGTTGTCGTCCTAGTAGATGATGCCCCGATGACCTGGAGGTCAAGATGGCGACCTGAACATCGTCTACAGGAAGTGACTATTTACGAAAATAATTGTAGTTGTCGTCCTAGTAGATGATGCCCCGATGATCTGGAGGTCTGTTTGGCGACCTGGACATCGTCTAGAGGAAGTGACATTTTTTTAAAAATAATTGTAATTGTCCTCCTAGTAGATGATTCCTAGATGACCTGGAGGTCAGGATGGCAACCTGGACATTGTCTATAGGAAGTGACATTTTTTTAAAAATAATTGTAGTGGTCGTCTTAGTAGATGTTGTCCCGATGACCTGGACATCGTCTACTGGAAGTGACATTTTTTTAAAAATAATTGTAGTTGTCCTCCTAGTAGATGATGCCCCAATGACCTGGAAGTCAGGATGGCAACCTGGACATCGTCTACAGGAAGTGACTATTTTAAAAAATATTTGTAGTTGTCGTCCTAGTAGATGATGCCCCGATGACCTGGAGGTCAAGATGGCGACCTGGACATCTTCTACAGGAAGTGACTATTTTCAAAAATAATTGTAGTTGTCGTCCTAGTAGATGATGCCCCGATGACCTGGAGGTCAGGTTGGCGACCTGACATCGTCTAGAGGAAGTGACATTTTTTTTCAAATAATTGTAGTTGTCCTCCTAGTAGATGATTCCTAGATGACCTGGAGGTCAGGATGGCAACCTGGACATTGTCTACAGGAAGTGACATTTTTTTTAAAATAATTGTAGTGGTCGTCTTAGTAGATGATGCCCCGATGACCTGGACATCGTCTACAGGAAGTGACTATTTTAAAAAATATTTGTAGTTGTCGTCCTAGTAGATGATGCCCTGATATATAGTATAATATAATATAATTTAATATAATATAATAAAATATATTATATATCTATATATTGTAGAATATTATTTTAAGCGCAACTATTGATGATTAAGTTTCAGCTATATTACTTTAATGTTAAAGTTTATACATATTTTGATTAATATTATTTTAAGCGCTACTAATGAAGGTTTTGTGGCAGCTATAGAATTTTAATTTGAAAGTGTGTATATTTACCGTTTAACTTTATATTTAAGCGCTACTAAGAATGACTTAGTTGCAGCTATAGTGTTTTTATTCTAATATTTTACATATTACAGTGTTGAAAAACGTAGTGTTTTAATATGAAAAAATGTATAAATATTGCAATGTTTACTTATATCGTAATGTTTAAACGCTGCTATTAAAAATTGTTTTATTATATAATTTATTAAAAATTAATTGCGTTGAAAATTTCTTTTTATACTACATTCTTTGTGTATATATTAATTGACGTTTCTTCTTTATTGTTTAAATATTTTACTTTATTCATTTTTTTTCGGTATATACAGCACTTTTATCTAATAATTTTTTTAAATTATTTTTATTTCTAACTCTAGATGATGCAACATATAATTGTCCATGACTAAATACAGGTGATGGAAGATACAAGTCTACATTTAAAAAAGATTGACCTCGAGACTTATTTATCGTCATTGCAAATCCTAATCTTATTGGAAATTGCCTTCGAATCATGGTAAATGGTATGTCTTTAATTGCTGGACTTAGATCATTTCGAGGTAAAAATACTGTTTCACCTTCATGTTTTCCTGTAATAATTTCAGCTAAAATTATGTGCGTTCGTCATTTTCGTATTTTTAAACGCGTACCATTACATAAACCTCCTCCTAAATTTAAATTTCTTAATAATATTACAATAGCGCAATACAATACATATCTATATCTATATAATAATTAAGAGGCGAAGTCTCCGGTCTTTCTGTGACGTAATTTTTCTCCGGTCTTTCTATGACGTATTATTTCTCCGGTCTTTCTATGACGTCAATTTTCTCCGGCTATTTCGTTACGTAAATGATGATGCCCCGATGACCTGGAGGTCAGGATGGCGACCTGGACATCGTCTACAGGAAGTGACATTTTTTTTTAAAATAATTGTAGTTGTCGTCCTAGTAGATGATGCCCCGATGACCTGGAGGTCAGGATGGCGACCTGGACATCGTCTACAGGAAGTGACATTTTTTTTAAAAATAATTGTAGTTGTCCTCTTAGTAGATGATGCAATTACAATAGCGCCAACTTTTAAAATTAACTTATGTGGTGGTAAGCCATTAGGCGTTATTGAATTAAAAAATTCTATTGGAATTGTATTATATATGTCCTCATTTTTATCAGAATTCGTTATATCAACACTAATATATTCCCTAGGTTCTCCGTTTAATCGATTTAATATTTCATTATTAATCTTTAAGACATCTTTATTTGTTGGTGCTAATATTACTTTACTGTATAGCGAGTTGTCATTAGAATTTATTAAAGGGCCAAAAGTTTCTGCAATTAAATCTCCGCGAGATAAAAGATTAGACGGTAAATGAATTAAATTATTATTTTTTTCAAAATCGCTATCATCACTACGTTGTTCTCCACTTTACGTAACCAATCTTGGAACATATTATCATTATTATTAATTCTTTTGTTGCCTTGTAATGAAACATTATTAAACATGTTCCATAGTTTGCTTTTTTTAACACAAGATTCTATTATTTGAATTCTATTTCCAAAACGTACAACTGATAAAATTTGTCGAAAGTCACCAGATAATATTACAATTTTACCGCCACATGGTTCGGAAGTTCTTTTTATAATCTATCAACAGCATCAAAAGCAAATTTAGATACCATGGATATTTCATCCCAAATTATAACCTTTATTTCTTTTAAATATTGTCCATATTCGGTTTTTAACTTTACATTGCAAGTAGATTGCTCTGTTAAATTAAATGGTAATTTAAATGCAGTGTGTACAGTTTTTCCATCGATTAAAAGATTAGCTGCAATGCCAGTCCAAGCTACTGCTAATACATTTATATTCGAATTTTTTAAATATGCTATTAAATAATTATGTAAATAACTTTTACCACTACCTTCAGGACCGTCAATAAAAATTAATCTTTCTTTATTATTATTTTGAATAGCATTTATAGTGCCATTAAATATATTCATCTGTATTTCAGATAAAGAACTTATGTTATTACTCACAGAAGAACAGTATGTAGTAAAATCATTTAAATCTTCGGTGTATATTTCATTAATTTCATCTATTGAAGGTAAATCATTTTATACAACGCGCAACCGTGTAATATTAAAATATCATTTAATTTATTTAAAACAATCTTTTCTGCTGCTTTTTCATTCAATTTTGGATCGTAAAAATAATTTTTGTACTTATCATAAAGATTTCGAATATTATTTGGTTTATGAAAAATAATTATGAATGCAAATAATTGAATTAAAGCATTTGGAAATTGGTATATAACTGCTTCTTGTAAGCAATTATCCCATTCTTCATCTACTGATACCAATCCGCGGGCTGTTACTGCATCGTAATAAGTTGGATATATTATATTATTAAAGGACCTTACATCCGTGAATGATGTTGCGCCCGTTACATGTAATAATAACATTCTAAAATAAAATAATTCTGGTTGTTTAGGATTAACATAATACATTCTACTTAAAATTGGCTTTGTAAATTTTTTTCTTTTAACCTAAATTTTTTTATTTTCATCATATACGTAATAATTTGCTATTTGAATATATAATAAATTTTTAGATGCATTATCATACGTATTTAATTGAAACCAAGCAGTAAGTATGGTTGTAACATTGCGATCAATCGATTTTTCTTCTGATCCTTCTTTGAAATATAGATACTGTTCGTTTTCTAAATGTATTGCTAATCGATAAATAGCATGTGATTGTTTGTACAATTTGAATTGAAATAATCAATGCATTGCTTCAGGAGGACATACATATCGAATAGATAAGTATTGATCAATTTCATCGTAATTAAATACATTCTTATGTGATGAATCTTTATTATTAAAATTATTTAAATCATTAGTATCACTTTTAAATCTGACTAAAATACAATCAGGCCCTTTATATAAATATTTAAATAAATACTTTATTGATTTAATTGTGCTGCATATTTCAACATTAATATGACAAATGAATTAAAAAATGAATTGGAAAGTCGACACAAAACATATGGAGTTCTCACATCTTTTCAACTCGTCTACGCGAGATCAAGATTCGAGATGCCTTTTTGAAACGATTGCCCGCTCATATACTATAAAGGACCCCTGCAATAATGATGAAAATGGAGTCGAAATCTCACGAATGATTGACATTTGACGGATTCGTTGAATGTCACGAAATAATTGATAGTCATTAGATGATCAAGTTTTCAGTTGAACTTTATTTTCAGTTCTGTCTTTGATGTTTTTTTTAATCTATAACCTCTTTTAAAAAACCAAAATATTGGAAAGTCGACACAAAATATATCCAGTTCTCACACTCTTTTCAATCGTCTGTACAATAGTAGTTACATGTAATTTTAAAGAAATTTTGATTAATTTTAAAACTTTGGTAGTTAACTATCATATTTTGTTTATTTCTCAATTTTTTTTTACAAAAACGACATCTCAGTCACCACATTAATTATACCATAATCCTCTTCGCAATGCGCAAATTATCATTGTTGGTGTTAAGGGTAGAGTACGGTTATAAAAATATTTTTGTAATTTTTATAAAATATTATGTGAAATGGCATGTTTATAAAATATATTATAAAAAATATTCTTTTTTGATGATTTTTAATACATTTATTAAGTAAAATATTAAAATATTATCAAAAATAGGCTTAAAACAGGTGCAAATACAAAAAACTCCTTGCAGGATAAAAGTTGTCGAAGGGCTTTAATCCAAGAAAAATTAAATTTATATGCATATAAACTTCAACTTTACACAGCGAATTTGGTGTATCTATAAAAATGCAATTTCTGCCTTGATAAACCCAATTGGTTTACTAATTATTTAAAAAATGTAATGTTTTTCATTTAAAAAATGAACATGAAAATGTCACATTTAACTTTAAAGAAAAAAGGCTGTGTAACTATTTTACATATACTCATCTAAAATAAGCACGATCAAAATACAACCGAGGGAGCGTTAGCGAGCGAGGTATCTGTTGCTAGTATACTATTAATAATTATTTATATACGGACTTTCCCGTTTTTTGTATGGCTTTTTTAATGTACGAATGGATTTCCTTGAAACTGTGTGTACAGTTTTGCCAGATTCAATTAATGATGCTACAAATTTATGGAGAATTGATAAAACGTTGAAGTGCTTCAAAATCCTAAAGTTTTGCATAAAAAACTTTTTTCTGAAGATTGAGCTGATGCTGGTAATGTTGAATGGCTTCTGTATCTATGAAGCTTTTAAACCATTTGAATCTCTAAAATAATAGCAAATTTTTAACGAAAAAACAATCATATTTACCACAATATAATAAATTATGTAAATTATAGAAGGATTAACTTTTGAAACATTTAATAATTATTAAAATCTAATTTTGATGGCTTAAAATTATTTATTAATTTAAGTTTCAAATGCTGGTATTAGTGTTTAAATTATTTGCAAAAATTTTGTAAGATAAATTTGTTTCCTTTTACGAACATTAATTAATATTGAAATTTGCTGCATATAAAAATTTGAACAATGTTCGTCACACAAATTTTTTTTTATTAAAGCAATTAAACCTCTACAGAAGTTATTTTTCTTGATGCCCTGGTCGAAAGTACGTAGTTTCGCCACTGTTTTCGATGGCGAAAGAACGACATGTAGCCACTGGTATTTCTTTCGCTACGCGTGCTATTAGCTGGTAACTAAGCAACTGCACACACTTTTAATGCACATGACATCTCATTCGAATGTAATAACCCTCAATTTTCGAAATAAATAAAATATTATTGAATAAACTTAACCTATCCAAATCTCATGAATCTGAAGATAAGTATTAAATTTATATAAATACAAGTTTACGCACTCAAAAAACACTAATGACAATTTATAAAAATCGGCTAGACTGTACGTCAAAGTGAAAATTTACCTTGCGAGCAAATTACCGATTGAGATTTATTATTGAGATTTATTAGTTCTTATCATTTATATCTAAATATTCATGTAATTTGTAATTAAAAATGCAAGAGCGATATGTACCAATGATAGAATCTTCATTTCTATAAACTTACAATGTAATTTATATTATCATCTAAAAATTAAAAAAAAAACTTTTCTCGATATAATAAATGAATTTTACTGAATTTTACTTGTTCTTTTTTATATTTTACTTTAACATTTAAAATAATGCTCGTGATATTTTCGATGCCCGCCACCACGACCAGCAACACTCGCTTTGCTCGTGCCGCAAATGTCGCGGCGGGCATCGAAACCAACCACTCGAAATCATCGTTCAAATCGAGATTAGTATATTTTAAAGGTCTGGATAAAATTGCGAGAAGCTTAGCACAATTTTTATGTACTTATCATTATTTATTTATTATTGGTATACTCGGCTTCGCCTCGGTAGCCAACTTCACACCGTGGCGGAACTTCAACTTTCGTCACTTGTACCGTAATGTACTATTGCTGGCCACACAAATTGATGTAATAATTATGTATAAGGTTTTATGAAATACAGTGTATACTTATATTTTGACATACATCACAATACATATGTACAAAAATGAATATTTACGCGGCTCATTGTTGCCTTCTTATTTTTTAACACATTTATTGCATCTGAAGGTGTAAAAATAAATACTTTTTTATGGAACCAAAAATAGAATCCTTAGCATTTAGCTTTCATGTTTTGGATATATGTGCATAATGTAAGTATAAAATATGATAGTATTAGAAAAATAATTAAAACACCTACTATCTTATATAATTGCTTTATACAAGATTTATAATAACGTATTGTATATTTAGAAGTTTGGAATTCAATTTATAGGTTAGGGAGGTAAACGCTGACGAATAACAAAAATAATAGTGTGACTTGACTAAAACTTTATTTGCACTACTAAGAATTACAGCAATTAAGATGAAGGTCTTGGGATACGCAATAAAGGCGGATCACGAAAAAGCACGTGTGCGGCAGGACACGTTCAGCTAAGTCGAGCAGAAGGCACGTCTGTGCTGATCGAGCCGAGGCGAGCGAGTATCAAAACACGGCGCGAAAGTGGAGCAGAATCTGCTTTCTACGCCTGCGCGCTGCTGGCGATGGTAAAGTACGTGAGGGTGTGTGTGAGCAGGGTTGCCAGATGGCGATTTTTTCTCTTTGTTGCTTTTGCTTAATAAACATCAATATACGTAAAGGGATCGTATGTAAAGGGATCGGTTGCTACGGCTCTGCCAAGTTATAGTCCCTAGGCGGTGCCCCGAAAGTGCGCGGCGAATTCAAATCAGCGAACCCCGCGCACGACCTACCTTTGCGATGTCCGTTAACAACTACGAAAACACTTGCCGATCTCCCGTCTTCGTACAGCTGCAAACCTCGTGAGCTGAAAAGGACCGCGAATAAAAGGGGATACATTCGCTGTAAACTTATCTCGGCCGCTCCTGAAACGGAGAAGGCGGTATTCGCGATAACGGGAATAACGTACGCCGGTAATTAATAATCAAACTTGTACTCGATTATTAATTACGAATAAATTTTATTTGTCACAAAAAATATAAAATAAGTTTAACAAAGAATATAAAAAAAAGAAACAAACAAACTACAAAAGAATGTATAGGCCGCGTGAGGTCTCGCAACGCGTTGTAACCACCGGGGTTACTCGCGCTTTCTCTCTCGCACGCTTAGTCCACAAAATCACACACTCTTCGCGGCGCGAACTTCAGAACCCGGGCGACAATCCGTAACAAGAATTTTCCACAGTTGCCACGAATTAGCAATGATGACGTTACCGGCGACGTGTCTATTTACAATGACTCGCATAAACTCTCTCTCTCTCTCTCTCTCTCTCTCTCTGGTAAGCGTCAACATCACCTTACATACAGCTCTCTAAAAGTTCGTATTTTAATCATTTTCCTTTTGTATTCCTTGGAGGAAAGTTACAGGAAGAAGTCCTCGATACGGCCAGTATGTTTTAAACTATAATGCAATCCATAAGGTGCATTAATTTGGCCATGAGCGACTTCTAACGTCTCGAGTTCTTGAACAACGAAACTTAGCTGACTAGACATTTTCCAGACCAGAGCAGGCAGTATTTTTCCAATGGGAGAGAGGAGCATTTTGTTTGTGCTGTTTTTGAAAGTTTGGTGGATGTAGTGCCGCTATTTAGTGCATAAAAGTGTGAAAAAGTGTGTCCGATTTCTAGGTTAAGTTTCAGATAAATTATATAAAGCCTACACGTGGCGAGAGTGTTACCGACAGTCGGTAATGTAGACATTGACTTTTAAAGACTGATGCATGGTGATAACGCGATCTAATTAATGTTATCATTAACACTAGATGTCGACACAATTCACTTTTACACATGTTTGTTGCTATTTTAAATTGTTAGTGTATTATAGATAATGCGTAACTTATATTATGCTTCGATACTTAATTATACTTAATATTATTGTACGTAATTGGCGATTATTATCTGAGCGAATGGGATAATGCGTAAAGTATCTGTGAGATTTGTGTGTCGATAGAATTGTATATAGTTGTATGATAGTCTGTGAGCAAAAAGAAATTTAACTCGTCGTCAACAAAAGTGCAGCTCGTTTTAATATATTGTGAAAATTGCTAGTACCCAGTACTTATTGTTCTTTGATTATTCTTATAATTTTCATTTTTATTATGTTTTTGCGTATTTTATTTATATTTTATATTAATTTTTGAGCTGTATTCAGTGGTACTAGTATGCAATACTTTCGTAATACCTTGTACGTTTTATAATTTTCATTTTATTCTCAAGTTTTGTAATATTCTTAAATTGAAAAATTGTAAAGTGCCAATTACGTAGATGTTTAGCAAAATGTAACTAGGATTTAGAGTGTTTTAAGTAACTTTATCAGTATTGTTATTATATGCTTATAAACTGCGAGTATCTGTGAGATTTGTGTGTCGATAGAATTGTATATAGTTGTATGATAGTCTGTGAGCAAAAAGAAATTTAACTCGTCGTCAACAAAAGTGCAGCTCGTTTTAATATATTGTGAAAATTGCTAGTACCCAGTACTTATTGTTCTTTGATTATTCTTATAATTTTCATTTTTATTTTTTTTTTGCGTATTTTATTTATATTTTATATTAATTTTTGAGCTGTATTCAGTGGTACTAGTATGCAATACTTTCGTAATACCTTGTACGTTTTATAATTTTCATTTTATTCTCAAGTTTTGTAATATTCTTAAATTGAAAAATTGTAAAGTGCCAATTACGTAGATGTTTAGCAAAATGTAACTAGGATTTAGAGTGTTTTAAGTAACTTTATCAGTATTGTTATTATATGCTTATAAACTGCGAGCCAGAAATATTATTATTGCGCTTTTGTTATAATTATTCATGTTTAAATTGTATGTATGTCGGACGTAGATGCGTTTTGTACTAATGCGTGGTATGTTATAGAATGTTGTGCGATACAGAAAATAACCGATTAACCGATTCATTCAACCGTATAAATGGGTAGTAAGGCTAAATCTAAATCGAAAGCAATTACAAGTGCTCGTTGTACGCAAAATATTGCAGGTCTGCTCAAAGCTTGCGATCAATGTGATAATGTTTTCCACCCAGGTTGTTCCACTCGTTACTTGAATAGTAAACCATCTGATATATGCTGTGCATCATACCTTGGAAATTCTATAGATAAATCTTCTTATGTTAAGTTGTTAAAAATTAAAGAATCAAACGTTCTGTCGTCTTCTGCTCGTCACTCGACCCTAGATTTTGCTCGTGATTAGGATTCTGCGTCTTCTTTAGGTCCTAGCCTGGTTGTTAGTAACGTTCCTGTTGGTACACCGCGAGTTGATAACATGAATCTGCCAGAAAATTGTGAGTCAATGACCCCATCACAGCAATCTGCATTTATTTTCAATAGTGGGAAAGAAAATACTGAATTAATCAATAAGAGATTGGATAGTTTTATGGGTATTATCGAGCAACAAAATAAAAGAATAACTGACTTGGAGACCGAAAATGTATTAATACGCTCAGAAGTTGCTCAGCTCAAAGATATGCAGGTTAGAGCAGTGCCTAATACACAAATCAAAGTTACAGGTATTCTTGCATCTTGTAGCACTCCTCTTACTGATTTATCCAAAGATATTTTGCATGTACTCGGTCTCGATCACCTCTGTGATGATATTCTTGAGGCTCGCCCTTTTCCGTTCAGAAGTACAGAAAGAAGCTCTTCTTCGTTACCAGCTAGTCAATCTTCATCTGGTGATGTGGAAACCAAATCATTTGTTATTCGATTTAAGCAGTCTGAGGTGCGAAATTATGTGTTGGAGGTAAAACGTAAGTTTGGGAATATTACTTATGGAAATTTAGTTGCAAATGCTGGCAATTTTTCTGCGAAACCTATTAACATCTATGAGTTGTTGCCTCCGGCCGTTCATGAATTGCGTCTTTTAGTTAAAAGTAAGCTCGAACCTCTTAAGTATAAGTATATTTGGACTCGTGATAGTGTTTTATATGTACGTAAGAACGATAAATCGCAGGCTACTCAAATTGTTACCGAGGATGATCTCAACAAACTATTACTGTGACTACCTAGTGATTCTTATGAAACTTGTCACACATCGTCATCTGCTCATTTGCGTGTCGCACATGTCAATGTAAATTCATTGCTTGATCATCATGTTGAAATTGAATCACTGTTGACCTCTCAAAAGTTAGATGTTCTTGCACTAACTGAGACATGGTTAACACCAAATCGTCCGGATTCTATATATAAATTAGATGGTTATATTTTATTGCGAAATGATCGGGGTTTGGCATCTGTCACTGGTAAAAGAGAGTTCATGCAGGGTGGCGGTGTGGCATGTTATTTGAGGAGTGATATATCTTTTAAACTACTCGAAGCCCCTCAAATAACTAATATAAACGATACAGAATACATGATCTTAGATTTATTTATTTGTAATATAAAAATACTTTTTGCAATTGTCTACCGGCGTCCCAAGGGACATGTTTTAACAAAATTCTTTAATACGTTGCAACTTCATGCTCATCGTTATGGAAATATCATTATTACTGGTGACTTAAATTCAAACTTTTTGACCGACGATTATTACAGTTCGCATTTGCTCGACCATATAAACGAACATTCACTCCATCTTGTTCCTTTTAATGCAACCCACCATCGTGGTAATTGTGATACATGGCTTGATGTGTTTATATTTGATTCCGAAACTAAGGTTAAGAATAAGAAGCAATCTGATAGCCCATTTATAAATGGGCACGATTATATTATTATCGATTATTATCTACCAGTAATAGAACCAAGGCCTGCTGTGCGCTCTTTTCGTAATTTTAATAATTGTGTTTACTCAGAATTTTCTAGAATGATAAAAAATGATCTCACGGACTTACGAGCAAATTTTAATGCATCATTATCTGTAGACACGTTATGTGAATCTATGTGCAATTCTCTTATCACAATTCTGGATAGACAGGCACGAATGGTGACACGACCTATTCGTACGTGGTCTGCCCCATGGATGAGTAAAGAGTTGAGGGTTAAGTGTAATGAGAGAGACAAATTGTATAAATTAGCTAAGCGTCACGGTGATTCGTTGTTGTTGCTCCGATATAAAGGCATGCGTAAGGAATTGAAAAAAGAAATTAGAAATGCGCGTAACGAATATTATAGCCAATCTCTGGCCAGCGAAACTGATCAGTCAAAGTGTTGGCGTTTGTTGAGAAGACTGGGAATAACGAGCGAGACTTTCAATTCTCCGCTTAAGTTCTTTTCAGCGGCTGAATTGTCGTGCCATTTTGCGTCGGTTTCTAGGAGTCATTCATCTTGTACTGTCGAAGAATTGAATGAGATTAAATCGTTACAACCTGTTTTTGACTTTCCGTGTTTCTCATTCCAAGTAGTTACTCATGTGCAGGTTGCTGATGCTATTTCACTTTGCCTTCCTAAAGCCAAAAGTCGTAGCGCTGATGGCTTGTCTTTATCGTATTTTAAAGTGGTTTTTAGTAGTATTGTTCCACTCCTTACGGAGCTTTTTAATTATTCATTTACAACGAATAGGTATCCTGCCTTGTGGAAGAAGTCGGTCATTATCCCTCTTAGTAAAGTTCCTATACCCTCAGCGCCATCAGATATTAGACCTATCGCAAATCTTCCACATTTTGCTAAAGTTTTTGACCGACTGGTTTCTCAACAAGTAGTTGCTCATTTAGAATCAAATAACATTTTGACACCATTCCAATCGGGTTTTCGCAAGCAGTTTAGCACCCAAACAGCGCTTATAAACATCACTGATGACATACGGTTGGCCTCTGAGACAGGTATGGTTACCTTCTTATTAATGTTTGATTTTAGAAAGGCATTCGACACAATTAGTCATTATGATCTCCTGAGAACTTTAAAACAGCTTAATTTTGCGGATGATGTTATAGAGTGGTTCTGCTCATATTTATCGGGACGGTCTCAGGCTGTTGTTGATGAAGATGGTCTTCCCTCTGAGTTCTTTGAAACTACGTCAGGTGTTCCCCAGGGTTCAACGCCTGGGCCAGTTATCTTTCTCATTTTTATAAATTAAATCATGAGCCGACTGTTATACACTAAGGGGATGTTGTTTGCGGATGATCTGCAAGTGTATATACATTGTAGTCCCTATGAGTGTAATGCTGCTATCGAGAAACTTTCTAGTGATGTCTCTATAATATTAAATTGGGCTCGTGAACATAAACTTGAAATAAATTTCAGCAAAACAAAGACAATCCTGATTGGGTCAACTCAGCAGTTTGATTTATAAATAGAGATTGCTTGGCACCTGTTTTAATAGATGGTAAGCAGATCGATTTGGTTAAGTCAATAAGGAATCTTGGAGTAGTGATAAATGAAAACTTGCAATGGAACTCACATATTTCGGGTATAGTCTCAAGAGTTCATGGTGTACTTTATAAGTTGCGTAACCGTGGTAGTTCTCTATCAGTCACTATGAAGAAGAAATTAGTCGCAGCCCTTGTAATGCAATACTTTGATTACGCATGCCTTGTGTATTGTGATATTCCCGAGTATTTGAATACAAAACTTCAGCGTCTATTTAATGTAAGCGTGCGATTCATTTTTCGTCGAAAGAAGGATGCGAGATTGGATCATTTCTATAAGAAATTAAATTGGTTGTCAGTGAGCAAACGTCGCCTATATTTTATGGGTGTACTTACCTATCAGGTATTAACGACTAAAAAACCGGATTATTTGTATGCGTTATTCCCTGTTCAGAATCCTGACATACGGCGCTCAGAACGAAATTGCCAATCTTCCTTCGGTAGACAAATTATTTCTACGAATATATATAAAAAATCCTTCTCTATACAGGCCATGGATCTATGGGATAGTTTACCATCTGATTTAAAACTAAGTACGAGTGTGTGTTTGTTTAAAAGTAGATTATATAAGTATTTAATGGAACTATCCCAGTAGTCATTTTGCCTTTTTATATACAAGTTATTTAGTGGAATATTTTACCCAAATTTGTTGAGAATGCGTCGAAATTATGTTATACAATATGTTGGACTGATTTTATTTACTTATTGTGTTTTTATAAGTGTTTATAAGTTTATTAAGAGCGTTTTATAGTTTATATTATTATATTTTAATACTTTTGTGCATGGTATATTTTTTATATTTTCATATATTGTTTATATTTTTATTTATATTGATATGCGGAGATAGTTGGCACTCATGCATTAAGCTTGTATAAGTTGTTTTTATATTATGTATTTTTACTGTTTTTGCCTTAGGGTGGTTTTTCCTCCTAGGCATAATAAATGCTTTCAAATCAAAATCTCTCTCTCTCTCTCTCTCTCTCTCTATTCTCCTCAGCAAGCTTGCGCGTCGGACCGTTATTAGTTCTTACGCGGCCTGCGCGCGGACTTCCCTGATCATCTAAAAGCTTTTCCGATCGGCACTCGCGCTCGTAATAAGGTATAGCTTCATACGCTTAAGAGTAAGTAGCTTACCTTTACATATTACATAAACTCCATAAATAATAACTATTTTAATAGCTAATTATGTAAAACATTTAACACTATTAATTATTAAAAAAATTATTATTTATTTAATTTATAATAAAAAAATATATATTAAAATTTATGTACATAATTAATTTAATAAAAAAGTATTTTTCACACGACCTTTCAAATGTTTATTAAAATATTTAAATATATTTTTATTTATACTTGTTATGAAATAATTTTAAATAAATAATGTTTTGCAATTGAAATTTTTATTCGACTATTTTTTACCTGCAATTTTTAAGTCGACATATTAATTTAGGGCATAACCTACAACAGCGGTCTTGGCCAATAATCTAACCACCGCCATTCGAAAGCTCTCAAAAAATATGATCTTTTGAGCGGCGTTAGATCAAAATCGATTGTGGCGTGGTCGCCTTTTTTTGATATTGTCACGTCCAGACTCGCACCAATTACTATAAAAAAATATTACAAGAAGGCAAATGGTTAATAAACCATTCGCGTTCCTTTCGCTCTTGTTTGACTAGGACTAGCCTTACGTCTCCGGGAGTAGCGAGCGAAGTTATTTTGAGAGTAGAGATGCAGGATATAATGTGGGATAAATAAAATAATATGTTTTATTTCGTATTAATTATGCATTATTTATTTAAATATAATATGCTGTTTTTTCTTTAAATGAACACGTGAAACTAAATTATTACAGCTTTTTAATGGGCAAAAACACATAAATTTACACTATTTTATTAACAATTGTATAAAATTATTTAAGTCGAATAACGATTAATTTTGATTAAATAAACAAATGTACGGCGAACATATTAACACATTATAGAATAAAAAAAATACACAAGGTTATTTTATTATAAACATTAATAATCAATAATTGAAATAGGAATCATTATAAGTAAATGCAGATAAAATAAAAAAATGGTTGTCGTTTAAAACATGAATTATAGTTAATAAATTGTATGTAATAATAATAGTTTTAAAAGAAAAACGGTTGGTTCAGCAATCGAAATAACATAAAATATCAGGTTGCCTTTACGAATAATACAAGCGTATAGATAGCCGAAAAGAATATACCTTAAGTACCCAAATATATAGATATATATATGTATATATATATATATATGTGTGTGTATATTCGGTGAGGAACGAAGGTCCGCCTTGAACGTGGGTAGCGGTGTCAGATTGCCGTATAATGTCCTGCTAGACCTGCGGGCGTCGACGTTAGATGTGTATGCTGTTGGAGCTTGACGATTTCCAGATGTCGAAGTCGTAGTTCCTCGACTATGGCTTGTAGATGTCAATGATACGTCTCGATTCCTCTTGTGATTTTTAATACGTATTACTTAAAGTTCAAGTAGCAGAGCCACGCCCTCGGATAAAAATCAAAGAGTTGTCCAGCAGAGCTTCGCCTTGCGAAAGCTTTAGATGAAAATTTAGGAGTGCCTGTGTCTCTTCTGGGTCCTCTTTATATACCCTAAAATCTATGCATCTCTCCTTGTCTTACACTTCTTCCTTGTCTTACACTTTGCCTTATATGGAAATTGTGTAAGTAGTTCTCGATTTTTCTGTGCTTGCACCCGATTGGACCGTTAGATGTGCGTAGTTAAAAATTGTCGAATCCCATGCATTTTCTGTATCGCTTCGTAGTTAATTCGGAGAATTTGCTGTCCCCCTTTTATTACTGCGACGTTATCCAAAGAACGGCTTAATTTATTACTTCCTTCTAATGCTCGAATTTTCTAGTCGATGTTTCCCATCGCCGGCTCTTCTCCGAGCATTGATTTTATAGTGCAGTACAAAAAAAACTCTTGCGTAACCCTTCGTTTCGATCTCACTATCGGCGATCCCGCTTATGTGCGTATTGGCTTTGAATAATATCTTCAACTCTACGTATCAGTCTCTGTTTCGTTTGAAACACTTCGTAAAATAATCTGTTCCTTAGCTTTATAAATTATATTTTATATTACTGCATTTACTTAGAATCATTCTTTATCAACCTTATTTTGTTCGTCTTCTACGCCGTATTTTTATTCTAAACTACGCAGTACTTTTTACGAAAAATAATAATATAATTTTCGTCGGGACGCGACAACTCCCCCCCTTTTTAAAAACGACGCCCTCGTCGTTGATCAATATAATTATTATATTATTATTTCTCTTAACATAAGATATCATACTTAATTTTAAATTATAAACATTATTTCGATTAATTTTTCTTTATTTCTTATGGTGAACTTTATAAACCATATTACAATTATTTATTTCGTAGTTCAACTTTGTTTGTTATTACGTTACATACTTCGAGTACATTATTTCAAACAGTTTAAAAGTATTGATATAGTTCACCTATAAAAATAGATACTTAATAAAAAAAAATTTTATTATTCCAATTTTTATTCTACATATACCGAAAAATTATATAATTATTATTAAATGTGTTTTCTGTAGATAAAAAAAATGTATTTATCTTTAGTTTGTACTCCTAATTTTTAGTATACATCAAGTCATGTTAAAAATATATGTTGTTAGTATTTTTTTGTTGTTGTAGCCACATTTTTTTTTACAAAATTTTCAATTTTCTTCTATAATATTTGTATGCTTACATATATATTTTCTAAAAAGTTAAACAAAACAATTAAATATTAGTTTACATTTTATTTTACATTTATTCAATTAATAATTCTACTGTTACGAATTGTTAAAGAGAAGAAAAAAAAATTTCCTATTCATATGCAATATAGATTCTCCCTTCAATGTGAACAATGTTAGTACATCCTATCTTAATAATATATCTATATATATTTTTATAAAAGGATTAGGAGTGAAGAAAATTTGATTTTCTTCGCTCCCCCTCCCCCCCAAAATAAAACAAACACATAATTTTTTTGCCTTTTTTTTTTAGAATTTTCTTTTCAGCCATTATAAACAAAGATTCACTTTTAATATAATATAATATATAATTGAGAAATAGTTAATTTAGTTTCATAAGAAAAAGATACAATCGATACAAATGAAAAAATGAAATGAGCAATACATAAGTGACAGTGCGAAAATTGAGTAGGCTAAATACCAATCCTAAGAACCATCCTCCTATATCTTGGGAGAAAGAGTAGACTACACTCAATAAACGGTACGACGGAATAACCCAAACATTTACGGAACTGCCCGATGCTTGCGCATCATAGAATTGTGGTACCAACGTTCGTTTTTATTCACTTAATTCCATTGTTTCACGTTAAAATGACTAATTTACACTCTTTTTACTTTTATATTTTGAGGAATTGTTTAAATATTCACCATTTTCTTGATTTTATTTAACTAACAACTGTAGAAACTTATTTGTTATGTTCAAGTAATATAAAGAGAAATCGTTTGAATTTGTTTACTTTTTAGTTTCCAATTAAAGAATATTTATTTTGAATAATATTTAAATAAATTCATCACAATTTTACTACTAATTATATTATTTTTGTATTTTTTTTGCTACACATTGAATTATTAGTAATATAAACATGAGAAAAATATTATTTATCTGTATCAATTATCGTTGTATATCCTGAATCGGTTTAAAAAATTTTAAAATTTATTTATTATGTAGGTTTTTTTTTATACCATTCGAAACAATTAGCAGACCTATTGTTTATAAATAGAAGGAACATCTTCTAATGTGACTGTCTTAGGTTTTACATTACTAGTTCTATATAAAAATTGAATAATCGTATGGAATTAATCGTATGAAAATAAATGTTGTTTTTATTTTTTTTTTAAACCTTTTTCTTTTATATACATAGTTTGTTTAAATCAGTATTTATGAACAAAGTATTAGATTGAACACT